>WOVY01011788.1:360000-811696 GCA_013436015.1 Rhipicephalus annulatus
CAGTAGTACGTACCTCCTTTTCTCATACCCTTGCTTAACTGTACTATATAAGGCTGGGCCGTGCTTTAACCTCTCCCCTTCTTTCGTTCCTCTTCGCCCTTGCTTCCTTCTCCCACCCCCTTGCTATGTTACAGTATGCGCGTTATGCTATGCTCGGTGCTTGAACCATGTTTAACTATAGTGGCGTACAAGGCTATGTCATTCTTTATCCTCTACATCTTCCTTGCTTTCCTCCGCACTTTCATTTCACTTCCCCTCTCCATCAATTCCCTTTCTCAGCCTCTTGCTGTACTATACCTTTCGCGGCTATGAGTACTAGGAGCTGTTTGCTGGACCCGTCCGTGTGGTGTAGATATACGTATTGGCCGTCACTATATGCGCATTTTTTATGTCGCAAAGAACCTTTTGCTCTTTTTTAATGTAGAGTAGGGATGTGCCATTTACGCTATTTTTTCGATCAGCGTACAAATTCCTTGGGCAGTTGGGGAAGAAACCACTGCATTCATTAAAAAACTCTGTAGCCATTCAGTTTCCTTGGAATAAAGTTTATCTTCAATTAATATTGCATCAGAGCTCTAAATTGCTGGAAAATTCTGTTTCTGTGTGCAAAAACACCTTGAGAACGTATGTGCCACAGAAATAGGACTAACCACGTCACTAACCTCTTGCGGGTTCAATCACAGCCGCATCGGTCTCATTTTGATGGAGGCGAAATGGTAGAAGCCCGTGTACTGAGCCATGTTGGTGCACGGTAAAAAAACAAAAAAACCACGTGTGGTCGAAACTTCCGGTGCCAAAATTGTGGTTTTAGAACGTTACACATCACATATATTATTACTTCTTCACTATTGAATTCGGGATACAAATGTTAGATGTTTAATGATCATCATTAAACATGTCACTGATAGGTTTAATGATATCATTAAACATATCAGTAGAGAAATCGGGCAGCACCCGATTTCCCTGCTCTGTGCTACATTGAAGATTTTCGAGCTGACTTTTCACTTGATGGCCTGCAATTCAACTTTGAAGGTTGTGTTTAGCTTCTGATAATTAATAGACATAGTGCCCATAAATGGCACTTAATTCACCGTTTCCGGTTGCCAATCGAATTTTTCATCCATCTTTTCTTAATGGTTCTAGGCTGTTAAAAACGTCGGAAGCACGTCACCATTACTGGATGGAAATCAAGTTGAAACATTTTCAGCACCTTCGCACAATTTAGAAAGAAGGCAATGAAAATGTCAAAAACCCTGAAGTATCATTCATGTTTACAATAGCGAATCATCTTTAACATGTTGAGGATACATTTTCTCATTCAGACATGATCAACGAAGAGGGCATATGCTTTAACTAGAACATTAAATATAATTGATACAATGTGTATTCATTATTAGAAGCCAAAGACAACGCCCCAATCCTGTATTCTAGGCCATCAACTGCAATATAATTTTGCCACTTCAGACTAAGAAGGGGTTCAGTATAACCTTCCCTTTGACGGTCCAAGGGGGAAGATACAGTTCCATAAGGAAAGCACTGCTGTCACTCTTCAGTGTTATATACAGCAGTATTACTAAAACGAAGACATGCCTTATTCGTGGCTGAAAAGCTCCCGCTGAAACCTAACGCTGACGTGCTATGCAGTGAAGTTGAGGCAAAGACAGGTTTCCTACTACTTTGTAGTTGTTCAGTTGCAAATTTTTTTCTCCCTTAAAACAAAAAAGTACCCTTTCGAAACTTTCTGCATGCCTCACTGATAAACAACACTATTAAACTATATATAAACCATATTTTTATTTAAAATGCTACATTGCGAAAATTAGGCCCCAATATGCATCAAAGAAGATTTCCCCCATGATGTTTATATATACTTCTTCGACGCCCTGCAGACACTGCTGAATCAGGGCGTTGATGAAGTATATATAAACATCCTGGAAGAAATCTACAGGGGATCAACTTCTACCATAGTGCTTCATAAACAAAGTAACAAAATACCAATCAAGAAGGGTGTAAGACAGGGGGACACAATCTCCCCAATGCTGCTTACCGCGTGCTTACAGGAGGTTTTCAGAAGCCTAGAATGGGAACAGTTAGGGATAAGAGTTAATGGAGAGTATCTTAGTAACCTGCGCTTCGCCGATGACATTGCATTGCTGAGTAACTCGGGGAACGAATTGCTACTCATGATTACGAAGTTAGACAAGGAGAGCAGAAAGGTGGCTTTTAAAATTAATCTGCAGAAAACGAAAGTAATGTACAACAACCTCAAAAGAGAGCAGCACTTCGAGATAGGTAATAGCGCACTTAAAGTTGTAAAAGACTATGTCTACTTAGGGCAGGTAATAACCGCGGAGCTGAACCACGAGATGGAAGTAACTAGAAGAATAAGAACGGGGTGGAGCACATTTGGCAAGCACTCTCAAAGGTAGATTGCCACTATCCCTTAAGAGGAAGGTATATAACAGCTCTATCTTGCCGGTACTTAGCTACGGAGCAGAAACCTGGAGACTTACAAAGAGGGTTCAGCTTAAATTGAGGAGGACGCAGCGAGTAACAGAAAGAAAAATGGTAGGTGTAACCTTCAGAGACAAGATGAGAGCAGAGTTGATTAGGGAAAGGGTTAAGGATATCATAGTTGAAATCAAGAAGCGCCTAGACAGAATAACCGCTGGTCATTAAGGGTAACTAACTGGATTCGCAGAGAAGGCAAGTGAGTTAGGGGGAGACAGAAGGTTAGGTGGGCAGATGAGATTAAGAAGTTTGCGGGTATAAATTGGCAGCAGCAAGCACAGGACCGGGTTAACTGGCGGAACATGGGAGAGGCCTTTGTCCTGCAGTGGACGTAGTCCGGCTGATGATTATGATGATGATGATAACTTCATTAGCAACAGAAACGAACTGAAGAGGAGCGCATGATGATCAATACGTCGACTGAGAAGAAAATCACCCGGATTTCTTCTGCAATTTTTTCCTCACGTTGAAACCGAGTATATCGAAAGTTCGCATCGAGCAGCGCGGGCCGCATTGGTTGTACAAGCCAGAACATTTGAAATATGAGGCGAAGCGGTTTTTGAGCGACGCTGCCGGGCCGTCGCCCTCTTCGCGTGTCACTCGGGGGAGGCTCGTCTCCTTGACCCAAAACGCGGTCTGCGCTCTTCCGAGTGCAGCGTTCTATTGTTGAAGTTCTCTATCATGTACGGGAAGCTCGTGCAGACACGTTTCTCCGGGAATGAAGGGCAAGTCTGTGCAGGCAAGAGAACGCAGTCGCTTGACAACTACTTCTGAAAATAGTACATAGAGGTGGTTCTCGCCCGCTTAAGCTTGACATATATAACACTTAGGGATATGGTTGCGTTAAACGTACGGTTGCTCATACCCAATATCTGAGTCACTTCCCTCGTGAGATAGTGCTATACTCGGCGACAGCTTTTCTTGGCATTGGAGAGAAGGCTACAGAGCCAAATTGCATTAATTATACCGCCAGTGAATGTAGTTACACAATAGCGTTCATATTTACAACGTGAAATATAAACATTCCTACTTTGTTTTTACGTGAAGCTATTCGAGACAGGACTCAGCTAACATCATTAAGGTATTCGTAATTCATTTAATTTATTCGTGGGGATCTTCGAGTTTTTGAACGCATGAGAAAGTCCCACCTTTTTACGTGCACCTCACACGCTAGGCGGCGTCGGCATCTACATGAAACGCTGATGTTGCGCCCCCGTCACTCTCCACTGCGTTACAAGACGCGGGCCAAAACGGACTACATCGTGTTGAAGCTCCGCCTCCGTAGCTTCCACTTCAGGGCCAAGAAAAGCTGTCGCCGAGTATAATAAGAAAGAAAGAAAGAAAGAAAAAGAAAAAGAAAGAAAAAAAGGAGAGAAAGAAAGAAAGACAGAAAGAAAATCGGGGGCGGTATTCAGAAAATCGATCTCACGATTGAAATGCTTGCAATGGCATAAAAGTGTGGCAAGTTGTAATAAAAGGGATGATCATTTATGCGCAAGAAAAGCTGCGCGAATTATGTCCCAACATCCGAAATTATAACAACAATTTGCCTCTACGTCATGTGGTTCCTTCTCTCTCCCCTACAAGAAGAAAATACAAAGCAAAAAAAGTGCACTGGTGCATACTTTAGCAAAGTTGTATACTGGCCGCTTTTCCATCGCCTTTTCTCTATCCGTGCCTCCCACTTACGTACGCGCAAAGAGCTTGTCATTGCGAGCGAGTTGTAAATAATTCACGAAAATAAAAATTGGCAGATCCCACGTACAGTGGGCATCGATGATATGCGAAGCACGAATGAGAAATGTTCATATGTAACTTTAATATCGGCAAAACGTTAGGAGGTGTGGAGGTAAATGATGCCGTACATGACTCCGTGTCATGACTAACATGTTTGAAAGTATCATTTGCCTTCGTCATCTATTCACGTTACGTGATACCAAATTTAATATATGTGGAGCTAGCGAAACGACCGCAAGCACGTTATGAACGTGGTATGTTGTCATGTTCTTAAATGACAGGCATGTTCAGATTATCACGTTTACATCAGTTATGTACTTTCGTCATACATCGACCTCACGTAACAACAAGTTTGGTATACGTGGAGCTAGCAAAACAGCCGCGAACGCATCATGAAGGGCCCAGTATACTCCAATGTGGCGTTGACGCGCGCACACGCTGGGTACAGCGACGCTACGTTAGCAAAACGCGAGCACTCCATCGTTTGAGGTCAGGGGCGACCGACACGACCAGCGTCCGTCGGCGCGGCCCGACGGCAGCCGGCGTGAAATGTAACATGCTGCATTTCGCGGTGATGCGTTACCCAGACAACACTGCATCTCCCTTTTTTCGTGACGGAGGGACGCCGGACGCGCTGAAAGGTGCATGCGTCAAAGCAACGCAGCGCAGTGTGCGCCTGCGAGTATGTGGCAGGACCGGTGCTTGGCGTGGCAACGAAGGCGTGACCCGACAAAATAAACGCCGGTCGACCCGACAAAATAAACGTCGAAATGTATTGGCGCCTTGACTGTGGCATGTAGTCATGTTCTCACATAGCACGCATCTCATGATTATCATGTTTGCACCAGTCACATACCTTCATCAGTTATTGACGTCACGTAATACCAAATTTGGCATATGTAAATCTGGCGAAACGGCCGCGAGTGCATCATCAGTATGGCATGTAGTCATGTTGTCACATGACAACACGCAACTCATGATTATCATCTTTGCACCAGTCACATACCTTCGTCATCCATTCACGTACCGTAATACCAAATTTGGTATATGTGACGCTAGCGAAACGCCCGCGAGCACATCATGAGCGCAGCATGTAGTCATGTTGTTACATGACACACATTTCATGTTTATCATGTTTACACAAGTATCATACCTTCGTCATCCATTCACGTCCCGTAATACCAAACTTGGTATAAGTGAAGCTAGCGAAACGGCCACCAGTGTATCATGAGCGTGGCATGTAGTCATGTTGTTACATGAAACACACCTCGTGATAATCATGTTTGCACCAGTCGCATACCTTTTCATCCATTCACGTACCGTAATAACAAATCTGGTATATTTAACGCTAACGAAACGCCCACGAGTGCATCATGAGCTTGGCATGTAGTCATGTTGTTACATGACACGCATGTCATGATTTCTATGTTACGGTCTTCCGCTTGTGTTCACCATGCAATCATGTCCTACCATACTAGTTTTGCAACATACCATGTGAACAATATCACTGCAAGAGCTGCAGGACCATTAAATGTAAATCATGACATTCATGACATACATGTCATGATTTTCTTGTTGTGACTAGTCAGATATGTTCTTCATACAGTCATGTTACGCCATGCCAAGTTTGGTATCGATACCATTATCAAAACGGCCAGGAGAGCTAAAAGTGGTAGGCGGCTAGATAGATAGATAGATAGATAGATAGATAGATAGATAGATAGATAGATAGAATAGATAGATAGATAGATAGATAGATAGATAGATAGATAGATAGATAGATAGATAGATAGATAGATAGATAGATAGATAGATAGATAGATACGCGCAATGTCGCCGAAGTTCGAAATGCTTCGCATTTATTAACATACGACCTGCAGCTGTTAAGTGAGGCTCATATCACAAAGACCTCTAAATCTGCCGTGGTCTGGCGGTTTCGATGGAGGCGAAGTGCAAAAGGTCCGCACGCTTAAATTGAGGTTCACATTGAAAGACCCACGACAACAAAATTTGCATTTGTCCCTTTTTTGTTTACTGCGATTTGTAGGTTTGTGTCTGGTATAGCGGAAGTGCTCTAACCCATGGTATAATTATTGCTAACATTTATTATTGTCATAAATTCTCGCGTCACTTCTAAACGTCCACCTAAAACCTTAAGACATGAACGGCCCGCAGCTGGGGAGTGCATACTCATCTTGTCGTGTCATTGAAAACACAGTTTTCATATCGGGACTCCACGCGCAGTGAAGATATAAACGATGTGGGTGTTTCATTCCTGGTGTATGCAGCCAGAACTACCTCGTAAGCAACCCGACAAGAAAGCGAAATGGGCAAGGAACAATAGCCCACGCCCGGTGCCAGTCGCGCAAACGTTCTGTGACGCCGGCAGTACTCGATTTACTCGTGGAACGGCACACGGGTTCTGGAACCAGGTCCTGGACCACGACATACCAGTGAAGATGTCTTCAGGTGCTGCCAATTCAAATTAGCACTCGCGCTTACTTACTTTAAAACCAATTAAAATATCTCAAAGCTAACGTCAAGCAATAATAACCGATCAAAAATGTCCACGTGCACCACACAATCAAACATCACAAAGACATCTAAAAGTTTCAGTTTCACGTCAGGAGTCCTATAAAGAGCACCAGATATTCCACATTTCCGCAGCCCTCTACTAAGGCATTCCTCATAATTGTATTCGGGGTTCGAAAAGGTGAAACGCAATCTATTACTGTATAAAGGCATCATTAAAAGGGTGCAT
This sequence comes from Rhipicephalus annulatus, assembly GCA_013436015.1. Classification (NCBI taxonomy): domain Eukaryota; kingdom Metazoa; phylum Arthropoda; class Arachnida; order Ixodida; family Ixodidae; genus Rhipicephalus; species Rhipicephalus annulatus. The sequence continues at coordinate 367,010 of WOVY01011788.1, forward strand.
TGCTGCTAAGCCAGACACATAGGGTAACCAAATCTTCAGTTAAATGAGCAAACCTGTCGCAGACCTGTGACAAATAGACGCTATTCTGGCTCTGCCATGCCACAATCGGAACATCCAGTCAGTCGCTAGCCAGAAAGCTCAGTCACGTGACGTGAGTGTGAATTTCTTTGTACAGCTTTGGCTGCTTCGTGGTTTAAGTGGGACAGGCCTTATAACGGCCGTCCTCTACGCAGACTCGACTGACTGACTGGACAACAAAGGCGATCGCCTTCTCCGCCGGGCAACAATCGAGCCGACGTCGTCGTGGAGGGGCTTCAACTGCTCTGATCGCCGGTCTCGGCGTAGCCCCGTAACGGCATTATATGGCGCTGGCGAGACGAAATGCAGTGACAGCTCTGTAATTACCGGCGTGCAGGTGCGATAGCTGGTCGCCAGCTCTATCATCGGCAGAGACACTGAGTGTAGGTCGTAGCTGTTGGGCTAAGCTCCAGTGGACACGGCTTACCTCCGGTGCGCGGACGCCAACTGACCGTTTCACCCGTCGATTGGAAAGTCGGTGCGGTAGGTCGAGCGAACACACCGACATCGGCCGGTTTGATTCATGGTTGCTGCAAGAACCTTCTCTTCCTGGGGAGGAGTTGCGATGGTGGTAGTCTACATTCTAAGAAACAATGGCATACCTGTTATCCTTTTAACTTGCCACATATGTAACTCTCTTTAAATGTACACGTTAGCTCCCTTTGGAGCGTCAGGACCTATCCAGGAGTGAGTTTGTTTTCTTGGAGTGTGCAGCACTGCATCATACTGCGTACTAGGGTCGGAGCTCTGGCGAGTTGGCGTTGGTTCACGGCGCTGTATCAGACTTCGTGACACGGCGTATCATACTATAACACAACTCTTAATCATACTGTGTTGACAAAAAGTTTCATCACGTGCTCCCATTACTGCAATACACACTGACCCTGGGGTACTGAATAATATTATTTTTCTAGTTTGACACCCCAAAATCACCCTATGATTTATGAGGGGTGCCATAGTAGATGTCCCCGGAAGTTTTGGCCACCTGGGGTTGTTTAACTAACCGCTAAATGTTAAATACACAGGCCTCTCGCACTTCGCCTCTATCGAAATTCGACCACTGCGTGCGGGATTCAAAACCGCTACCTTCGGGTCAGCAGTGGTGGGCATGTGAGCATGCATGGTAACCGCTGGACCACAGATATGAACATACCTGTTATTCATCCCTAGCCGGTGTCTGATCATGCATGAGTATCATGGCTAATGTACGTGATGCAACTTGTCTTCAAGTTGTGAATCGAAGCATACATATCAGCATATCACCCTTTATGTGCACCTGCGTCTTCTAAATGCTGGGCTTCTTCGCTAGTACACGCTGCTTATATCGGCGCCGATGGGCATACGACGGCCTCTGGATGGATACAGCAGCTGTGAGTGTTCCTTGGGTTGCCAGTGTGTGTCTTCCATTTGGATGACGCCTCCTTGTGATATATTAATGAGAGCTAACAGGCAATCGACGTGCGTCAACCAGACACGCATGCGGTTTGCTGTCCTACGGTAGTGAAAGGGGATTAGGGAAGAATAGAAGGAAACGTACAAAAAGGTACACTTGAGTTTGAACTTTACTACTGTAGTGATGTCAAGGAAAGCACAGTGGATGTTATTAGCAGTAATTATAGTGTGAACGTGAAGAAAGAAAAGTGGAGGGAAAGATAACTTGCCACTGGCAGGGACTGAAAATGTGACCTTGGAATAAACGTGCAGTGCTCTACTAACTGAGCTACAGGCGTTGTCATCGTCCCGTGCAATTTATGGGGTACATATGTGCATTTGAGGGTGGAAGTGTTAGTCAGCGCCGTCAATAGCAATGACGGCAAGTGTAGAACACTCTTACTTTCAAGTGGACGAAAATACATCTCGCTACGTGGCAAGTTATCTTTCATCCATTTTTCTATTTAAAGACTAATTGCTGCTAATAACATCCCATATACTTTCCTTGGCATCGCTGTGTGTTCTCTTTAAAAATGTATCTAACAAAAATAAAAAATAAACGAGCTCTTAGATTTCCTCTTCTTCCCTTCTGGCGGTATGTAACCCATTCAACATCGTTAAATCGATCAGACCAGATACTTTCTAGCAAAACGAAATAGTTTTGTGAAATCCAGCCACACCAGTGTAGCACATACATCTATTTTTCATCAGGGGTGCGCGAGGTGTCGACAAGGCCCGATTTCTAGGACGGCTCCAGCCGGCCGAGAGGCCGAGCGAGGGTTCTAGAGATAAAAATCGGACGCGTACGTGATTGTCGAAGGCACGCTCACCTGGAGATCGATTGCGCATTGCGCGCGTGGTCGTGCTCTCGCATTGCAAGCAAGCTCATAGCGTTTGCCGCGGGACATGGTCGTTACGCAATACCCTCGAGTCTTGCATGCAGTTCTTCCCCTTCGAAATGTGCGCTTTACACAGCGTGGGCCGACCCGACTGAGTTAATCCGGTGCCTTTAACGGATCACCGGGATCTTCTTTTTTACTTCTTGCTCGGAATCCCTCGGGCGATAATCAGAGTCTACAGGGGGGCTCTTACCTTTCACTCTCCCCCTTCAAGCTTCATCCTAAACTCTGGCGGGCTTCCGGTGTGATGGACGCGATCGCTTCTTATACTGGACTGGCGCTGGCGAATCATGCACGAGCTTATGGGCCCTTCGTATCTTCACCTGCTCCCGGCTTCGCTCTCATTTCCTCTTTTATCTTGCTGTGTCGCTTTGACTGGCAATCTCGGCAGCGGCCCTCCGAACTGGAAATTAACTTCACGACGTCGAAGGACCCCTATATGGCGCAGCCGTATATACCCGATATTACAGCCGCACCAAGTACGGGCTCTCACTCTGTGCACCGACCCTTTCAATGTACTCGCTCTCTTGGAGTCCCACGGTCGTATAACTGTCCCTGCAAGGAGGCGGCAGACACATGCGAATAAGTGCACGATTGAAATGACTTGTATTATTGCTGTAATTTTGTGCTGTAAAAATGGTGCATTGTCTTGGCTGCTCTTTTCGAAGACGAGCCGACGTTGATGAGAGGCACTTCAGCGTCACTGGTGCTAAAGGTAAATGACGAGGTATACGCGGTGATGATCTAGCGTGGTCGTTGTATAGTAATGCGACTCGCTCACCCAGCATGCGGGCCGGTTTGGCGCCACTGTCCGACGACTAAAATCCTTGACTTAAACTGTTTTTGTCTTTCGATCTCTTTGCATGACATCTTTTTTTTTCAACTAATGGCACGAGGGTCTGAATCCACAAAATCATCCTTCGTAAGGTCTTTTTTGCCATTAGGCCACAGGTTTCCTTAGCGATATGCATCCTGCATCTGATCTAAGAGACAGTTGTTTTGGAAATTTCGGCGTAAATAACTTTTCAATTTCATTTAGGTTGAATATAGTTTTACCTACTTGCAGTGCACGAATTGTTTTTTATTTAATTTTGTTGCCGTGCTTGAGATTAAAGCAAAGGTCCCTGTTAATGGCGTGGTCATCGCACCTCAACATACGAATAACACAGTGGGACCAATCAAATACGAAATGACTGCAAACGTAATTGCAGCAGTCAGAGCATTTGAGAACTCTTGAAAGCCCCAGTCCGTCCACACGTAAGGTTGGCGTTGCGACGCTAACTACACATACACAACTAAATCAGCTCTCGTTAGGAGCAATCTTCTTTCTCGAGGCTTGTTTAAACAGTCGTAGCAATTTCCTTCGCAAGCGCAAATGTGCTAGCGCCAAACAGTAGCCCCATGCGTTGCACGAGACAATGTAGCAACCTTCCGCAAACCACTCGCACAGCAGCAATCACTTCACGCAGGCGCGCGAGGAAACGCGCAGTGCAAATTACTGTAATAATATTCTGTTAAAAGACAGCGATAAGACTGCTTGTCTTCCATGATGTGGCGCAAGGTTCCGGGTTTTTTTCAACGGTTGTCTCTTCGTAGGCTTTGAGGTGTGACAGTAGCGAAAGCTGGGACGAGATAGACGAGCCAGCAAACACAGCCACCGCTGCTGGGCGGAACAGTGGCGCTGAATGGTTAGTTAGCGCGTACGCCAGGACAATGCCTCCCTGTGTTAACATCAGTAAGAAAGGGGCGAGGGGTTGGCAGATGGAAGGGAGGCCGTCATTCTGCGCATAACAGTGGCACTGATTGCACAGTTAACGCGTAGACCAGGAAAATGCCTCTCTGTGTTAACATCAGTGTGATGTGTTGGAATGGGGAGGTTGGTGAGTGCATTAACGTGAAAGGAACGTTCACAATAGGACGGCCACAACCTGTTTCTTCGCCGCGAACTCAATCTCAGAGACCATGGTTCTGTAGGCAGAGCAGCTACTGTACCCTTCAACGCCTCCAGTAAAAACAACAACGCGCAATGTGACAAGCCGGCCGACACAAGCTGGTTACGTGAGTTACATGGCCGTTCTGAGCGTGGCTGGCAAATGCTGTAACGACACTGCTAAAGAACTTTGACGACCGCTCGCAAGGAGGACAAAAAGGAAAGTATCCTAACAATGATCCTTGATCCCTACGAATAAGTTATCAGACAATATCAATTTATACCGTGTGATATCGTGACTGATAACGCTGTGTAGTCAAGCTGTAGCAACTAGTGACGACCTACACAGGGTATCCTTGATTCGCTTATTGAGAAAAACCTTGTTTTGACCCCGGGACTTCCGGCGTGAAGCCATCACAGTGTGCACGGTTGAATTAGTATCGTTCACGCATACACGTGCACTTTCACACGCTTGCAGCGCACAAAACGTTCATGTTTCCTTTCCTGCCCGGCCCGCAGGACGAACCAAGTGGTTCTCAGGCGAAACGGAGGCCCTCGCTCGAAACCCTCATCGCCGAGGCCGGTGTCAGATCAACGCCTGCTCGCGAAGACCACGCTCAGAGCTGCAGAGGCGACCGCTTGCGGCAATTAGCCAAAGCGTTCCGGCGTGACCGAGTAATTCAAGAAGATCGCCATGTGCCACACGCGCTGCCGAGGGAAAGGGAGCTGACGGGTGCGTATAATTCGAAGCTAAGCGCGCTATAGCGTGCCTGCTCGACCGTATGGCATTATAAAACGCCGGGGGCCCCCTGTAGGTGGTGCACTATACACCACGGTCCTAGCCAACTCAACAATTGAGTTTAATAACCCTCTTGAAGCTGGAAGTCATAGCCTTCGCATTAAATATTTAATCAGATAAGAAGAAAAAATTAAACAATTTAGCGACGAGTGCCTCTCGCATAGCTGGTGCTCCGGTGCTCCCACGAGATGAGAAAACGGAAGAACAGCCAGGGGGACGTCACCGGGTTTTCTGGGCTGAAGCTAGTGTGTGATTTTAAAGGCGACAGTCTTTCTTGGAAACCTCCAACGCAAAAAATTTGGTCTGTCTGTCTGTCTGTCTGTCTGTCTGTCTGTCTGTCTGTCTGTCTGTCTGTCTGTCTGTCTGTCTGTCTGTACATTTGTCTGTCTATTCTTAACGGCATCGGGTACTTGAAACGACTGACCCCATCCGCAGCACCCACCAATGTTGCTCAAGGTTCAGCGTTCATACTTGTGTGATAGCCAATTGAAAATCAATTATTGCGCATGTCTGGGACACCATAACAACACGTATATATTCTGCATGTGCATCGTTTACTATAAAAAACATACATAAGTATCTTAAGCATCGTAGCACTTATCACGCTGCTCTGACAATGCAACGCTTGCACGAAAAGGCAAGTGTTTCCGACGCTTTGCTAAAACTAGACGGTGGTGGCACCTTTGCGTTCTACACTTTATCACCTCTGAGACGGGCGCGCACACCCGTCTCAGAGCCACGCGCTTCGTTTTCTAAGAAAACTGCCAGATGGCGCTCATGTCTCAAGTGTGACGTGACTTGTTGCGTTCGTTTGCCTCCGCTGCACTTTCAAGGCACTCCAACGCAGCGCCTCCAGAATACCATTAACCGACTTTCTTGCGCAGAAGATCCCATAAATGTTTTGTTCCCTCGCTCCACACATAAGACTATCGCTTTTCGACGACCCTTGCAGATTAACATGTAGATACGGTGCCAATTTTTTAAATTAAAGAACCGAAGAAAGAAAGTTGTGTGTAGTCCGTATGCGAGACAGCGGACGGCGTTCTTGTCCTGCCAGGAGGTTTCATCATTCACCTGAAGTTATCTCCAGAATTCCATGAGAAAATTCTGTTAGTGCCGTATATGATTCAGGGCTCTTAATAGCGGAGTCTTCGGACTCAACCTATATAACCAGCAGACTTTCTGGCTGGAAAACTAGCTCATGCCAGCACTTCACACCTATCTCCTATAAAAGTGACAGTGCCTTACGATGGTGCCACATAATGACGCCATCGCGTGACGCAAGGAAGCATAGACACCGCAAACGTAGGCTCATATTTAGAAAGCCTTGCGGTTGTGTCTTTTGTCTCGGCCTGGACGCCATCACACAAAGAATTGGCTTTCTCTTGCTTTTATGAGCAATGACTTATGGTCTGCGAGATTTCTGACAATGCTCTCCCTCATCCCGAAGATCACCCTTCAATAGTGTAACGTTTTCTTGACTGCGCCCTAGTTGGAAGAGAGTGGTTTATTGAATAATAATATGCGGATATAAGCCATCGCTTGGCTGCATACGTAACGGTTTCGTAGCTTTCCAGTCCTCTTCTATCTTGTGAAAGGCGCGTGTACAAGGTACAAAAATTGCGGAATGTGTAACACACCTTTCCCATCAGTTGCAATGTTAGCGTCTGATGTTGGTTAAAACGCTTGAAGATAATGAGCATAGGATTGTTCACCGATCTGTGGTTTTGGAACGTTAAACTCCACATACTACCACTACTTTTCACCGATCTTTCGCCGTTATGTCAGCTAAGTTTGCAGGACCCATCCTTCTTGCATTGCAGTACTTCACTTCTCTCACGCAAACTAGTGTAGCAAGAAATGACATCATCAAAGTACGTTGATGTGGATGTCATGTGTAGAGAATGACAACATGAGAGAGAAACACGAGTTATGTTACTCTTGTCACCTATGCTGGTGCGATTGACTTCCAAAGAGGTGGTTCCGTGTTTGAGTCGTCATAACTTCAAGTGAGATGTTTTTTGTTTTGTTTTGTACACGTGGCAAGGAAAGTGCCTTATATTGTAACAGCAGAGTTATTAACTAGTGAAACTAATTTGAACTTTTCTCCTGTGTTTCGAATTGATGTTGTATTATAACGTTCTTGCACACACAAGGTTATTCACACTTGCTCGACTGGCCTGAATTCCCTTAACGAAAATTTCTGCCTTTTCTAAGCTCTTTGAAGGAAAAACTTCTATTTCGCCGAGTCTAAGCAAGTCTTTTTCGCTTGTAGTATTACACTGAACATGCGACAGCCACATAATGGTACAGTTATGTTCACGCTTCGGATGTGCCGGCGTGCCTTTGCCACCAACACTCTCTTCTGCAGCACCGAACTGTTGTGAACAAGCGAAAGGTTCCGCGTGTGCCATGGAGAAATATGCTTGTGCTGCTTCCGAGTTGATCCGCTTTCGCAAACCTCAGGTCGGACGAATTTCGCGCATGCGCGTTGCGTCTCTGCGAACGCCGATTCCGTCTGCTCTCGACATCCTCAACCCCGTTGTGGGGGGGATCTGATTTACGGGGTGCCGTCGGTGCCTTTCCGCACGGTGTCTCTGCTGGGCCGCGAGCATGTGCGGTCGTGATTTGCGTTCCGAGAAGTCCGGGTGAGGCTCAGTTGCTTGGCGGTGTGCGCACCTCATGTTACTGCGTCGCCATGTTTGCCGGGAAGGGCGGAGAGCTCTTTTCGGCAAACATAGCGACGCAGAAACAAACAGATTCTTAACGCAGTTCGTCCCGGTGTGCAGCGCTTGAGGGGTGCCGCGCTGGTGCTGAATCCGCTCATCCCCAGAGGCTGCTGATTCGCGGGATCCCGAGTTGTTTTCTAGTGCTTCATATCAGCTTATCTTCATGTTTACGCAACTGACACATTGGTCCTTTACGATCAGTGCTAATGAAATCTGAAACAGTTTACAGTGAGTTGTGTAGCTATAGCGAAGAAACTGAGAAGATGCGTGGATTGTGACCTTTGCCTACTGGTTTGGAGGTGACCCAGCAATACTTTCGCTTGTTGTCATCTCCATTCTTTCAAGAAAGCGGATGAATTGATTCCTTGGTATTTCTGAGCCCATACCAAGATACGATTATGAGGCGTGCCGTAGTGTAGCGCTCGAGACATTTCGGCCGTCTTGTGTCCTTTAGTGTGGACAGTACAGGAACCTCTGACATTTCACTTCGCCATAAATACCACGGGCGCTACCGAGACCGAACCCTCGGCTTTCGTCACTGCAGCTGAGCTATGTGACAACTGCACCACCGCAACGGACAGCTTGTAAGTGAACAGACAAGGCTTTCAGGTTACCACACACACGTGATCGCTAGTTGGCAGCTGACGCAAGGCAGCCTCTTCACTCGGTCTCGTCTGTCCTGTCAAGAATGACTCAAAACTAAACCAAAGTTATACCAACCCCACCGGCCACATTATACCTAGTCACTTGCGTGCAGAAAAAAAGAAAGCAGGGAAAGTAAAAAAAAGAAAGGTAATAAAGGCGAGAAGAAAAAGAAGACCGGGAAGTTTCTCCGCAGAGTTTGCACGATGACTCAATTTTCATCCGATTACGTGTTCGTTTGACTATGGCGCAGGCGTTGTCTGGACCTCAATTGCTTCCCTAACATCGTCGAAAGAGAGCATACGACTACTGTCTACGCCCACGCATGAGCCTCTCGAAGCCTTTTGGCGCTCATATGGTATAGTTGTGTAGACAGAAACGGCATTCTTCCAACGGCTGCCCTTGCGGCGATTGCATTACGTGGCGTAACGCCTGCTGCTGCTTACGGCACGCAGCGCCAAGGTCGACCAGGTCGCTACAGACACCCACATAAGATTCCTAACGAAGTTCTTCCGTTCTATAAAAGGAATTCACTGTCTGCAGTGCAGGATCACTTAACGGCATAAAAGCATGGATTGTGGCGGTGGAGCTAACGTTTCTTTAACTGGGATTGGTATCAAGGCAGCAATGGATGGACGTATTAAATAGGAACGACTGCTCCGGTGACATTTCGTGTCATGGCAGTGTTCACCGATTAATTTATCTACACTACTGCGAATTTTGTTCATAGTACACGGAAATGGAAAGCCGTTTAGAAGTGCCAGCGTAGTCGCTTTTTTCTTACCTCCCTTCTCTGCGTTTCCCGCTTTCTAAACTGTATTACTGTATTCGTATTCGTCTTTATTTGTGATGTGATCAGGATCCAGCTCGATCACTTTCACCATTGGTCAGAGCCACAGTGTTCGAGAGCCACAGTGTTCGAGACTGTTTTGGAATACTATGAACAAATTACATGTACTATACTTGTGTATCTATAGTCGTGTCTATCCTGAAACTTGCGGCAGCTTACGCGACAGCGCTGGTATTTTTGATCATTAATGTATAAAAAACGGTGAGTTCAGCTTACTATCCAATCACTAACAGTCGACAGGGATCGCCATTATTTGCGTACAGCGTGTAGTGCATGTATTTTCAGTTTTAAAATCACAGGAGCAAGTTCGCCCAACGACGAGTTCTGTATTTACCAGTCTTACTGCAGCGCTCTTCATCTTCGCAAGCACGTGACAATATTGAAGGTCAGCAAGAACAGGCACTTACGTTGTGTACTCTGGGTTTTAAGAAATAAATCATGCTCACTTAAGCTTAGTAACTGCACTCAGTATTTTAATGACGTGTCCTTTTCGCATGAGAGCGCGCATAATTGAAAATTATTGGCCAGACAAATAAACCGTTGTGTCGGACTACTGGTGTAGAAAAAAAAAAGCTTGAGGCGCTTTATTTGCATTTAGAAACGCTTCACGTCCTTAAGAGATGCCCTGAAGATTGCTTTTGACGGAGTACATACGGCGACCTTGGCTATACGGTGCCCTGTTGTATCAATTAGTCTCGGATTCGAACTGCACCAAACTAAGGTACCTTGACGGATGAAAGGCCGAAAAAAAGAAACTTTTCAACACTCTCACTTTGTGATACTCCTGTTTTAGTTATGACCGCACGAGGATCTTTAACGTGCACTTGAATAGGTATGTTAGCATTTCAACGGACCGATATGCTCTAGCAACCGAAATGCGGTTGCTGTAGCCTGGAATCAAACCGGCGTTTTCGTGTTTAACGCCACGACACCCTAATATAATAATAAGCTACACCGGCCTATCACGTTAATGCGTTGATTGGTTGATTGATATGTGGGGTTTAACGTCCTAAAACGACCATATTATTATGAGAGACGCCGTAGTGGAGGGCTCCGGAAATTCGGACCACCTGGGGTTCTTTTCACGTGCACCCAAATCTGCGCACACGGGCCTACATTTCCGCCTCTATCAGAAATGCAGCCACCGCAGCCGGGATACGAGACGTTAATGTGTGTAGCACAAGCATAATGCAGGAGGAGGTCCGTCATCTAGAGGCCATTCAAGTACTGATTTGATTAGAGCATCGATATTGTTAAAAAAGAACAGAAAACATTGCGAAACTCTCACATGCTATGGCTCGCTTCAGTCGCGCTGAGGGGCATGTTGCGTCAGCTGTACAACAAAACCTCCTGTTTATTCCTCAATTTTACTGGGAAGCTTTCTATGGGACGTTCTCTTTACAAACCTATTTATTTCTTACATCCGTAAATTGACTCCGTCTAAGTTGCATGCTTTCAACGCTAACGACATAGTTACTCTTTAATGAAACAACTTTATTACGAGGTCCGACTAGTTTGCTCGTCCGTGCTAGACTGCTCAGATGGAGGGCTAAGTTGACTTTGACTTCTTGTAGTTCCCTGGCCTGAAGGATAGCCCATGTTTGATCCTGTCGATCGGGGCTGAGCAGCGTTCCGCAATCGCTTCAGGAGAGCTTGTGTGGAGTCTGTTTCCTGACCAAGGCACCCACATATTCTGTGGCTTAGGGAGGTCTCATTGATTTTATATATTTTACATACTCAGTCTAAGTATAGATTGGGAACATCCTGTGTAGCTTAACAGGCCTAGGATAAGAACCGGCTTGCAATTTGCACAACTCAGACGTCCGTTTCATACGACTAATTTTGGGTGAGCTGGTGCGAAAGTCTGTCTTAATATAGCTGATTAGACTGCCTTTGATTAATGGTTCGTCTACGGCAAGTCTTTTGTAAAGGCGTGTTATATCTCATTCACACCAGCACTCTTTAAATTTCTGAACGTAACCGCTTACTGGCGTTCTTACTCATACTTCGCTCAAGAAGTCACAGACAAAGCATTTACTGGATTTTGACCTCCCCCCTTTCTATCACGAAATATAATTACCCTCGGCACGTACACACAATGTACTATACTCATTAGCTGGGCCGACCCAAAAGTCTCTCACCAAGCCCGAAACGAGTCCGCGCCTCCACGTATAGCCCATTTTACGAAGTGATCGACGCCAAACTGCTTCTCGCTTATCTGGATTCTACATTACTGAGTGACGTCATTTGCGTTCGTTCACGGGCTAGGTTCTCCAATATCCGTAACGGAAAGCTTCGACTCCACCTCCTTCCACCACGATACAATGAAGCAGTCCTGGCAAAAAGAAAAATGGAGCTCAGATGCGTGCGATAATGCAACGTGCGTGTGGCCTCGCTTGAAGGCGTATCTACATGGGCAGGTCCACTTTACACTCGTAGATTTGAGTTTGCAAAGCATCGTTGCTATCTATCTATCTATCTATCTATCTATCTATCTATCTATCTATCTATCTATCTATCTATCTATCTATCTATCTATCTATCTATCTATCTATCTATCTATCTATCTATCTATCTATCTATCTATCTCAGAGAGAAGGAAAAAGAGAGATAGGGGTGGAGAAAAGCTGGTTAGTTAATTAGACACACGCAAGGTATTTTACCTTGCTGCAGTGGAAGAATGAAGGTGTGATGAGAGATGTGGAAGGAATTGCCCATCAAGCGCGCACGTAAACGTGGAGACCAAGCCTACAAGCGGTCACAGAGACCTGTCGAGCTCGAGTACAAACCACGTGCAATGTGTAAGGCCGTTCCTACGTCATGAACGCGTCACGTCATCAACAGTAAGGACTAGCATTGAATTGAGTTGAGATGGGGACGATGAAAAGATGGGCAAGGTGGTTTTCTTGTTTTTTCTTTTTATTTTTTCGAAAGCCCAGCCTTACGCATGTATACATATCGTTTTCACTTCGGTGCGAACTGTTTTCTTTACAATCCAATTTCCGGCTTTCGCTTCTTCTACTGGTAAACACGCCGTATCTCTTCCATTACTACAGCTTGTGTAGCTTTTTTTTTATCCTTACAGTCGGCTGTGCTGTGCGGCACGCGAAGCAGTCTGACGCCGACGACGCGAAATGGGCCGTAATGAGCGCCTTCAGTATTAGCCACGAAAGAAGAAAACATGACATTCTCCTCGAAAGAACGTTCTCGCCGTTCGCCTCTTTCTTTCTGGTCTTGCCCGTGCATTTCTGAAGGTCTCTCGTAGACATATGTGGGTGGCTATGGGGATGCCTACCCATCGGAAGGATTGCGTGTCAGTGCCTTGGCAACAGCGCGGGCTGTCACGGCTCACGTAATTTAGCGAAGGCTGTGCGCGTGGACGTGGATCAAACATTCCCAGCCACAAGATAACCACCGTCTTTTGGAACGGTCCCTGTAGACCTGCTTTTGGGACGTACTTTAATTCTTGTTGAGCATTCAACGCCCACGTGTTTAACGGAGTGTGGTGCTTTCTGTTTCGGAAGTACCTGAATGCCAGTTTTTCTCGCTTACGGCCATCACTGATAAACATCGGCTGAGTTAGATAAATATTAGCTAATATCGGCAGCTATTAGGCGGCTGAATGCTAGTTAAAGGGGAATAAGTGTGAAACATATTCGAATAGAACAAGAAATATCGGGCTCCCATCAGCTTGAATCTTTAAAATATCGCTATATGTAAACATTGGATTATTTAAGAGAGATAATTCTTTTAGAATTCTATTGTCATTAATTTTGCCTTGGTAGATCGACCACGAGAAGTGAGAATGAAAATCAAAGTTAATTTATAAAACTCTGGCCAAAACTTCAGTGAGTGAGCTTAGAAATTTCAGTCTTTTTGCGTGTTTTGGACAAGTTGACTGAGTTAAATTTCCTCAAAGTTAGTGTGCTATGACTTTAGGTATCTTAGTTCACAATGTAAATAACTATTACCGATAATCGGCTATGTATAGGCTCTAGCAGACAGATAAATTTTTTGACGTCATGATGACCGGGTACACAATCTTCAAGGTAAAGTCGCGACTTCTACATTGTTTTTGCGCGTCTTTTCGCTTACTAAACGCCTTATTGCGGTGAGGGGGTAGTTTTTGGTGTTGTGACACTGCAATTTAGTATTGCAAGACAATATTATTTTTTCTATAGTGTCCCTTTAATGTGTACGACAATTGTCTCATTTAATGAAATTTGGGTGATTGTACATACTTTCTAACGGAACGGTATACCGATATTTGTCGAAACGTCGACGGTACTCTGCAGTGTTCTCACACTAAAGGGATACTAAAGACAAACGAAGAAATGATTTAGATTGATAAACTGTATTCTATAAGGATTCTAATGCTGTTAATTTCATCATTATATGTTTATTAGTAGAAGAGCAAGTCAAGGTTAAAATATCGTTGAAATTTTCGTGTCTTGAACTACGCGGGTGGCGTCGTGGACGTCAATGTTTACTTTGAGTTTTTCTTTTCATCCTGGCATCATTGGCTTGAGAAAAGTTTCTTAAACTTCATATGTTTAGTACATATGATCCACTTAGAGAACTATGTACCTCATTTTTACTGACTATGAACTACGTAGGAACTAGTAGACACAGTTAAAATATGATATGTCAGGACATTTTGGGCAAAAATACAAGGTAGCATCGGCAGTCGCATTGTATTTTCGCATGTTTTTTTTTTCACTTATTAAGCCACACTTATTGTGGCAAGTGTGCTGACATTGAGTCGTGAAAGAGTAAATCATTATTACGACAACAATTGTTTTCTTTTTCTCTTTCGTGTCCCTTCAAGGCAAGTGTCGATCACTCCATCAAGAATGACCCTGGCGAGGGAACCTTGAAGGTCTAGGAAGTGAGAGCCGTTGCAGATACTACTTAACTGACTCCTAGTTAATCTCAATGCCTGCCTTTCCGACAGAAGCCCACACTTTGCGCAACGAAACTGGCTTGGTGAACACAAGAGCTTAGGTTTTTCATACTGGTATCCATCACTATAGTGTTTTTGCTCGTGGCACTTTCGGGAAACTTTCATACCTTCCATAACCTAGGGTTTATTTTTGAAAGTATTAAACTACAACCAGAGATTAGAATGCAGGAAAACGAGAACTTAACTCAATGATAAAGCTCGTGGTAATTTTCTTTCGCTCCCTCACAAGATCTCCTTTTTATCCGACGTATATATACACTCTCCGCAGGGGTTCTCCTGCTTTTACCGGGACTCGTAAGAACTGTTACGTCAAACAACTCTCAAGGCAACAATTTCAGATCAAATTTTAGCTTTTTTGCTATAATTCTATTCTTTATTCTCTCTTGCGCAGGCAGAGCTGTGGTACAGGCTGTGAGGACATCACGCAGTTTGGTGGTGGCGCAGCTTGAGTTTCCATGGCGACGTGCAGCGTTGAGAAGCCCCGCCCTGGCACGCAGTCACCGCGTTTGGCTTTCTATTCTGCGTCACGCGTCTATTCGAGCCGATATACTAAAGAACCGTTTGCGTGACGCAGGCTTCAGATACTGGCAAAGGAAACACAGCAGGGAGTGGTTAAGAGAAGCAAAAAAAAAGGGGGGGGGGGGCATTGCCGATATCCTCCGGAGCAGCAGCAGCTTTCGCTTTCGCAACACTATTCAGGAGGACAGGTTTTTTGTTCTTTTATACGGCACCAAGGGGGATGAGCTAACGGTCACACTCACTTTATATGCCGACCAATCAGTCTTTGCGTGGGTAGGCGCATTCCGTCGTATGCTTCAGAGGTGCCTTCGCCGTGACTCTCCTTTCATGTCGATTTGCCGAAACGATTTCCCCGAAAGCTTTCTCCCTTTTATCCGCAAGCCTCCTCAAAGCCCGATGGCAAGAGTACGAAGCCCAATAAAAAGGCGCACTGAAAGAAATAAATCTTGTGAGCGTCTTCTTGGCGATCTGCTCACACGTGAAGACACATCGGAAGGTATGAAGTTGCGTCACAGCATTGACGTCATGGCGATGCTGCTGATAGTGTTTCTCTTGTTTTATCGCCGTCTGCGGCAAGCCTCAAGGACTGTCCATGAAAAGATGGATGGATAGATAGACGATCGGACTGAAAACTAGTTAACACTCTAGAGAAATTTTTAGACTTATGCATGAAAAGGCGTGTGTATAGTTTCTTCCGGGTACTTACTATCGTTTGCTTACGAAGCAAAGCATTCTTTAAAACAAAGTCAACGTTGTAACAGAAAACCATCTCAAGTCAGCTTACCGGTGAATTCTAGGGGTGACGCCATAGAAGAATTTATTAGCACGGCATCTTATATGCGCTATTCGATGGCATACCACTCACGAAACAATCGGGTAGCTGCCAATGCGTGCCAGTTTTCAAAATTTAGTGAAATACAGGAAATCTAACGTACCTTGCCACTAAGCCCACGGGGGTAGGTGACAGCTCAGTATGTGACGTAGGTAAGATGCGCTTAACATATATCCATTCGTTTGCATGATTAAAAAATTCATAAGTCACGCCGACAATGCGATAAGTCACTAATAAAGTGGGAGAGAATGATAGAGAGGTAGAGAGGTTAAACGAAGGTCGGGAAGTTTGCTACCATACACGCGTAGAGGTAACTGAGGTATTGATAAGGACAGTGAGAGGATTCGCCTAGCGAAGTTCGGACTGCATACCACTCGGTGAAAAAAAAACCGCAATCAATAAAAGATCACTTGTTTTTTTTTCTTCCGGAGGTGGTGTTTAGAAGCGCTTGTAAAACATTTCGGGTCACCTTCTTTCTTGAGAGACACATCAACACTATGGTTACATCATCACTGCTAATATTTCTTTTAGCAACGGAGGACGACTAGCACTAATTACATCTCATAAATGAACTCAGCACCCATTCTTCGTTGCCTGCACAAAAAACTCCGTTTAAATAATCGTGCGCGTTTCCTTGAATATTGCACAGTATTGCGCCTGAGCGCGGAAATACAACGCAGCGCCTGCGCGTAGCCCGAATCAATTACACGTTCGCGTCCTTGGCCGGAATGATACCGTATTTAAAAAGCAAAAGTCAGCAACGTAAACTCAAGTAAAATAATACATAACGCATACGTAAGAGACCTACACAAAAGGACTTGAAAAGAAGAGAGGGCGGATTAGGCTGAGAAGGAAGGCGAGGAACGGTGTTGCGCAAACAGATCAAGCTCAGAAAGAGGGGAGGGCTGTCGCCTATAACGCTACGCTGTGACCTTCTTTGTCCCGTTCCGCACCTCGTTCTCAGAAATCGAGCGTGAAAGAAAGGCGTTCTTTGCGCGGACGAGCGCGAAAAAAAAAACTGGACGAACTATTATTGCGACGTGAGTGAGTCATTTGGTGGCAACCCACCCCCCCTTCCCCCAACCATGGCCGTGGCTATTCCTACGGTCTTTTTTTTTCTTTACTATAGCCCCGCATACGTTTCGCCCAAGGTGCTCTCTGCTTGCTGCTTGCCCTGCAAGCGGTCATACTGCATGGCGCTTTCACGGTCGGCAATACGGTCATGCGCGAATGCATACACACGAGACAGTGGTTCCATTTGTATTTACTCAGTACTTTTTTTTCATATGTGCGTATTTGTTCCGTTCTTTTCGAGAGTACTCGCAAACAATAACCAGACCTTGTCGTCGTCTGCTCGGACGACCCCCTATGGAAGCGGTAGGAGAAGTAGAAAGGAAGGCAGGTTGCGAAGGAGTTGTTCTAAGAGGGGTGGGGTGAAACGTCCAGTCGCACCGCCCTCTGTTGTTCCAGAAAACGAAAGCGACTGACGCTGCAACACGCCCGACCTCGCGACCCTGAGCGGAGCGACCCGCAAACAAGGAGGGAGTCGAGGAAAAGCTCCCTTCGTGAAAACGCAACCTAACCGTTGCTGCTGCTGCCGACGTTGACGACGTTCTCAGTGTATTATTCGGAGAGTTCGCCCGCAAGGCCTGGTTTAATTTGCCTTCTACGAGCTCCTAGTGGAACTAAATCGTCTGTCCCTGCTTCGGCAGGGAGTACCGCGGCCGACTTAACTGAAGTGCCTCTCCCGCTGGCCTCCGCATCGCGAGAAAGAGGAGGGTTTATTTAGTATATAGGCTAAGAACGAGTGGAGCGCAAAGCAAAATAAACGCACTGTTGGTCGAGGCCATCGCCTGCCTGCGGGTGAAGGGGCAAATGGAACAGGACCGTCGAGTGATGGGGACCAGAAGGGGTTGCTTGTTTTCGCGCCTCGAGGTTAAGTGCGTGCTAGAGAAGGCGTGGAGGCGAGACACTGACACTTGCCAGGCGTCACTCGCGACGAGTGATGTTGGTTGGTTAGTTTGTTTATCGCACGTCATTTTTTATTTCCATTCGCCATGTCGTCATTCGAATAAACAGTCACTGTTTTTTGTCAAAGAGAGCGCAGATCGTATAGTTAACATCTCTACGCGACTATTCAGGACAGCGCATAGACCATGAAGTGGTGGTATAAGGACACGTGGCTGCGTGCCGCAAGTCAGACTCTCGCATCACTCAGTTGTAAGAATCGCAGAGAAATATGTGGCAGACAATTATGTATACGTTGGTATACTGTCAATCGCAACTTGCTTTTTGTCTCTGTAATAGCGGCTGTACAAAGCACTTATAGGGAAGCTGCGCATGGTAAGGCAAAACAATAATTCGTCCGCCCTATGTACGCGAAGACTCTAAACGTGCACAAGCCACAGAAATCGGGCAAGCTCCGGTTCTCCCCTCACTAAATTAGAATAGGAGCATGTGCCAATAAAAAACGAGTGCAAAAAAAACGTAAATTGCCGTCAGTCATTGGGAAATATCTGAGCCAAACGTGCGTGTTACCTCTTTAATAAACGCAGACTCGTATGGACCATCCAGAATAACACAGTGATAGACGCCGGCACTTGCCATTTAAGCTTCGCTGGTTTGTTAACTATATCTGTGTAGTAAATGCTTGGGTGGTGTTCTTAATTTAGCACTGAGACATTTATCAATTAACCTTAATTGTTGGTCACTTCCGTCTTGGTGACCACTTCTCGGTACGAAATCCGTCGGTGAGACCAAAAACAGCACGAGCTTCTTTCAAATTCACGATATTTACTACTTGTCGGTATACTGGAACGCCTGTGAGGCCCTTATGGTTAGGAGGGAAGGGAGTATCCCTTTGAATAACGCAAACAACGTTACTCAACTTTGCCGAATGTGTCGTTCCTTACCCAATACTATCTATACCTATGTCTTGCTTCTATGCTACTACATAAGTCACGCGAAGGGCGGGACCTATATTATGAATTCTCCTCGGCTTTCCGGCTTGCGGAAAGTATCGCGTCGTCCTGTATGCAAGGACAGGGTCGCTCAAGCGCAGCTCGCGAAAGCGAACCAGCTGCAAAGGAGAAACGCTCTTACCCGTTTTACAATTCAAACTTTCTTTTTGAGTTAGGCGTGAAATGAAGAGAAAAAAACGGTCGACGAAGGTCCGAAGCCGCGCAAGTTGCCGAAGGACAGGTGCGCGCGCGCTTCAGGCGAGTCAGAAGTGCGGAGCGGCCACTGCGGAAGCGAGGCTTGGTAAAACGGGAATCAGCTACGTGTTTCGATTACATATTTCTGTTTTCGTTTCTTGGTTTCCATAGCGCCAAGGCAAACAGCACAACTCACTCACACATGTCGAGCCGTGGTGCTCCCCGAGAAAACGTTATAGACAATCGGCGGTCGTATTGAATATTGGACTTAACTGCGAGCTTGAAGACAACTGAAACAAGACGCTGACATCGAAAGAGAGAGACAGACTTTTGTTTTACACAACGCGGAGCATCGCAAATCATCGCACCCGTACTCCGAGGCTTCACTGGCCATCGCCATCACATCTGCCCGTTGGGCCAGACAAAGGTGATCCTCAAACACCGAGCTGGACGCCAATGCTTTTCATTGTTGCTCTTAAAAGGAAATAAAATCTGAAGGCTTTCAGCTGCCATGCAAAAGCCGAAACAAGGCTCCTATACAGGAGCCCTGTTAGCAAATGAAAACGTATTTTCATTTCATTTGCTTTCATCGTGGTCAGTGTGCTGTTTCAAATGTCTTCGTGTCTTCCTGACCAGACGGGTTTCCGTCCAAACATCGACTGAAGTTCGGGCTGTGCACAGGCTCCAAATTACGGAACACGATCCCGTTCGGTATGGACAAACAGGTTATTGTTTTCAATGCGATATCGAGGTAAAGGCTGAACCGCACCTAATAGCGGTGTCACTCGGGTAATCTCGATCGCAATCAGGGCCAGCCCGGATATGGCTTGGTCTTTTATCAGTTTCTGCTTTACGGTAATCTTTAATCGCGATCAGGCCCAATATGAATCAAGAAGATCGTGATATCCTCTTCGAGATCTAGCTCCGTGATCGCGATTTGACTGACGTCTGCGCCAAACACGATCCAGATTGGTTTGTACCACGCAGCGACAGCCATTGTTGAAGCCGGTCAGAAATTTCGGTCCGGGTTGGTCCGAATCGCGATCAAAAGTGGCCCTGTGACACTGGTATTTAGTGTTCAAGCCTGTAAAACTAGAACGTTTATTCTGACTCGCCAAAAAAAAAGTCCTTCATTTGACGTCTTAATTACCATGATCTCGACAAGCAATATTTCCCAGAATAATTTATTAAGCATCGCCGTCTATGAGTTCTTGTTTACCAATAATCTGTTCACCTTGCCTGTCAACGAGTCTAG
Source organism: Rhipicephalus annulatus (assembly GCA_013436015.1). Lineage (NCBI taxonomy): Eukaryota > Metazoa > Arthropoda > Arachnida > Ixodida > Ixodidae > Rhipicephalus > Rhipicephalus annulatus. The sequence goes on from WOVY01011788.1 coordinate 387,092, forward strand.
ACATCTAGCTTAAATAAATACTGTTTAAATCGAGGAAATTAAACCATCGTGGTTATCTTATTGATAAGTTCATATCATCTGTGCCATATGTGCATTCCTCTTTCGCAGGAAGAGTTGCTAGACTACACGAATAGCTTTTCTTTCCTGCGAAGTAATGCACAGTTTCACTCATTTTCGAGCGTGGCATTGATATGTCACACCAAGTCGTTCGTTTTCAATGTGGGACGCAAAGTCATGCACATTTAGTGGTCTGAACACAGGCCCGTATTCGCAAAGTCACATTACACTAGGATATTTCGTGAAGGAAGTTTTCAGCCAGTTTTAACGCTGAACATACCATTAGCGAAACCATGCAGCCCCAACTGTGAATTAGGCCCCTGGTATTTGCAACTTTAATCTATGAACTATTTCAGACACCAGAACATAGTGGAGGACGAGGATATGGACTGCAGGCGAATCCATAGTCATGCGGCGTATAGCTGCACTAGACCCACGATGCCTACTACAGTAGCACTGCCTGTCAATAGATGTATTAAGGCGAAAGCCACGTATGACTCAAGTGAACGTGACCTTAAACGGAAAGCCGGCGTGCCGTAAAAAAAAAAAAAGTTGCATGACCACCTGGTCGTCTTGTGAATTGAGGCAGGCGCGAATTGTGCAACTGAGCATTCACTCCGTCGTTGCAGCGTTCACGAGAAAAAAAATAAACAAAGGAAGTCAACCAGACGTGGCCTAGCGAAATATAACATGCGAGGTATATAAAATGCCCACAATGCATCGCTTTCGCCTTCGAATCATATTAAGCTAAGCATCAGAGATCCTGCCTAATTTTTATTATACATATTTTTGAAATATTTACCACCAATGATATGACGTTACTGGCTTCTCTGTTATACCAAATATTTCGATAGCTTGAACGTAATGATTGTGGAAGTGGAACAATGCGGCTATTTATGTAACACCTCCAAGTCGCAAACGGAGCAATCACTTATTACAGAAAGGATATGCCAGAATCTTTCAATAAAAATATATTGAATAAGCCTGCAGGTGTAAATTACTCAAAGCGAATTCAGGTCATACTTCTCAAACCTGTACATACTGACTATAGAAAACAGTTTTCTGTTCTTAACATGCCTTATCACGCTACATTTCAGAAGAACGTGACCCCATTCTTCTTTCTTTTCTATTAACGCCCTTTCCACAAAGTAGCCAACTGTACACGTTTTATTAATTAAGATATCTGCGCTTTCCCTCTACCTCCCTGAAAATAATATTAAAACAACCCAAATAACGCTGACTCTCTTCTGTCTCAGTCTATCGATCACTACAATTTCTTCTCTCAATCTCCCGCTACCGTTGATCCTGCAGTACAACTGATGCGCCGGCGCCCAAATTCGTCGTTGATCACGGATGAGAGATCGTGGACCATGGCCGAACCCGTTTTGAGCTAATGAAGGATTACCATCGGCCGAACCGCACCCTTAATACCACACCTACCGTCCCGTCGACGGACGGCCACGCATGGCCAATTACGCTGTCGCAGGTTCTTGCCGACCGAAGCACGGTCAGTTGGTGGGTTTCGGTTTGCCGCTTCTCAGCGCGAATGGATATCGGGCTGTTTTTCTCACGCGGTCAGCAGTGAGGGCCGATGCCGTCAGCGAGATCGTGGCGGTAACAAAGTAGCGGGAACATTGAGTGTGGTCAGTGAAGCGCATACATCTGAGCCAGCATGTGCCGTAAAGGGGTGTTCTATACCATTGTTTATGTATCCTTGATGTGTCTTTAGTTCGTGAGCTTACCTGTCGGTCGTTCCATCTCTATCCATCTTCAGCAGCGTTCAGGGCGTTGTCTGTGTCGGCGTCTGCCAAGCGATGTAGTTATTCCGTTCACATGTTAGCGTATACACAATCGGCAGTACACAAACAAACGCCGCCGTTTGCGTATACTACTCAACAGAGGCTCCCTCAATAGACTGCTTCGATGTGCTTCTCCGGAGGTGCGCACTAATCAAAGCACCCTACTTCCTAAACTATATGAGAGACACTGCACCCGCCCCGGCGGTTTAATGGTTAATGCGCTTGACTGCTAACCCGTAGGTCGTGGGATCGAATCCCGGTCGCGGTAAAGCGGTATGCCCGGGGCTTTCGTACCTAGGTTTAGGTGCGCTGTAAAGAACACGAGACGGCTACAATTTTCTGAGCCCTCAATTAACGCATTGCTTATGTTTATATCCCGGTTCTAAGGCCTAAAACGAGAACAATTGTTGTTATTAGAGATAGTGCAGTCGTCTACATGTCACGCAAACATAATTTTTGTTCTTTTGTTTGTTGTCTTTTTTTTGTTCTTTTCACTTGCATGTCCTACCCTCTACCGCTGTGGTAGAGGAAGGAGAACCGGAATGAGCGGGAGTGCCATAACAAAAGCCTTCGAAACTAAAAAGCCGTGTAGAGAGACCCACGCATGAAGTTTTGCGACTTCCTCGCTGAGGGAAGCGCCTTTGCGCCGTAGCACAGCGATACAGGGAGATGAGTTATTACGTGGTGCATCGATGCTCTTTCTGTCTTTCTTACCAAGCGAGCGTATATTTGTTACTCGCATTTCGCACTTGTGTATTGCCCAATTTATCACCATATACTGAAACATTCCTGTTTCAGTCATGCGCGCATGTACTAGAAGTTACGTGCTCCCAAGGAGGCGCTTGCCATGTTTCGACCGAATGAATGTGACTTTCAGTGGCTGCTTGAAGTGCACGGAATATGTGCGGTTGGTCGTCTTTCTGTGCCTGCACCATTGGTACGCACAGACGCGTACCCCAATTTATATGTAGGAACCAATATTCGCGGTACCGAAAGGCGTGCCCTGTCACAGCCACCTGGACATCGCAAAAAAAGAAAGAAAGAAAGAAAAAAGAAATAAAAAAGAGGAAAAGGAAGAAATAATGAACGAATGAAAGAAAGAAATAAAGAAAAAGAAAGAAAGAAAAGAGAAACAAAGAAAAAGAAAAAAAAAATAGGCAGATCCCACGTACCTGGGAATCGACGTTATGCGAAGCATGCAGAGGGAAGGTGACCGTGTTGCAATTTCTTCATTGAGCGACGTGTCATGAAATGACGCTAAATATATGTACAAATGTTGCACGCACAGACATATGTTGACGAGTTGCAGATGTTTATGTAACCAGTTTGCACTTGCGCAACGATGCCAACTGGAACATGTGTATTAGCGACACCAGAAGCTGATATGAAGCGCTGATTCTCGCCAAGATGCTCGCCCTAGACACTGCTGCGTACATCAACTTCAGCACATGGCTACTAACCACAATTGACGCTAACCCGACGGGACGGCTGTATCAAAGGAGTACATATGGAATGTTTATAAAATTGGGTAGGCAGCACTGCAACCACTATTGACATTTTACGAAGATTAGCGTCTATTTTAAATGTAGTTCCGATACCTGGCGTAATCTGTGATAAAATGCTTAATTGTCAAGTAGAATGCTTGGGCTCCATTCCAGCTGAGACCCTGACATTTATTCTTTGCATTTGACGGGTCGACGCTACCAATGTCCGATATTTCTTAACGCTCGTGCGTTAAAATTACCCATGTGTGTTCTCGTCATTCCTGGGTATAGTGTCAATCACCTGTGGCACATACCCGCACACCAGCGTCACATACGCGCCCGTGGGTATGTGCCACTGTCTGGCGGGAAGTGTTCGATGACGTACACGACGAGACTGTGACCTTATTTATGTCTTGACCACTGCGCCATGCTCGTCAAAGCATCTTGCCCTTCCATGCTAATTTTGGTCCATGTGCACCATGTCCAAGTTAATGGGGTGACCACAAGAGCACCCAAACGTAAGCGGCTAGATAGATAGATAGATAGATAGATAGATAGATAGATAGATAGATAGATAGATAGATAGATAGATAGATAGATAGATAGATAGATAGATAGATAGATAGATAGATAGATAGATAGACAGACAGACAGACAGACAGACAGACAGACAGACAGACAGACAGACAGACAGACAGACAGACAGACAGACAGACAGACAGATAGATAGATAGATAGATAGATAGATAGATAGATAGATAGATAGATAGATAGATAGATAGATAGATAGATAGATAGATAGATAGATAGATAGATAGATAGATAGATAGATAGATAGATAGATAGATAGATAGATAGATAGATAGATAGATACGCTCAAAGTCACTGGTTTGCTGTGAAATGCATCGCATTTAAAAGAACGAAAGAGTGAGAGAAAGAAAGAAAGCACAACGAACACAAAAATGGTGTTCACGCTAACCAGGCACAAACGTTCCCGTAAGTGGAATACTGGAAGCCGTTCTACATAAATGTAGCGCACTTAAACAAGACAAAACTGAGCAAGCAGAAATGTTAGAAGAGCTTTGCAAGCGCTGTACCACGCGTATAGAAGTGAAATGAGATTTGGGCGTTGCAAATGGGGGTGTCATCACGAACGGCCGTGGTTGCCGAATGCATATTTGCATCTGGACCCCGAATGGATCTGCGCATTCGCTACATAGGAATCAGCAATCGTCGGCCTAAGTATTTCACAGATTGCTGCTGCATAAAGAAAGAGAGGGGGGCGGGGTCATTTGGCATTGCGCTGTGAATGTGTTTTTAATGACGTCGCCTGGAAATGGTGGGGGCATCGAAATCTGCGATTTGAAGCTGGACGGATGCTTTTATGGTCCGAAATGGGCGCATTTGAACGCGTACATATACGTTCGCGCGAGGTGCTATAGCATGCTGCGAAATGGAACAAGGCAGCTTCTGCTGCCACCAATGCATTATAAAAGAAAAGATTAGGTAAACTACTTGCAAGTAGTATCCCCATATTGGCGTAGGATGGGTTCTCCTCTTCCATTAGGGGGGAAGGAGGGGAGTCTCTCAATGCGACCTCCTCCCCTCTAGCTCTTTATTGAACGATTCCGAAAGAAAACGAGCCTCATGATGGATGCAGAAAGGAAAAGGAAATGATGACGCAGTGCTCACACCTGGCTGCTTTTAGCCACCGCTCTTACGAAGCGTGGAGGGGGGTGGGGAAGGCGAGAAACTAAAAAAAGAATGCAACAGGAACTCTCTGCCGAGATTATTGTCAGAAACCTGCGCAGCCGTAACAAATGCACATTAACCAATCTCAGGACAGGTCTGGCTTTGTAAAGATTTGACGCCAACTGGGCAACCCCATTAAATGAGTAGGAGGGAACGATGCACCCCCTTCATTATTTCAGGCGACGGCGAACATTCAGGTCTTGTTTTCTTGCACTGACTGTTATTATTGTAAATGAGCTTCCGCACGACACCCCGTCTCGATTTTGACTGATTCCGAGTTTATAAGTGACGGCTGGGTTTAGTCTTAGATTTACGACCCCGTCGACGCCCACGGCAGTGCCAGTTAACCAGCAAACGCCGCTCGTCTATATAGCCCGCAGCGTAGCAGCCGCGTATTCACTCAAGGCAAACGGGCGCTAACTTTCTGAGCAAGTGCATACGCGCTGCACGCTGAACAGGAATCGGACTGCCCGACAGCCAGCGGCCCATGCGCAACCCGTATACCATGTAATTAACATTCGTCATGAGCATCTCGCAACCGACGAGCTCGCCCTGCACGAGTCTCCACGGTCTCGCTTTCCCGTCATCGACGCAGAACCGCTTTTCGTATGCGAGTCGTACATGTTCGAGTTATAAGCGCTCGTTGAAACCTATGAAGTACTAACAAGCAGCAGTTAATAACGCCGTCAGCACTTCGTTGTTGAGGGTTCGTATAATACGCAAGCGCCGTCTCCTTGTTCTCGGGGCATATTCTCTCGAATCGGGGCCGCCGAACGTGTATGCTTCGGGGGCCAGTGGTGCAGACAGGACACGTGATCGTTTAATAGCGTGAGCTGGAAGTCCGTCATACAGGGTACTGCTGGTGCGTACGAGGCGTAAGAAAGAAAAAAAAAAACCGTACTGTGTGCTGCACGGCACAGCACATTAGGCTATAGGAGAAGTGAAACGCGGCTGTTCTGGAGACGTACGAAAGATTGCCCGTCATAGATAAGCTGTTTTCGACTGTGCCTTCGGCTTGATTTTGTCCGGACCCGCGGACCGGTTTTATTAAACAGCCGTCATTGTCTTCTGCTGCTGTTATATTGGCCTGATCGTAATCATTGCCATCTGAAGCACCGCTTGGCTCCTGCTTGATGCAGATGCTTACGTCTGGGAGAAAAAAAAAACTATTAGGCTCATTGTCTTTCATGTTTTCATACGCGGCTGACCTCGATTGGTATTGCTCAAAACAGGCGAGTTGGAGGCCACGATTGTCCCGAGGTCCAGTTCGAGAAGCACAGCTATTCGAAAGACCGTTAATTAGTGCAATCCTGCTCGAGGCACTGTTCAACATATGCAGCTAATTTCAATTTCAAATATCCGATCTATCACATATTAACTTAATGATGCGGCAGATTGGGCTAAGTACTTTTATTATCCAATGGCGCGCGTTCATGCACGCTCAAGTCTATTCCAGCTATTGTACGTACATTTTTTTTCCGCAAGCTCGCGCACACACGCATACATACACACACGCGCGTATACATACACATACACACATGTGTATGCTCTTGTGCAGTTATGCACATGAGGTTGGCGTGCTTCCTTTCATGAAGTGGAAAGTGTGCATAAGTGGAAAGTGTGCTCGTGTTTCTAAATTACGTTCCTTTTTCCTTTAAAGTCGCCTAGTGGATAGTTTCAAATGAAGTTTAGTCCTAGGCAAACACACTGTTCTCTCTTTCGGAGCGAAGCCATAACTATTTTCTTGGTGAAAATGCGGTGAATTCCAGTTTGTTAAGATAAGAGTACAGCTCACTATTTGTCTGTGTAGAGTCTGGCTGTGGAGGAGAAAGGTACAGAAAAAGAAGGAAAAAAGGAAAGAAAGAACAAAAGAAAGGAAGAAAAAAAAGAAAGTACAGCTCACTATTTGTCTGTATAGGGTCTGGCTCTGAAGGAGAAAGATGAAGAAAGAATTGATTGATTGGTTTGTGGGGTTTAACGTCCCATAACCACCATATGATTATGGGAGACGCCGTAGTGGAGGGCTCCGGAAATTTCGACCACCTGGGGTTCTTTAACGTGCAACCAAGTCTGAGCACACGTGCCTACAACATTTCCGCCTCTATCAAAAATGAAGAAGAAGAAAGAAAAAAAGAAAGAAAGAAGGAACGAAAAAATAAAGAAAGAAAGAAAGAAAGAAAGAAAGGAAGAAAGAAAGAAAGAAAGAAAGAAAGAAAGAAAGAAAGAAAGAAAGAAAGAAAGAAAGAAAGAAAGAAAGAAGAAAGAAAGAAATGACAGCTAACTATTTGTCTGTATAGGGTCTGGCTCTGAAGAAGAAAGAAAAAAAGAAAGAAAGGAGGAAATAAAAGTGGAAAGAACGAAACAAAACACGCGAGAAAGGCAGAATCGTTCAACGCTGCGCAAAGAACATTAGTGGGCCCCACAGTAAGTATACTTACCTCGACGCTTTTCCTGTCGTCGCCTTGTTTGCTCAAGATCAGTTCTCGTAGATCAGCAGAGTGTAACGAGGCATCAAGCCCAGTCTGCGCTCCACTCATAACGCGTGACTAGATCGGGTCGGCGGCGCCCGTATAATGAAATTAAAGGCCGCCCAGTGTGCGCCTCCGAAGGTTGAGCGTTATTCTTCGTTGTAAATCGAATACCCATGCTGGTTGGTTAGACGCTGCCACTGTTGCTGATACGAGCGTTGGTTCGCAGTCTCCCATGAGCAATAATGAACTGCATTCCCGAACGAGAAGGAGCAGCCTTGCGGGTCGTGCAGAGCAATTTATTATCATTACGCGCTCTGTGCACTTGAAGAATTGTCCGCGGTTTCTTACTGCAACGTGAGGTTGCTTTGTGGTTTCGCGTTAGGTGTGCACTATTCATGTGTGGCCGTACGAACTGTGTTCCATATCAATTGATGCGGTGTTTTTATCTTGCTGAACAGTTGTCACGTACCCACAGCGATGGTGGCCGAAAGAGAGGAACTGCACAAACGTGCATGGCTCTTGCGGTTATGATCAGTATTATTGTGTTTGTTTTTTTTTTTGCTTAGAAATCGTATTTGCGATCATAAGGGTCTTAAACTGTTGCACTGTCACTGTGCTAAGGTTACTAAGGTACGCGAAACGTAGTCGGGGAAGGCAGAGAGTTAGATGGAGCGGCGAAACTAAGAAGTTCACCGGGATAAAATGGAAATCAGCGCTCACGGGATGGGATAAGCTGGAGATCATTGGGAGAAACAGTGTTGAAGAACAGGCTGAGAATGATGATGATCATAATATTCACGCATCACCGACGGTGCAGTCGACTATCTTTCATACTAGTAACATGTATCATACAAGTAACGTAGAAAAATGCTTTATTGATGTCCTGACATTTAAATTTCGGGCCCGAAGCCCAAATGTCTTCGCTTTGTACAACTTCGAGCTGGCATGTTTCCGCTTCCCCCCTCTCTCCCTCTTTTCGTACATTCACTTTATTTATAAGTTACCCCTCTCCCCGTCTGAAGGTAGCCAACCAGATGAATCCCTTCAAAGTATACTGTCTGTCTTTACCATCTCCTCTCTCTATAGACCTATATCAGAAGCCGATTTCTCATTGGCTGACGCCGTTTCTCTGCTTGTGGGCTTTATTGTCACTTTGATGTCAATTTCTGCGCGCTTGAACGAGCGGAAATGGGTTCCTGGCAGGAAACATCGACGCGAAAGACAAAAAAAAAATCTAAAGGCAGTTCATTTCTACAAGCGTTCAACTATATCGCGTTAACGCGCAGTTCTTATCGGAACGCCTCCACAACTCAGACTTTCCGTTTCCTCCCGTCAAGAGCGAGGTTACGGCTCTCAATCACACAACTGTAGTGACGCACGTTCCGTACCTCGCCTCTCGTGCGACTCGAAACGCCCCGGCCCGCACCGAATACGAGGCGAGACAGCGATGGCTCTTCGAGCAGCGATGACGGTTGTTGCTGGTTGTCCTCGCCCGGACAGACAAGCAACGCGCTGTCTATTTGCCGCGCAATGCGCCTGCCAACAAACAGCTAAAAAAAATGTGTATAGAAAAGAAGCAGGAAGGCGGGTGAAGGGCGTCTTGTTTGCCTGCCGGCTTCGCTGTGACGGCCGGCGCCGCGTTCGGTTCGATGTCTCGCTTCCCCTTGGGGCGGGTGGTCGACCCCAGACAGGCAGGCAGCGCTGTTCTGGTCAAGGCTGACGGGTGGCTCGTTGCTTCACGCCGAGTGTGCACCTGCCCACGCTTAAGGTGCCCGAGGCCTACACGTGCGCGGAAGCGAAGGGGTCGGTGGAACCTATGACGGCTCGGGTCTGCCCCGTGTGCGCACTCCGGTTTGAAACCTAGCGTGGAGATAGCCAGTGGTTGCATCGAGACGCTAGCATTGGGAGGTCCATTGTGCCATAATAAGCATAGCTTATCTGAAGCTTATTGTGTTGTCGCGAGGTCATGACGGTGGAGAACACGAACCCGTGTATGTAAAGGTGAAACTCTTCATTTGATGAAGCTGTGCCCAGAAAAAAATTAAGGAGCGACACACTCAGCGCTACCATAGCGTCGATCACTATCGACGGTTGTCGGTAATCTGATGGTCCGCGCAACGCGTCGGCTTTTTAAATATCTTTAAAGCTTTTTTTTTTTTAAACTCCCGTTCACTGTCCACGATTTCGTTTACTTCACGACTATACATAACACCCGCCAAACCACCTTCGCCAGACATCGTGGAGGGTTGAACATGTCTCCTTTTAATCACCGATCTAGTTCGTGTAGACTCTATACGAAACAGCTGTATCTATTGAAATATCGGATGCATCGCCCGGCTATGTTAAGTCTTTATCACGAAATGAATTTATTTCGTGCATTATTTTCCCTTGATCTTAATGCTCTGTGGATTTTGGGATGTATACTACTACTACTACTACTACTACTACTACTACTACTGCTAATAATAATAATAATAATAATAATAATAATAATAATAATAATCACCTTGTCATCTTGAGCTGTAAAAAACAAATAACAGGCCTGTCAAAGCCAGACTGTAGCTTGGAGGACTTGGCCTGGCACATCGGCAAACAAGAGATGACATACATATTGAAAAGCTTTTCATGTAAACAATCAGAGAAAGAATACATGTAATTCATTCACGCTACATTTAAACACAATAACAATCAAGAATCAAATTAGCGGAAGCAATACTACCTAAACAGCAGAAATGTGAAGATAAGTATTGAAAAATTTTAAACAGATTTTAATCATTATGCGATAACTGAGGCAGCATTAAAGAACCTTAGGCTCTTTTGTAGACTGCGTTTAGTTGTTGCCGAAAAAACACTGTCGGGGATGTCATTAAAAACAGTAGGAACATAGACCTTTCTAGTAGCTTTGCCATATCGTGTTTTAACGAATGGTACAGAAAAGCGGGATGTTTTTCTAAATATACGAGGGGCAATGCATTCGTTTTTGAAATGAGAGCCCCAGTAATGCCGTAATACAACAGTTTGGTTAAAGGACGCTTTGAAAAACGGCAGGCGAAGTAGAGAAAATAAATTTACATTGTCTGTTGAAGAGCAATTGTACATAATGGATATCAACATACCTTTTAAAATATTGTCAAACGACGCTGCCATCACGAAGAACAGAAAGCAAATAAATTGATGCCGTATCGTAGGATACTATACGCAAGAGCAAGCATGATGGTCACTTTAATATTGGTGGGTGCAATTAATCTAATATTGAAGAGTAACCACGAGATTTTTCATCGTCTGTCACAAATGTAAGCCAAATGATCATTCCAGGACAGGTCGCTATCGAGAAACACACCAAGATATCTTATAGAATTAACATATTCAATGGGAGTACACTTACAGGAGGCGCAATCATGGGCAGGAAGAAGTAGGGGTGCATTCGTAACCATTGCTTTCAATGGATTTTTAAAGCAAATTAATTTCATTTTTTTTCTGATTAATCACCAGGAAATTATTCGTAAACCATGACGCAGCCTCATAAACACTCTCTTGTAGTAGTGACAACGCTTTATTGTAATATACATGTGTCGTTAACAGAACAGTGTGATCTGCATACTGAAATACAAGACATTTTGGAACAGCAACAGTAAAATCATTTATGAATAAATTAAATAAAAGAGGAGATAAAATGCATCCCTGTGGTACACCAGCTTTCAAGGGAAGCCTATTACTGAAAGGTAACTGACTGTGTAACCGCACTCCCTGGGAACGATCAGAAAGATAATTTTTAAGAAAGTCGTAGAAATGGCCCCTAAAGCCAATAAAATATATTTTTTCAAGCAATATAGAGTGGTTTACGTTGTCAAATGCTTCAGAGATATCAAGAAATAAAGCACAGGCAAACATGTTATGTTCCAAAGCATTATTCAGTTCATCGGAAAATTGTTCAAGTAGATCAATTGTGCCACGACCTGCGACAAAAGCAAACTGGTGGCTTGAATTGAGCGAAAGTTTCTAGAAAGGAAGTCATGCATTGCAATAAAAAATTTTCAAATATTTGGGATAAGATAGGTAAAACTGAAACGGGTTGGTAACTGCCAACGCTATCTTTTGGTCCACTTTTAAATAGTGGCTTTACAATTGCTGTTGTTAAGTCTGATGGGAGAGAAGCCGTCTCCAGGAATCCATTAAGCATGAAACGCAGAATTTCCGATAATGCGTCCAGATTCCGCTGCAGCAAAGATACAGAGATACCGTCAATACCTGCTGGTTTCTGCCTTTTGAAGCCGGAAACTATTCTAGCGAGGTCGTCCACATATGTGGACAAAACATATCAGTGAATTTTTGCTGTTGTAGCGAACGCCTCACCGCAAAATCGAGTTCAAATGTTCGCGCCAATCAGGCGTTTCATAAAAACACCGCCAGATGGCGGTAGCTGTCAAGAAACAGCAGCAAATGCACACAGGAACATGGCGTCCTCCTCTAGCCGCGCCGCAAGGTGGGTACCTCTACTTTTTTGGTATATTACCTCTAAATTCCTAAGAATTTGTGAAATATTTGGTAATAAACAGAAAACGAAAGCGTATATCTTGTTTATGTTCAAGTTTTGTTGCAATACAAGCGGTAGATCTTTTGTAAAGCGAGTTGCCGTGGCGGCGTCCACGTGTGTGGACGCCAGGCCCAGGGAGTTGCGCGAAATGTTGATAGAACGCCGCACGGTACTGGAGTGCGCCTCGCTACATCGCGACTCTAACAAACTTTTATCTGTAATGGGATGAACTACGGTATTTATAGGTTCGACTTAGACTTTATCTACTTTATTTCAGACGTGGGCTAAGCGATGAAGACATACAAGCTATCCTTTTCGAGTGGCCCAGTGGAAGCGAGTGTTCTGATTTGGACAGCTCCGATGATGAACGCGTCGAAGCAGAGCCATCAAGCAAAGGCCCAATCGACGAGTACATAGAGGACTCATCGGACGATGAAGACTTAGAAGTGCAGCAATCGTCCACAGTAAAAAACAAGGTGAAGAAGATTTGGCATTGGGTGAAAAAAGACGTCCCTATCAACGAAGGCTTTCCCGAGAGTGAACTTGTGCCGCTGGTTACCCCAGAAGAGGCTAAAACACCCCTCCATATGTTCTCGAAGCTCGTAGACGATGGTTTAGTTGAGCACCTAACATTTGAGACCAATCGGTTCCGGGTTCAGAACAACAAAACGAAGGTGAAGCCTGTAAGAGTGGATGAAATCCGGAAATTTCTAGGAATAGTTCTGTACATGTCAGTTGTGTGCCTACCTTTCAGGCGGATGTATTGGTCGCGACTCCTGCGTCAAACCCACGTTGCAGAATGTATGTCTCGCAACCGGTTTGATGAAATCATTTCTCTTTTCCACGCCGCAAACAACGACGACGAGAAGAAGAAAGGAGAGGATGGGTATGACCGCTTGTACAGAGTGCGCCCCGTTCTCACACGCCTAAACAGAAACTTCTTGGCTGCCGCAGAAATGGAGCCATGTTTGGCGGTGGACGAAATGATGATTCCTTTCAAGGGTAGGCACAGCCTGAAAGTCTACATGCAGAAAAAACCAAGAAAATGGGGCTACAAAGTATGGACGTTAGCTGGTAGGTCAGGTTACGTGTACCGGTTCGAGCTGTATGGTGACAACCTTGTCTCTGAGCCGGCGGACCTTCATCATGCAATTGGCGAAAGTGGGAAGATAGTGGTGGGTCTGACAGAAGGCTGCCAAGGAAAAGAAGTGTTCTGCGACAACTTCTTCGCGTCTGCTGAACTCCTTGCTGAAATGAAACAGCGTGATCTGGGATGCACTTCAACTCTCAGAAGCGGGAGGACTGGTCGCTGTCCCCTGCAAAATGAAAAGGAGCTCAAAACAAATGGGCGTGGCTCATTTGATTTCCACCACGAAAAAGACAGTGGAATTGTGATCTGTCAGTGGTATGACAACCGAACTGTAACGATTGGATCAAACAAGCACAGTGTGAACCCTGTGGGGTCTTATCGGAGGTATGACCGAAAGAAGAAATCCTTCGTTGATGTCCAGAGACCCAGCCTTGTGAAAGTCTACAACCAAAGTATGGGTGGTGTAGACAGGGCAGACCAGCTGCTTGCCTTCTACAGGAACGACCTGAAGACGAAAAAACGGTATAAGAGAATCATTTTTCACCTGCTCGATCTAGCCGTCGTAAACAGTTGGCTATTGTATCGTGCCACAAAGGGATCAGTGATGCAACTGGCTCACTTCAAGCTGCAGATTGCATTGGGCTTGATGAAAGCTGCGCAGGCAGCGGAGGATGTTGAAGAAGAAAGAGACGTCAGCTCCACCTCACTCTCCAATCGAGCCTCGGACATTCCTGGTGCAGTGCGGTACGACTGTGTAAATCACATACCTGTGAAAATCGCCCAACCGAACGCTCAACGCTGCAAAATGTCACAGTGCAAACGAAAAACCCGTATGCAGTGCAAGAAATGCAAAGTCTACCTGTGCATTGAGGTAGATGGGCCCACAAACTGCTTCGAGCAGTTTCACCTTGTGTAACTGGTGTTCCTACTGTCCACATATGTGGACACTCGTTTTCTTCTAGAAATAAAGCTAGGATTTCCGTTTTTGCAGCTTATTTGCTCTTTTGTATATGCTACTAATAAATATATGTAAAAAAACGTCATTTGCACAACTGTATAGCTCATGGGAAACAAAGGGTTAAAGTTGGAAGGAAGGCCGAGGCAGGTGTTGATTTCTTTAAACCAGAATGGCCTTAATAATAATAATAATAATAATAATAATAATAATAATAATAATAATAATAATAATAATAATAATAATAATAATATTGGATGGTGTCGGATGGTGTTTTTTCGGCAACGAGTAAACGCAGTCTACGAAAGAGCCTAAGTTCTCTTTGATGCTGCATCAGTTATCGCATTATTATTTTTTTCTACTTTCTTGCATACTGGGTGTAATCTGTTTAAAAATTTTCAATGCTTGTCTTCACATTTCTGCTGTTTAGGATTGCTTCCGATAATTTGATTCTAGATTGTTATTGTGTTTATATGTAGCGTCAATGAGTTACATGTATTCTTTCTCTGATTGTTTACATGAAAAGCTTTTCAATATATATGTCATCTCTCGTCTGCCGATGTGCCGGGCCAAGTCCTCCAAGCCACTGTCTGGCTTCGACAGGCCTGTTATTTGTTTTGTACAACTCAAGATGACAATAAAGATTATTATTATTATTATTATTATTATTATTATTATATTATTATTATTATTATTATTATTATTATTATTATTATTATTATTATTATTATTATTACCTGCGACTGTATTCAAACACTATGGCAAAATAAATGTTCGATATTCGGGTTACATACTGTACAGACAAGCGTGTATTGATTGGCTTTCTACGTCCCCCTTTCGGCATAATGCTCGATCTCGGCACTGTGTACTATAAGTTACCGTTCGTATGCAACCCGCGAATATGATTCGGGCGGTGCCCTGCAAATGCGCGACGCTACAGAAGGCAGATTTATATAAGCTGAAGCTCAGATGTGAGCAGGTATACTTTGTGCCGCAATGTCGGCTGTACCTCACTTGTGCTGATTGAATTCTTTATATCGCTTGATCTGCGTGGCTTAATCACTCTCTGTCGCATTGCACAGCTTTATCGGTACGTACTGCAGAGCGCGAGTTTCAATTTATATACATGACCGTGTACGTTCTTAATGTATGTTTCTTGACGGAACGAAATTTACAGCGCGATAGGAAATGAGAAATTCATGGCAATATAGCGGTGGTAAATTTCCATCATTCGTCTTGGTGGTTAGCTCGCTCAATTGAAGTTCTGGCTGTCAAGTGGACGTGAACACAGGAATGACACACCTGTGCACCTCTTTGTCGGGTGGGCTGCAAGTAATCTGTATGCAGTAAAAATCTCACCTTGGAACTCTTTCAGTTGAAGTAAGTTATAGTGACCTTAGTATGGGATTAAGAGCTGATCTGGCTATTGAGCATGTTCACAATCCATACCTCAGTTCTGCTAGTCCCGTTCACTGCGACCCTTCAAAAAAGACCGTTCGGCCTATTTAGTCGAGCCATAACACGATGCGCGGTTTTCTTAAAAGACCTGCTGGCTTAGAAGGGGAAGGCGGGGCTCGTTTCATGATGTGCGGGCCCGTAACTACGTACGAGCTCGTACGCTAGGTGACGGCCAATCAGAGCAGAGGACCTACTGCTGTCGAACGCGGCTGGCCAATGACAAGCTTGTTCTTGCAAGACAAAGCTCTGTGATCAAAGGCACTGATTGCATGCATGGTCTCACTAAGCTGTACGCGAACTTCTCACGCATGCCCAAAGGATCGGGTACGTGTAACGTGCACATGACCGGCATTCTGATTGTAAACCCTTCTTTAAGGCTAACGCAGGCTTGCGCGTATGTCGGCTATCGAGCACATGATGAAACCGAGACGGCTGCGAACACTTCGCGAACGGATTAAAGGAGAGAGCGAGAACAGGAGAAACGACCCGACAATGGGCTCCGGAGCGAGCACCGCGAACACTCGATCATATTTCCGGGCACAGCCGGACACTAACTCGTCCCACTTAGCAACACAGCGCGCACCGCCAGCGACCCGTCCAATTCGCTATGAATATTCATTACAGCAGGCGGCACGGCGCTGCAGCGAGAACGCCTTGACAACGGGGTTGACTCGGAGGGCTCACTGTGCCGCGGAGAAGCGCCCTGGGCAGAATTATTAAAAGGCGTAATTAGTGACGCCGTCCTATTGTGGATAGACACGGGCGGCACACGCAAGTTGCGCACGCAGCGAGGGACGGCCGTATGCGGACAGCGTGCGCGCGTCTGTGCACACACGTGTTCCCACGCTGTTGCACGTGGTGCGGGAATCGTGGGCGGGGTCCCGGAAAACTAGAGGTACCCGGATGAACGAAATTAAGCCTCTATATTGCTCTTACACTGCTGACACCATTTTGCAACGAGCCCCAGTACCGCGCGCGTTGAATTTTACATAGGGTTAGCTATAGATACTTGCAGTGTTAAAGCTTCGTAAAGCAAAAGAAAGCCGGTTTCTCAAATTTCTTTGCCCGACTTTCCCTCGAGGTGCACAATGACCGTATTGGTGTTCAGTCGAGCATCGCTACGGCACCTTTGATATTGCAGTATGTACATGGGCTTGCTTTGCGCGTTATTAAGCTGATGAATTGCCCTATGTTGGGCCCGACCATCTTTTTCGATCAACGCATAACGAAACCTATCACTATTAAGTGCTTAGATTGTAGTGTGCATGTAACCAGGCCCGTGCCAGAAGTTTATTTTTCGGGGGGAGGGGAGACACCTTATGAAGGCTTTGAAAAACACATATTTTATTATTATTGTCCTCGGTAAGCCCACAACTCGATTCAAATTTCGGGGCCAAATCCTAGCCCCCTCCTTCCTGGCTGCGGGCCTGCATGCCAATTACGGATTGGATTCCGCGTCATTCTGGATATGGTTGCAATGACTACAATTTGACGGGAACAACCAGATACCTCGAAATAGGGCCCCTTACATGTTTTCATCATCAGTGATCATGCAAGAGTTTAAGAAACCGAGTCTCTGGAGACATACGTTGTACTTGAGAGAACAGGGTACATATGGTGCTCACCTGAGCAATTTTCACTTCAACATGCACATGACTTCCACGAATATTTGAAGGACACTTCGTAGATTCCTAAATGTGTTTGGCGAAAGTTAAACCAGTGGCCATTCGATTACTGTCCAGGAGGGTTGTTGGCACTAGACGTAGGTTGCTGTTGCTGTAGTCGGTGCTATGACGGCACACTTGCTGCTTTGCGCCGCTGTGAAATCACGTGATTGATGAGAGAGTGTGAGGGGAGAGGCTGGCACCATTCCAAGGCACGGACGAATGGATGGTTGGAGGCCGGGAGTATGAGCATTTAAAGGCAAAGAGTTTCCCACGCTTACCTAAAGGAAAAAAAAATGCCGCTGCGAGCTGTTGGACACATGGTAATGCAGGAATATGTGAGCTTCGAACTTGACTTAGATTTGTATCGCAGGCGTAGAGTCCGAACACCTCGAACATAGTGTTTCCTAAAGTTAAATAGAGGGGACTCCGGCGCAGCGTTCGTTCGGTGATCATGCCAGTGATGGGTAGTACGCAGATTCACCTAGCATTCATGCTTGCGAGATTCAAACGCACTTGTGGTTTTGTTTATTGCTGTGCCTCGCTTTTGTTGCGAATGAAAAAAAAAAACGAAGCGTTGTAAACTTCGTGACCCGAGTTGAGTGGATGAACCTAATGTTGAATTCCAATGGCGGAGTCGGAGCAAGCTTTTCTGCTCCTTTCAGAGCAAGTGTGTTCCAATGGCAGAGTGAGAGCGGGAGTCGGAAGTTCCAATGAGAGAGCCGGAGGGGATTCAGAGCGGGAGTCCCTCCGTGGAGCAGGAAAAACTGCTCCGCCGAAATCGGTGGAGTGGACCGGAACTCAGCGTGACGCATTTCCTTTAACACGTTTGCCTGCTTGGGGGTGCGGCGCGAGTTGTGTTGATAATGGCGGACGGCTCGGCTACCTCGGCAAAGCGTGCGGCAATGCTTCTGCTACTCGATAGCGACAGCAGACGTCGTGGACAATAGCTGTTGCACGCTTGGCGTGATATCCATTCCACACAGGTGAATAGCGCTGAACAAGCAAACGAACGATGCGGCGATGCTGGTAAACCACGTGGGAAACAGACAGCGGAAAAGACCACGCGCAAGGTATCCTGGGTAACGCGGCAGCTTCCGCCTTGCTCCAGCAGGGCGGGTTGTGTTCCGATGGCGGATTTGGAGGATTTGCTCTACGCCAGAGTTGAGTGCTCGCTCGCGAAGTCGGTCGGCTGCACCGACTCCGCCATTGGAATTCAACATTAATGTTCAAGGTGCTCAAGTGCAACATTTGCTGATTCTCGTTTCGTAAAAAAGCAGCTTCAAGCCATGCGAAGTGAAACAGATCTAGAAGAACGAAAAGTAGATAATTACGTGAACTACCCATCATGTCCATACTCGCTGAAGCGCTGTGCGTTGCAGCTCCCATATACACTAGCGCCAGAGTTCCCTCTATTGTACTTATCTATAGGAAACTCTATGACCTTGAAGACACGTCTGGCTTCAACGCGTTACTTGTGCCAAAACACCTGACTTCGTACTGAAAGAGCATGTATGAGCTATTTATTTTTATCAATGCACAAAAAGCAGTTTTATTTAACATTGAAAACGTTTGCGTCAATGTACAAATTTACGAAGCGTAAAAGTAACGTACGGCAGGCAGACGATCAAGCGAAGTTTCCCTATGATACTTTACGTCGTCTGTTTCTTATTTTCGCCGTTTCGTTGTGCCGTCAAAGTAAGGGGACCTTTATTGTAGAATGCAATAGGCGTGAAAGGAATCAGCTTATATAAGCTTTATTTTAAGGAAGCTTAATTTGCGCAGTCACACACACTTTTAAGCCAAAGCCTCGATCAACACCAGCCAACAAAAGCCTCGCAGACACATACTACCGTCATTCCAAGCGCTCCAGTGGTGCTTCTTCAAAAATTCTCATAGGCTGTGGCGCCAGATTTTCCTCTATGTATTTCTGCGCGAAACTTTATACGATCAATGGCTTTCACCTTAATGTTAACTCGCAAGGGTAATTGGTCATCAGCTCTCACTCCCCCTGTGAGGGGGATTTCAGCTTGTAGTGTCATCACGAAAGACGTCCGGAGGAGCTAGTTGAAATCCACAGAGGAAGAGAGGGATGCGCAGTTGAATTCAGTTGAATTCAGCTTGCAGCTTTTATTGCAGAAAACTTTGGTCTTCACGAAACGACAAACATATTTGTAGTTTTCTTGTCTCTCCTGTTTGTACGCTGTACAGCTTAGAAGTGGTGGTGAGAGCCTCTCTCTAAACAAAACTTCAAGTGAATATATAGGCGTGGAAAATAACCATGGAAACCACCGACCGAAAAACATTTTCACTCGGTAATCGCATGGGCTTTCAGAGTTCACATACCGCGCAAGAGAAATAGCGCCACCTAAAGAAGCGATGTGAAGAGGCGCGGAAGAAAAAAAAAGACCTACACGCTCTCAGCGGGGATTCGCTATTCATCACCACATTGTAGTACATTATGAACACGATGTCCCTGTACGCGCCTGGTTGTTATTATTCTTCGAGACTCGCTACGCAGAAAGCTTCCACGTACAGCATGCAGCTGTGCAGGCGGAAAGCTTCCATAATCCACAGGTGAGACCAGCGTGCGCGGAGCGGAATATTGATAAGTCGAGGAGATCCTTGCCATGCACATGCGCCGCCCGCCGGCTTGGAGATAATGAAATAATAAAGAGGGAATGTAAATCTCTCGGGCGCGAGAGAAGGCCGCCGCTTAGCTTGTTTTTCATCTCCGGAAGAAGCGAGGCCATGTTTGATTTCGTTGCGCGTGTACGCTTTCTTCCACATACAGATATCGGCGCAGTCGGTGGGGGAGCGACAAGGCCGGGCGCGAGAAATTGTCGAAACCGCACGTTTCGCGGCGCTGACGCGACGGGGTGCCGCCTCACAGGCGCCCAGAACACTGCGTTTGTCGCGTAAAACACTCGTTCTCTTTTAAAGAGGATAGTCTTTTTTGAAGACCTTCGACGAAAAAATTTTAGTCTGTCTGTCTGTCTGTATATTTGTCTGTTTGCCCGCCCTAACGATATCTCAAATGGCACCAAACGGCCAACCCCATCCACAGCGCCCAACAATATTGCTCAAGGTTTCACGTTAATAGTTGTGTGATTGTCAACTAAAACGCAATTATTGCGCATATCTGAGAGGCCGTAACAACGCTTCGATGTTTCCTATGTCTGCCTTTATACTAGAAGAGGCACACACAAGTAACTCTAAGGAATGTAGCGTTTAATCGCGCTGCGCTGACAGTGCAACGCGATGCTCAAAAAGGTGTTTCCAACGCTTTGCTATACGACGTCACAGTGGTGGCACCTGCCCACCGCTTTGCGTTTTACACCTTATCACCTCCGAGACTGGCGCGCATCTTTCTCCGCGGGCTGCACGCCTTCGTTTTCGAAGATGACTGCCAGATGGCACTTGTGTCTAACGTGCCTCGATGCGCTCGTTCGCCTCCGCTTCGCCCTCGAGGCACTCTCTTTCGACGAAATTTGCGGTGTAACATGCAGATTTGGAACCAATTTTTTGTTTTGTTTATTGTATTTTTCGGTAGAGCAGTGCCTGTTTGTGCCTTTCACTTGGGTTGGGGGGGGGGGCGTCTGTAGCAGCGTATTTGATCGATGACATGGGCCGTATTAATTTGTCTTCCTTTCGTGCTGTTAGCCACTGGCCGATCATTTCGGTGGTTTGACGTTGACATCGGCTAACGTGAGCTGCCAGGAAGAGTTGACGTTACAAGCTTGTTAGGTGAAGCAAAGTCCAACTCTCCTAGTTGCACGCTTAATATGTAATTTATATGCAGAAAAAAGCTGAGAAAAGCTGAGAAAAGCGTACGTATACGCTTTAATTGTCAGCCCGAAGTTATCAGCGCAGTTCCATTACGCTGTGATAGAATGGTCATCCTCAAGTCTTAGTACGAAACGTGCATGATCTACAGAAATATGAAAAGCTTACGGCTAAGGGTGAGCAAATGCCTGCGGGCCTAGTGGCATGGACTGTCATCGAAGAAAAACATGCTTCGCGAAGTTATCGTTGAAAGTTCCCTAGAAATAGGGAACAGTGCTCGGCCGCCGTGTGTGTGTGTGTGTGTGTGTGTGTGTGTGTGTGTGTGTGTGTGTGTGTGTGAAAGAGAGAGAGAGAGAAATATAGTATAGAGGAAGGACGTCAAATCAACCGGAATACCAACAAATGCAGGCAGGAAGGCTCTTCAGTTAGGTAAGTGCGTGTCAAAGAGTGGCCGGTGGTCAAAATTACTTCTAATTTCCCCACTGCAATTTTTATCACGGCCCCCACAGTATCATTTCCGGGACGCTGAATAGGGAAAACGAATAAGTGAACAAGTGCTTTTATTAAAACAATCAATGGTCCAAAGGACGTTCTGCTGAAGTTGTCTGCAGGATTCACGTTTTGTGAGCTATGTATCATTAGAGCAGAATCGCACTGACTGAAAAGAATGAAAACAGTTAATCAGAATGACTGACAGGGCGGCATGTGATGTTTGCCGTACCGATGAAAATATCGAACAACTGCTGTGCCACTGTCCTTGATATGCCTCAAAGAGACATGTACTTGCCAACGCAATGTGCCGACTGGATGATCGGCCTCTTTCTGAGCAGGTGATAATAAATCAGCGTCCACATCCATCGACAGCCCACAAGGCAGTGAAAGCCCTGCTGTGTTTCTTAAGAAAGACGGGTTTATGTGAACGCCTTTGACTTGGGGTGAACTTCTAAACGCTGCAGTCAAATTACTGTCAGTCTCTCGTTTTTCCCTTTCCTTCCCTCTCTCTCATCTTTCTTGTCCCCTTCCCTAATCCCCCAGTGTAGGGTAGCTAACCGGCTGTCTTTCTGGTTAACCCCTCTGCCTTTCTCTCTTTGGTTGCTTCCTCTTCCTTCGTACAACGCCAGCTATACGATTTAGTTACATGACTCCCTGTCCTTCTCTCTGTTTGTCTAACAGGGATGGCTGACACCGCAAACTCAAGCCAGGTAATATAGAGCTGTGTACAGATAACCGCCTGAAGTCGCTCTCAAACAGTTAAGCAACCGTCCTTGGTCGAAAGACACTTACGTTGTGTGGCAGCGACAGAACTTGACATTGCATCAGAAGCTTGCGTTTTTTTTGTTTTTATTGCATTGCACCGGTCAATATAAACTCCGGCATCGCCATGTCTTCTTATTTTCTTTGTCGCTTGGTATGGGCAGCCGTCAGCACCTTTAACACGAACACTTCGACACGTAGCGAGGACTAGTTTGATTGATGCCAGCCGCGAGGTTCTGGGCGCTTTTGTCGAGATAATACCTCGGTAGGCTTTGATAGTATGTCGGCATGTATGGTTAGCATCTTGGCAACAGAACCCAAACGTACGTGGTGTCAGCGCCAACCAAACTGCGGCAGGACACGCGGTGGAGCATTCGTGTTTAACAGGTGCTGACGGCTGTAACTTCGACCTCCTTGCAACCCCCGCTTGATGACGCATTGCCGGAGTAGAAAACCGGGAACTTGCGTATGAAAGTAGCTTTATCCTTCCTGCATTTTATCTCCCTTTACCTTTCTCGCTTGCATGCTTTAAATTTATATGCTAAGGGCGTTAACCAGTGTCGCCATTACGACTTCAACCTGCGGGTTTCCTCTGGCCCGGCGATTCATAGAGTACCGCATACTTATGCAACAAAGTTTAATTTCGACAACTTGGATAGCTGGCCTTACGGTGCGCCTCTCTTATCACAACTTTCTTGCTCTAAAAGCACGCTTCAAGACGAGATCCTACACTCTAAAAGAAAAGGCAGTGCTACTTACTAACTTTGAGGTAGTAAATTGTTGCCACAACATTCACTACCTAAGTAGTAACTGCAGGTTGTAGATCACATACTTCTACTACCTCAGAAGCAACCAGAGGTAGTAAATGTCTGTGTTCTATTACCTACAGTTACTACTTAGGTGGTGAATGTTGTGACAACAATTTACTACCTCAAAGTTAGTAAGTAGCACTGCCTCTCTTTTTAAGAGTGTAAACAACCCTTCGTTGTCAGAGAGTACCGCCATAAGTGGTATACATACGGAAGCTCTCGAAGTCACCGCTTCGAACCTTGAAGAAGCCAGAATCCCGAACGCTTCAAGTATTTCTCCGCTTTTCAACGCATACCGCGTGCATACGCAAATCGAGTACTGCGCGGAAGGGAGAACGCATTTGCATCTTGGGCGGTCGCCGCGCGCGTATGCAAATACGGGCAACCGCGGTCTTCCGCCCTCGGCAACGCGCGCAGCGTACGGTGCGATTTATAGCTCTCAGCCACGCGTCGCGTGCGTTTTCTGCGGGCAATAAAGGGTCCACGTCGAATGCGCGCACTGCCTGCCTTTCTTTCTTATTTCGTGTGCTTCGCTCCGGCTTAGCCGTGCCAGCACGCAACGAAACAATCATTGTTGTTGAAAGCTTTACAAAGCGGCAGGGAGTGCCAAAAAGCATGCCGAGCAAGGATTTGCGTCTCCACTCGGTTCCGTACATAACCATATTTCAGGCGGGGTTAAGAGGTTTACAAAAGTCGTACTGTTCTGCCAGACACACTTCTGAAACGCCTGCCTGGTTCGCCTTGTATATGATATGAAAGAAAAGGGCGCATTAGGGCGACTCAAGCGGTGAAAGAAGTAAACAAGGTTACGTTCCGTTTGTTTTCTTTCATTGGCGTGGGAGCTATATCCTTACACGCAGATGAACTTTCAGGGTGCGCGACTCGCAGATAGATACCGGTGCATCCTTTTGCATGCATTCGGTACTGCGGCAAGTCGTTACCGGTTGTGCCAGTGTAGTGGAGGGCAAGGCGATAAATCTGAATCATTGAGCATGCGATGTCGATATTGTAAGAGCAGGGTCTGTGCAAGTGCGTCGATAAATCATAACATTACAGGCCAGAGTGTTCATTAAAGTTTATTTAGGAACCAAAGTGATTCATCACCCCTTCGGTATGTACCGATTCGTTAGTCCTACTTGATTTACATACGACAGAACAGCTCGATCTATACAAGAGAAAAGACAATCGCGATGGAAGTTACGCGCGAATCCTGCAACCATGACTGTAACATGTTGCCAGCTGGAGGAACGAAGGAAGGGGGCAAGGTAGGTGGATGGTGTTGGAGCAGCGTAATACAATGGGATAAATTGTTAAGGTGTTTCGAAGAAGACACTGTTTTCGAGGACGCCTAGACATAATCGCGGCTATTAGTTATCGAAATGCATTGTTCATTCAACTAATTTGTGCTAGTTAGATTCAACCTGCCTAAAATAAATGAGTAGAAGAATGTTCACGTGACCCTTAACATGTTAGCGTATCATTCGTATGTCAACATTCGCCGAGATTTCAGGGTAAGTTTTTGATACGCAGTAGCAATCACTGAGCACCAGTATACTCTTGATTCTGTGCCATCCAAAATGCTACACTGCAACGCGTATTATAGTCAAAAAATTTTAATGGTAGTCCGCTGCTCATCGATGTGGATATGGCGTTATACTGTTCACTTTAACTCACGGGTTCGCACTCAGGGCATGCGGCTCATGTTCAGAAAGAGCCGAAACGTGGAAGTGACTTATTCCTTGTCTCATGTACCATGTTCCTCAAATTGAGCTCAGAGACGAAATTATGGTGAGCTTATCTGTGTTCTTTTGTTTAGACGGCAAAAAAAAAGTTGCATTTTTAGCACATGAACTTCTCTGGAAATAACCATGGCATTACTACAAAACAAATGTGTGGCACTTTTAGATTTCCGAGAGATACTGAGGATAAGAAATTTCATGCTCGGACGAGAATCAAAAATAATAAAATAAAATGAAACCTGTCCCCACGAAGGACAAACAAGCTTATTATACAACAGTGCTTTGTACGGTGACCGTCAAACATGTTATTAAACATAAGATTAGCATATGCGCTCACCTCATACAAAACCAGTTCTTAGTAGAGAACGGCGTGGCGAATTTATCTTCCGAAGCATTAATCCAGATCTACTTTACAGGTATGGGACAAGCTGATAAGGCTGACACGTAATATAAAAGTTATGAAAAATGTGATATACGTGAAGCCTATATATAGTATACGCTGCTATCCCGTTCGGGCCTCTGCCCATGTCCCCCATGTAAAAAAAGACCGGAAACTGCAGAACGCTCTTAGCAACATCACCCCTGAGTTGTCGCGTGAGAAAATGGGTGTCTCTTCCTTTTGACTCGCCTCGCGCGCGTCGCAAGTCTACCGCAGGAATGAAGGGCTAGCTAGCTACACTCTTGTTTTGGCGGTGATCTGTTTTTTTTTTTAATTTTACTATCTGGGGACTACGTTTGTCAGAATGTTGCTTAGTGTTCCGTGCTCTCAACGTCCCTGAGTGGGCTGCTTTTCTTTCTCTGATTGAGGATGGCGCGGTACGAGCGAGGTTGTGTTTAGGGACGACACCACGCGAGAACGTGGACGGTGTAAAAGATCCTGCCGGGCACCCGTTTACGCGGCCTGCATGGCGTGAGAAGTTCGCCTCGGGCTGTCCACTCTCTGGCCGCGGTAAAAAACGGCTGATGCTCTTGAATGAGAACGGAAATGCGATTACGAGCGCGGTAAACACCGAAACTCGTCGTACAGCGGCGAAGCAGCAAAGTTGTTGGGTCACAGCGGGCATACTTTTGTGCCGAGAATACTTCTTCTTCGAGGAGAGGAAGTTGCGCCATTTTATTCACTGCGCGTGAAGGTTATGTTATGAAAATGAGGGAGTCTGAAACAGTGCATGGCGCACTGAAGGGGAAGACGGTTCCATGTGTTATAATCACCCCCTCCCCCGAACACACACACACACACACACACACACACACACACACACACACACACACACGCACACACACATCGTTTGCGTATGTGCCCCATTGTCCTTTTCACCGACAGTGCAACAGAATATCCAAATGTTTTGTTGACCTTGTAGTTGTGATTCGGGACTTGGCCTGAAGTCGAAATTTCCGGATTGACTCTACAAAGGGGTTGCATTCTCCCGTTTTCTCATAGTCTTAACCGCCGTATTATAGAACGTCCCTTCACTCAACGCTTCACCTCGACTTGAAAAAGTGGATGGGAGCGCCGTCTCTTGGCAGAACAAGTCACTGCACATCGGCGATAATCTCTTGCGATTCTTGAGAAGCGTAACGTCGATTTCAGTCTAGCAGCGGCTGCAGTGCTCACCTCTATCAAGTGAAGGACGAAATTTGAGTCAAAGAGCGTTTGTGAATACGGGGGTAAGGAAGCGCAAACCGCATGCGTAGTATCGGCGTTCACTTCAATTGAAGCAGCTTTAGGCAAAAAAGCAAGCAGACAAAAGAAGAAAAAAAACAATTTAAAGATGCCATTCTTGGTCTTCGCAAGTGAACATGGTAGTTTGACGGCCTTTTTTTTCATGGCGTCTTTTATAGCTGCACCTGAGCACATATGGGACGCGCAATGGTCCGCAAGGCGTCTGCTCTAATATGACTCCCTCACCCATACACACGCACAAACGCAAGCACGCATGCGTACATACATGCAATGTCACGATCTTGTTAAGAAAGGAAAACAGGAGACAGAGGAAAGGCAGAGATGTCAACTGGCTTTGAGTAACTGGTATGCTAGTTAGCACACAGACAAGGAATGACCAGTCAAAAAGTATTACTATCAGTCTACAGCCACTAAGGCATTTAGGTTGTCTTTTAAAACATTTAATAATAATGGCGACGAAGAAATTGATTTATTCTTTTTTTAGTAGATGCGGGGATAATGAGTCCCGCCGGAGCTATCAAGCTTCAAGAGTGAAATACAATCAGCAGTGTGTCATATGTGCGTGATCGCCAGCTCTTGCAGCCCTCAAAGTGATCCTAGCGTGCACGGCAACAAGCTCCAGCACTGGAATAGTCCATCAGAGAGATTCCGGCAAATCGCGGTGTGGTTATATCGTTAGTGAAGGCGCGGGACTGACAGTGAGAATTGTAGCAAAAATTTGAGGTCGTGGCAGCTTGGCCCCACGACTGTAAAGAAAGAAAAGATTGATACATATGAACTTGTCCTGAGGAGCGATTCCAAAACCAAATCATCATGTATGACACAAGATCTGTGCATATACGCGTACAACGGCAAACAACAATCGTATTTTGTCCGCCTATGTGGATATATGGCTAACGTGATCGGCTGCTGACCCGAAGGACGCGGGGTCGATGCCGGCCATGGCAATCGCATTTCAGTGGAGGCAAAATGGAAGAAGCAGGCGTACTGTGCGATATCAGTGCACGGCAAGAAACACTAGATTGTCGAAATTTCCGGAGCCATCCACTACTGCGTTTCTCATAATCATATCGGAGATTTAGGATCTGAAACCCCAGATAATGTTAAGTCACATACTAAATGTTCTGTGAACTTGCCCTTTTTATACAGTGCGGTTTCACAGCGTCCGCGCAGATTATTAACTGAAAAGGCTGGTATGTATTGTGTCTGACCGGTGAGCCAATCATTGCCTGATCAACACGGGCAATAAAATTTTCTTGAGTTCATCTCCGAGATTTTAACAGCTGCGTGACTGCGAAGGCTCGACACTGCTGCATCCACCACATTCGCATCCGCATTTCAATTCGTTGCGGGCAACCGTCGTATGTGTGAAAACAGAGATAAGTTCGCTTGACGTCCAGGTGGCTGCGACAGGGCTGTCTGTGAGAAAAATAACAATGACAGGCTGCATTGAAGCTCCCGCATTGCTGATATCGCAAAGCACTTCGCTTGAAAAGTCGAGGGGGGAGTCGATAAATAGCGTCCTGATAACTGGTTCGATTTGTTTTTCCACACCTTACAGGACTGGCTTTGAACTTTTATCTCAATTTAGTGTTAGGTTTGCTCAGTATCTTAGAACATCTGAAGTGTTGTGTTGAGAAGGAGTGGCTCTGCAAGCATAAAGCATGGCGCTCTGTCACCAGCTGGGTAATAAAGTACGGGCTAGTATAATTAATGCATCTTGAAACTAAATGTTGGATTAGACACGCCATGCTGCAGTGATCGCTTCATAGGTCAGAAAAGTGTCTTTTGCCTCGTGTTCCCGCCCATATTGCACTGATGTTGTAATCCATGGACCCTCTCATACAGTATTGAAGTATTGAGCATCGTAAACAACAAAAAAGGACCCTCTCCCGTTAAAGAGAACCATATGTAGATGCGAAGCAGTGGGCGCTAACTCTTACACTAACGCTGAAGTTGACACTGGCGCTTATCAAGCCAAATCTAAGACGCCCTTGACTGAATTCTGAATGCGCATTCCGGTGCCTACATACACGGTGTGACCAGTGAATGGTTGTGCAGAGAAAGCAGTCATGTTTTTAGTGGCAGACGGCCTTTCGAAGAGAGAGAGAGTAGGGGAAGGAAAGTTTTGCGGGCATCACAGGCGGCGAGTGGCGACAGACTAGGGAGAGATGACAATGCGCGCACACTGCAAGGAAAGGCATGACCTACTTGGCACCACCCCAACACCTGCGGCTAGGGTAGCATAGTGAGAATGGAGGGACAGCGTTACACAGGCTAGTCAAAGAGCTGTTTTGCATTTAAAATAAAAAAATGCTTACTCTCGCCCAAGCCGTCTGCAAGAAACACTTCGGGATGGAAATGAGAATATGTGGTGTGAGAAAAGCTGGTAAAACCAGATAACGTTGATCGTGAAAATGAAGTAACTTGACTTCCTGCCACCTTCTCCACTTTATAGCTGGATGCGAACATCGGGCAGCTTAAAACGTTGAGAACCAATGCTGCTTCTTGAAAGGGCCTCAGGATCTTTGGAGGCGCCCTCAAAGGTTTGGTAATTTCGGAGGCCGTGTGCTGGGATTTGCTCGATCGTCATATCCTGTGACCGCAATGTGCATGTTCGATTCGCTAATGTTTTCCATAAGGAAATTAAAAGGTTACCAGTGCTGCGCTTTTATTTAGGGACATACACTACTACCTTAATATTAATAATAATAATAATATCTGGGGTCTGACGGCCCAAAACCACGACCATGTGGTGTTTTTTATAGTGGTCTTACATCGCACAGTACGTGACATCTGACAGATGGCCTCCATCGAAATGTCACTGTTGCGGCCGTGATCGAACCCGTGGCCGTCAGCAACCAAACATCATGACCACTGCTCAACCCGGTAGACTGGACAGATTGATTGACATACGATATCAATATACATATCTGAAGAAAAGTGCGTTGCCCTTGAATATGGTTGAAGTGGCTTGCTTGCTTTAATGTATAACCATTTAGACTCGTGTTTAACGCAGAAATAAAGATGTTCATAGTACTCCAACAATATTTGTCAAGATATGGTTGCTGTCTATCAAAATGTTCTTACCACTTACTGAGCGGAACGCTTTTGGCCAGCTCCGTCAGTTTTTTTTTGCTTTTTTTGTTGTTGTTGAAGCAGGTCGAGATGGCTTCAGTCGACACGATCCGATTTGCTTCCGGAGCCCGTAAAACCGTTAAACCCCACATATCAATCAATTCATCCGGTCTGCTGTTTGCGAATACGATTTCTTTCAGGGTCCTTTTTTTCTTCTTTTTTCATCGTAGGAAATGCAGTGTACGCAGAACACTGAAGTTATTTTTTCCTCAAACAAATTGTCGCTCACCCGTGGCATGCGCATCGCAGTGACTGCACAAACCGAAACGCGACCTCGATCGCGAGATCAAAGTCGTTATAGGCGAGTAATAGCAGGGAGTGACGCTGTTTCGCTGCCTTTACGAACGCAAAAAGAGTGGGAGGACGTAACCGGACCGTGAATCTGGTAAGCAGGAGTTATGCCGGGCTTAAGTGCGGCGAGCACGCGATGATTTTCCGCGGGACAACGAGCAGCATCAGTTTTGTTGCTGGCTCTGCTGCTCCAGCGTGCGTGACACATTGCGAACAGCTTATTGTGTTACATTGTGGCCGATTTCCTGTATATACGGCTCATGCTCGAGAGGTTTTGTGGCCGTGTAGAGCATTTCGTGCACGTATGCGCTTGTGGGGGAATGTGCAGCTCTATACGTTGGTTGGTTTTGCCTTGCGATGATCACCGCTCGTTCACGTGTCCTTGTGCGTTCTTTGTCTTCTGCGGTGTGACGCGCTGGTTTCGACAAACTAGCATCCCACCTGAAGAAAGAAGAAGAAAACATTGGACATAAAAAAACGTTCTTTCGTCTTCGAAAGAACGCTCGAACACGCAAGTAGCTGGTCGTGCTTGCTCTAGGGTTTTGGCCTAAGTTTGTGTAGTGGCTGTGGTTTCTTTGTCTTTATTAGGTGTTCCTATAGTGCTTTTACAGCTAAGTAAGCGCTTTTAGCGCTAGAAAGTTCACTTAGATGCAGTTTTCTTCACCTGGACCAGGGGCTTGCCTCTGGTCTGCTTCACTTCCGCCACAGGAAATACCAGTGGATCAGTTTCTACGCAACGGCATTCCCGCAGTTCCTGTGGCCCTCGTCCCTAGCAATGACGGCTTCATTAGGATGAAGAATCCGAAAGTGATTCAGGCGGAGCTTAGAGCTGCGACGTCTCACTTCCACAGCATCACAGAGGTCCGCCAGTTCGGCAGAGGTGGTATTCTATGTTTTTCATCTGATCAGCTCTGTGTCCAAGACCTATTGAAGTGCTCGAGTTTCGCGACCAATCCGGTGAGCGCCTTTATTCCCCCGCATCTGGCATGTGTGAAAGGTATTGTTCGCGGTGTCGATGTTAACTTGACCCCGTCTGAGGTATTAGAGATGTTTGCCGTGACTGGTGCTATTTCCGTTTATAGGTGTGCACGACTAGTAGAGAAGCAGAAGACGCCGACTGAGTCGGTAATTGTAACCTTTGCTGGAGCGAATCTCCCAAGCGAAATCAAGGCATGGCCACTAATATACAGAGTGGAACCGCTATCACCGCGACCACTCCAGTGTACGAAGTGCTGGCGATACGGTCACACTATTAAAGGATGCAGGTCAGAACTCAGATGCCGAGTGTGTGGTGACAACCACGAAACAAATTACTGCAAAGCTAAAGAAGAGAAATGTTGTCTCTGCAACGAACAACACTGTGCAGATAATCCTGATTGTTCAGCAAAGGCTCGAGAAATGCAAATTCTTGAAATTATAGGGCGTAGGCGCTGTTCTCGACGAGAAGCCCTAGCGGAAATACAGACTAGAACTCAGGGGTATGCCAGTGTTGCAGCACGACATCTCTCGGAAATAAATGGGTCGATTTCCCTGAATATAGCGGCGGCCATAGAAAAGGCTCTAGAAAAAGCCATGGAACGACTGACGTCTAACCTTTGCGATTCTCTATCTCAAATTTTGGCTAACCAGATGACTCGCATATTTGGTACAACGGGAGAGTCAGGCCTAGTATCTCAACATGTTGAGAGTTCACGACCAATAGCTGACGGTGAATCTGAAACTGCGCCATCGTATTATCCGCCAGCAGGAGCCTCTGCAATAGGCGTCCACAGCCAAAATGAGGAATTTGAAACCGCACCCTCGTATTTTCCGTCTACAGCACCCTCTGCAGTAGATATACAGAGTGTAAGTGAAGACAACGCTGCATATACAATAGATTCCGATGACATGGATTTGGACCCTAGGTCCCTGAAGAGATCTAGATCCCCTGTGTCAAAGAAAACTAACTCACCGAAACAAACTAAGAACAAAAAGTATCTGAAAGAAAAGGAGAGCCTTTCGAAGAGGGATTTCTTGAAAGAAAGCATTCTAGAGAAAGCTATAGCGGAAGCAGCTCTTTCGAAACCATAGGGTCGCTTAAGATTCTCCATTGGAATTGCCGATCAATCCATTCTGCATCTACGGATTTGGTATACTTGACTTCTAAATTCGCTCCTGATATTTTAGCATTACAAGAGACATGGCTATCTGTACATACTTTGTTCCATTTAAATAACTTCCAATCCTTTCGATTAGACCGTCCATCGAGAGGTGGGGGCCTAGCTCTCTTTATTAATAATAGAATTAGTATGAAAGTCAAATGCTCATACAAACATATGTCACCAGATTGCGAAATTTCGGCAGTAGACATTACACTGCCCAACTGCACTCCTTTCACTTTAGTTAATATGTATTTTCCGGATGGAGTTCAAGACACACGAAGTTTGGATCTAGCTACAAAATCGTGGTGCAAAGACAAAGTTTTAGTTGGAGACTTTAATTCTCACCACACGAGTTGGGGTTTTAGAACTGATCTTAGTGGGAAACGCTTGTGGGAGTGGACAATGGCGAATGACCTGACGTGCCTCAACGTCAGAACCCCCACATTTATTCGTACTCACTACAGGTCGGCCTTAGATTTAAGTTTTGTCAGTTCAGCCATTACTACTTCTTCTTGGAAAGCGCTGGACTGTGGCACCAACAGTGACCACTTACCGATAAGTTTTGAAATTTCTTGTCCGATAATTCCATCTTGTTCAAATGTAAGAGTATTTGTAAATTACACTAAATTTAGGAATGACCTGAAGTCAGCACTGGCTTTTCACTCGGAAGAGAGCGATGATAAAAAAGCACTGAAAATAAACGCAGTCATTAAAAGATCCTACAAAAGAGCCGAATTTACTGTTGAATCCACAAAAAGAGTATATAGCCGTTGGTGGAATGATGAATGTACAAGAGAGCACCGACGACGTAAGGCAGCTTGGAAGCAGCTCTTACATAATCAATCCCCACAAAACTGGGCCGATTTTAAATTCATTGCTGCGGGCTTTAAAAGAACGGTAGCTCAAGCTAAACAAGATTATGACAGAAGACATTATGAATACCTGTCGAAGCCTAAACATATGAAAGCACTGTTCCGATATATGAGAGCTCGGAAAATCTTGCCATCACCAGTTAATGTAGCTTGTGATAATCTGTCGGCACAAGAAATGACCACTACCTTAGAGGCAATAGGTAAAGGTCTGGAAAGCAGATTCACTTCAGTAGTGCCAAACATCTGGCACAAGTCTACGACAAAGTCTGACTTTGAAGAAGTGACACAGACTGAAGTATCCAACGTGATTAAACATTTACCCTGTGCATCTCCTGGCCCAGATGGGATCACAGTAGCCATGATTAAAATTCTGTTCAATTTATCGCCTCGAGACGTCGCCAATGTTATTAACTACTCCTTAAAAAACTCATGGGTGCCGCAGGATTGGAGGATAGCAAAGGTGATTCCTATACTAAAAAATCCGGGTGGAGGATTAACAGTCGATAATATCAGACCAATCTCTCTAACATCTAACATGGTCAAACTAGTAGAGAGGGTCCTTCATAGCCGAGTAAGTATCTGGATGGCAGACAATTTAGTAATAAAACCGAACCAAATCGGCTTTCGTAGTGATTTCTCAATTTGGTGTGCCCATGCTGATTTAGAGAGCCGAATACAGCTAGCGCGTAAAAGAAGGCAATACGCTGCTTTAGTAACGCTTGACAGAGCCAAGGCGTATGACAGTGTGGAGCACTTCATATTGTTAAATACGCTAGAGAGATTGAACTTCCCGCAATATTTTATTGAGTGGGTGGCAGAATTCTTAAATTCAAGAGAATTCTACTGCGTCAAGGATGGATGTTCCTCATCTAGAATTAAACAAACGCGCGGAGTTCCCCAAGGAGCAGTCTTATCTCCAATATTATTTAATGCTTTAATGAGCACAATTACAACAGATCAAGAAGTTACTGTCTACATTTATGCTGATGACATCGCACTCTTTGCTGCTGACTGTGGTATTTACTCACTACAACTTAAATTACAAAGATATATTAACATGTTAGAAATTTGGTTGCAGTCGATTTCGTTATCGTTAAATGTCAACAAAAGCGCGCTCATGGCATTTCCGCTTGCAGAACCAATTTCAATTTCAATTCTATATAAACAGGAACCCATCCAGCAAGTAGACTCTATAAAATATTTGGGAATCATTTATAATGACAAACTTAACTGGAGTCCACACATAGAGTATATAACTACCAAAGCACAGCGGGCTTCAGGCTTACTACACAAGCTAAGTAACCGGAAATATGGATTACGGAGGCACACCTTGATAACGTTGTACAAGGTGTACATGCGCCCCATCATGTAATTCGGCTGCATATTATTCTCGGGTGGCCCTGCTTATAAAACGAAACCTCTAGTTGTCTTGGAGCGAGAAGCACTGCGAATGTGTCTGGGACTCCCTAGATTTGTGGCTATCAACGTACTGTACCAGGAAGCGCGCCTGCCTACACTACTTTGTCGATTTCGAATTTTGACCGTACAAGCATTTTTAAAATTTTATAGCTTACCGGCAAGAAGATCTCAATATGCTTTTATCGCAAACCCAGACGCCTTCTTTCTTGCTCATTGGCCACGGTTTCACACACCTCAGATAATGTTTGTACAAAAAAATCTACAAAGTATAAATGTGAACATTAGAAATGTAATTGAGACTAATGACTCGAATTGTCATGTTATTATTGAGTATGATGATATATTCCCCCAAAACGCCAAAGTACAATCCCTCAAATTTTTAAATAACATATTATTAGATTACTTGGAGCATGCAAAAACTAAAAATATAATAGCCACAGATGCTTCCGTAAATAATCAAAAGGCAGGTGTAGGCATTGCGTCTGATTTGCTTGACTGGTCCTTTTCAGTGAGACTGCCTGATTTTACTCCAGTTTTTGAAGCGGAGCTCTTGGCGATTATTTTAGCTCTTCGAAAACTTCCATAAAATCAAAACAACGCAGTAATAATGACGGATTCTCTTTCAGTTTGTGCAGCTCTGACGGCTTCCGAGAACTCTCGAATTCTAAGCACATTCAAAACATTAGTACCCCCGCAGTTGAGACTCCTGAGATTACTATGGGTTCCGGGACACTGTGGATTAAGATTAAATGAATTGGCCGATTCCTTAGCACGAGCCGCACTTGATGGGCCAGTTTTGTCCATACTGCCAGATGTTGAATATATCACGGCAATAAGATATCGAAAATCAGCAATCTCCACTGATACGATAGAAAAAGTAACTACACGGAAACACTATAACCACCTCATGTTTCCATGGCAACCCCACTGGAGTCAGCCCAGAAAGCTCGAAGTCTTAATTACTAAATTTCGATGTCGTGTCCCCCCTCTAAACCTGTATCTACACAGAGCTGGTCAGACAACATCACCCCTCTGCGCATTCTGCGGAGAAATGGAATCACTAGATCATTATTTTTTGTATTGTCGCCGCTACGAGATACTTAGAAAAAGGTTACTAGTTATGCCATTTCGGAAAATAGGCCTTAGATTAACAGCGGAAACGGCGCTAAGCTTTGACGCCTCAGCTTTGGGACATTGCCACAGGGATGCTTTCAATGCCGTTTGCGATTATATTCAGGCAACCAAGCGTATACCTTTGTGATCTTCAATCAAAAAAAAATTATTTATTACTCCCCAGGGCAGAGTGAAGTAAACGCAGCTGAGTGCTGATCATAACACCTCAAATCTCAAAATTGCTCAACTTGATTTTTTTTTCGTTTGCTCTTTTTATGTTGTTTTTATTTTTACATTAGTCTTATTATAATACCAATTCATTACACATAGTTAAAATGATTACAGAAAAACTGCACTACACTTTCTTGGCCAATCCCCCTGAGTGGGTATGAGCCAGCCTCCCAGGGAAACAAAACAAAACAAAACCCGCTGAATGTACGTTAGGCGAGCTGTTTCGCTCCATAATTTCAATATATATATGTGACGTATGAAGGTAGCGATGGTTGGTAGAAGCCGAGAAGGAAGAAGTGCAGAACGGAATAAACATGGCGTATGAGCCAGGCCACGGGGGGCGAGAAAAATCATGGTAATGATCGGACTGGCGGTCAAGCTGTTCTGTTAAACTAGGAACCTTCCACCTGCTTCTCCCTGACCAGCTGTGCGGTGCCTGGTGTCGTGAGCTAGCAGATTTCATTCCGGTGCTTCCTGACTGCTTCAAGGGCACTTTCGTGCTTCCTCCTGTGGGGGAGCGGCCGGATCGGGCGGTGCTGTTAAGCCTATTAACCTGATGTCTCTTTCCTCTCCCGGCCAGGCATATTCTGCCTGGTCGGCGTCCCTTCCTAACAGTGATTTGCCAATCGATCTATTTTTACGCAGTGGTCTGAAGAGCGTTCCTGTGGCCCTGGTTCCAACCAACGGCGAGTCTATTCGCATGAAAAACCCGAAACTAATTCAGGAAGAACTCCGGAAGATTTCCGATCATTACCAATTGATTACTGAGGTGCGTCAATTTGGGCGTGGAGGCATCCTGTGCTGCTCGCCGGACCAGGCCTGCATCACAGATCTTCTAAAATGCACAACGTTTGCCTCAAATCCGGTGAGCTGTTTCGTACCTGCCCATTTGGCCTGTGTGAAGGGACTAGTTCGAGGAGTAGACTTGAGCCTTACACCACCCGAAATACTTGAAATGTTTGCGGCCGCAGGAGCAGTCTCTGTATTTCGATGCTCGCGTAACGTTGAGAACAAAAAGGTCCCCACAGAATCAGTGATTGTGACTTTCGTCGGCACGGCTCGACCAACTGAAATTAAGGCATGGCCACTAATTTATCGTGTTGATGCACTATCCCCTCGTCCACTGCAGTGCAAAAAATGCTGGAGGTATGGGCATACCATCAAGGGATGTAGATCGGATGTGAGGTGTCGCACATGTTCTGACCAACATAAACCCGACGAATGTTCAACCCAAGAGGTGAGATGCTGTCTATGCAGAGGAAATCACGCGGCTGACGATGAAAGTTGCCCCATGAGGACATGTGAGTTGCAACTTCTAGAGATCATCGAACAACAACGATGCTCCCGGCGTGAGGCCCGATCTATTGTTTCTGAGCGCTCACGTGGCTATGCCTCCGTTGCCAACCGGGCAAACCAGATGCTTGACTCATCGTTGCCTGATTTAATAACATCAACGGTGGAAAAGGCCATGACGAAACTTATGGAATCTCTATTCGTGAGCCTAACGGAGTCATTGGCACAAATAGTGAGCACTCAGTTGAATCAAATATTGCAGGGAGGTAACCAACTTACCGTGCCCCCTTCACCAGTTAAGGTTACTGATATTCCATCGGAACCAGGCCCCTCGAAGTCAAAGCCAGACACGCCGAACACTGGCCGTAGAATAATTAAGCCTCTTGTACAAGACCTAGATTGGAGCTCGGACTCCGATTCTCATGTCTCACAACCAGAACAAATGGACTCCGACTCAAGAAATATGAAACGACGTGCTTCTCCTGAGGCACAACGGTCCTCAATTAGTCCTAAATCAAGAAATAAGAGATATCAAAAGGAAAACCCATCAAAAAAAGATTTTTTAAAGGATAGCATCTTAGAGAAAGCAGTGAGTGCTGCTGGTATCTCTTCAAAATAGGGAATTTAAAAGTACTACAGTGGAATTGCCGCTCCATTTTTTCAGCAGCCACAGATTTACTTCAACTTTGCGATAATTACTCCCCTGATATTGTTGCTTTACAAGAAACTTGGCTTGCAGAAAATAAGTATTTTAGGATTAAAAATTACCGCACATTTCGTCTAGACCGCCCAACTCGGGGTGGAGGTTTGGCAATATTTATCTCATCTAAAATCGCCCATAGAGCTAAAATTATTTGTCAGTCATTGGCTTCAGAAAGCGAGATTTTAGCAATAAGCATTACTATTCCTGGGTCCCTCCCATTCTCATTTATTAATGCTCATTTTCCTTCGGGTGTTCTAAATTCTTCCGTCCTAGATACTGCAGTTCAATATTGCCAAAAAGATATTGTATTAGTAGGTGACTTCAATTCTCATCATATATCTTGGGGTTTTAAAACTGATCTGAATGGCAAACGTTTATGGGATTGGGTGAACAATAATAACTTAATATGCATAAACACAAAAACTCCTACTTTTATGTGTAATCAGTCCTCCTCGGTACTCGATCTAACTTTTTCTAACGCTAACCTCTCCATCTTATCATGGTCTGCGATTAACTCGGGAACAAGTAGTGACCATATGCCAATACTGTTCGAGGTGGTATGTCCAACAACCTCCAAGAATAGATCTGCTGTAACACATGTAAACTTTAATGCTTTCGAGAAATCCTTACAAGGCGCTTTATCTAATAAAACGAATGATGCAGAACTAGACGCCATCAGAATTAGCGACATTTTAAAAGAGTCGTTAAATAAATCAAAATTCACCATTGAAAGCGCTAAACCGTCTACCAACCCTTGGTGGAATGCGGACTGTTCGCGGGCTTATAGACTAAGAAAGGCTGCATGGAAAAAATTAATCTTCAACCAGTGTCCCAGGAACTGGAGTGATTATAAGTATGCAGCCGCTATTTTTAAGAGAACCATCGCTAATGCGAAGGACAAATTTAACAACGACCGAT
Source organism: Rhipicephalus annulatus (assembly GCA_013436015.1). Classification (NCBI taxonomy): domain Eukaryota; kingdom Metazoa; phylum Arthropoda; class Arachnida; order Ixodida; family Ixodidae; genus Rhipicephalus; species Rhipicephalus annulatus. Next base: position 425,747 of record WOVY01011788.1, read on the forward strand.
GTGAGTTCCTGTCAAAGCCGGTCAATAGAAAAGCACTTTTTCGCTTTCTGAGAACTCAGAAAGTTCTTCCGGTACAAAGAAATATAGAATCTGTAGTATCATCACCAGTTGAACTGAAGGCCCTTCTAGAAGATATAGCTCAGGGCCTAGAAAGTCGCTTTACGACACTTCTCTCATACCAAGCCCAGTCCCCCCAAAGGGCTGAGGATTTTGAAGAGGTTACGCCTGCAGAATTAGCAAACGTAGTCAGAACACTACCCCATTCGGCTCCTGGTCCTGACGGCATGACGACATCAGTGATAAAATCTGTGCATAAAATATTCCCACTTGGCCTACTCGAAATTATTAATAACTCACTTAGAAGCTCTTGGATCCCACCTGATTGGAGAATGACGAAAGTGATTCCATTATTAAAAAAGCAAGGCGCTGGGTTTACCTTAGATAATATCAGGCCCATTTCACTTACATCGAACCTAGTAAAACTAGTTGAAAGAATTTTATATAGACGTATAGATCGATGGATGTCAGAAAAACTGACACTGAGCCCATGTCAGATTGGATTCAGGCGAGGTTGCTCCATTTGGTGTGCGCACGTGGATCTCGAAAGCAGAATACAACTTGCTCGCTATCAGAAACAATACTCCGCTTTGGTAACCTTGGATATCACAAAAGCCTATGATAGCGTGGAGCATGTTAAACTGCTAGATTCACTTCAGAATTTAGGACTGCCTCAATACTTTGTGGCCTGGATCCATGCTTTCTTAGGTGATAGAGAATTTTACTGCTCGCAATCTGGTGTCAACTCTTCAGTATACAGGCAAACGAGAGGTATACCGCAAGGGTCAGTACTATCGCCCTTATTATTTAATGCTCTACTATGTTCCATTCCCATACAGCAAGATGTACAGGTCTATGTGTATGCCGATGATATTGCATTTTTTGCTGCGTCGGCGGATATTCACACACTGTACCTGATTCTGCAGACATACATGAATAGTCTGGAAACGTGGCTGGAGGATATCAACCTATGCCTCAATACAAACAAAAGTACAATCATAGTTTTCGCACAAAATGCCCCAGTGCGAATTTCACTAACGTACCGGCAGGACACCATACCTCAGGTCGAGTCAGTTAGGTACTTGGGGGTAACCTACACCGAAACACTAAACTGGAGCCCCCACATAGAAAACATGGCCGCTAAAGGAGCACGTGCCGTAGGGATGCTGCGCAGGCTCAGTAATTATCGTGCCGGTTTGCGTAGAGACGTGCTCATTATGATATATTGCATGTACATTCGACCGATACTAGAATTCGGCTGTGTTTTGTTTTCTGGCGCTCCGGCCTACAGAGTTCGACCACTGATTCTGCTAGAACGCGAATCTTTACGCTTATGCCTAGGGCTACCCAAATATGTTGCCAACAATATCCTATACGAAGAATCCCGCCTGCCTTCTCTTATCAAAAGATTTCATATTCTAACAGTACGTACATTCCTTAAAATATATGCATCACCTCAGCGGAGGGCACAGTATGTGTTCATTAACCAGCATACCTCATTCTTCAACCACCAATGGCCTAAATTAAGGTGTCCTCAAGTAATATTTACTCAGAAACTTTTGGAGCCCTTAAGAGTTAACCTTTGGGAAACACTTGTGCTCAACACTGTAGATGCAATTAGGATAGAATTTGACGATATATATCCCAAGAATGCAAAAACTTTACCATATCAGTATATAAATGGCATTTTGGAAGATCATTTGGCCAATCTAGAAACATCCACTGTGATAGCGACTGACGCTTCGGTTTATGGTGAGAAGGCTGGTGTAGGAATCGTATCATCCTCTCTAGATTGGGCTTTCGCAATTCGATTACCCGACTTTACACCTATTTACCAAGCAGAACTACTGGCAATAGTCCTTGCATTGCGTAAAGTGCCGCAAGATCTATCAGAGGTGATTGTTATAACAGACTGTCTTTCGGTCTGTACTGCCTTAAGCTCACCAACTTTTTCGCGTACCTTAGAAACTTTCTACTCGCTCATTCCTAGACATGTGCGACTCGTCCGACTAGTTTGGGTACCAGGCCATAGAGGTTTAGCTCTAAATGAGCATGCAGATGCACTAGCTGTATCTTCCCTTGATTGTCCTGTTTTACCTATTTTGCCTACTTCTGAATATATAACAGCAGCACGCTTTGAAAAACGCACAACGACCAATAACTTTGAAAAATCCCCTTTGTTTGTATCAGACTTCACACATCTAAAGTTCCCTTGGAAGAACAAGTGGTGTTCATCAAGGAAGGAAGAAATAGTAATTACCAGGCTGCGTTGTCGAGTCCCCTCATTGAACTTTTACCTTCACAGGTCGGGTCTGGCACACTCGCCTTTGTGCCTTTATTGTAACGAGAGGGAATCTTTGGATCACTTCTTTTTGTCATGCCGAAAATTGAAAACTCAAAGGGAAAATCTACTAGAAGAACCCCTACGAAAGTTGGGCTTAAACTTTACACTTCCGGTGATTCTTTCATTTGGCGCAGTCGCATTTGGATTCAGCCACAGGAGCGTTTTTACCGCTGTTACAAATTTCTTACGAGAATCTAAAAGAATGGAATTCTAAAAAAAATGGATAACTTCAGTTGAGTTATCTATTTTTTTTCTCTTTTTTGTATGTTTATATGTTTTCTTTTCAAGGTTCTTTTTTTAATGTAACACCTTTTTATTATTACCTATATTACCTAATTAATCCAACCCTCTCTTTCAAGAAGTGAATTAATTTAAAAAGCAAGGCACCGTCCAATCATGGCCTATCCCCCTAGGTGGGTTGTGCCAAGGTGTTGAGGAACCAACCAACCAACCAACCACGTCTCCCGCATCTAGCGTCACACGAGTCGACAGGATGAAGACCTCGCAACCACTTCATCACCCGGCCATCATCATCGAAGACCTCAGCGAGACGCAGTGACCGAACGTGGACCACAAAAGTACATCCCAACTCTACACCAAGACCAGCATCATGACAGCACCATCAGACAACCTTGACATCCCCAAGTACACCGGATCAGCGGACGACGGACCCGTACAGGACTGGTTCAACCTTTTCGAGCTCCACGCTACCGCTGCATCGTGGTCGGAATGGGAGATGGTTACGAACTTCAGCGACTACGTCACCGGTGAGGCATTTAAGTTTTACCTAATTCACATATTCGAGAACGACGAGTCATGGCAAAAAATCAAAGAGGAGATGATTACCCGTTTTAGCGACTATGACCAAGACCTACGCATTGCCAACCATTTAGAGACAACCGCACACTATCGTCGATTTCCTAAGCAGTCCTCAACCATTCGAAAGTCCAGCGCACATCGACAACTGCCTCAAGACGAAGTGGCACATGAGTTTACACACAGAAGGCCATGCGTATATTGGGAAAAACCCAACCGTCAAGCGCGCCTCCCTTCTGCGCGAAAGACGGCATTTCCTAAGTCATCACTTCAGCATATGACACGAGACGTTGCTCAACCACCCGATGCCCTTCACCGTTCGTCTCGAGTACGTGGTACACCACCTGGGTTTTCGTCACGCGGTTCTTCAAGCGCTCCCCACTTGTCTTATAAGGACACCTTGCTCATGGTAGACCAGCTGACGCATGGAGAAAATACCGAACAACGCCATGACTACTCGAAGAGTGAAAATCCTGGTTTTACATCACTTGGCTCTTTCATCGCCCACAACGCTCACCTTACGCCTCACTCGCCCACTACGGTTGGGATAGAGCTGCGGAACTCCGAATATACTCAGCCAAGCCTTGGGCCAACAGTCCTCATTCATGCTACAGAACAGCTTATCTACCAAGGTGCGGACTCAGAGAAACAGCTCCAAGTAAAATCTGACCAAACCAATCCTCTCGCAGTGTCACCGTCGAGTTCCCAGCCACCTGAGAGCCCAATCAACACAGGAGGCTCGGAAGGATCAACTTTCAAGCACTTCCCTGTGCCAGGAACGTCCATTAAGAATGTCGTTGCAAGAGCCTCAGCAGATTTTTCTGTCAATTCTGGCACACTATCTCCATTGCCTGACACGAATCGCGACATCCTAACAAGCATCGACTATTTACTGATCAAATCACCATGCAAAGAAAAGCATACAAATGTTCCTGAAAGATGCCCATCTGACCAACTTTCGCAAAAAGACGAGCAATTTCAGCAAAGGCAACTCCACAAACTCCAGGAACTACAACGGACACACCAACAAGGACGACGACGCAAAGCAAGCGTCTTAAAACAAATTCAAGAAGCAAGGCGTCTTCGCATAAGGGATCGGCGCCAGAAACTCATTTGGCACAAAAGATCAAGACTGCGCCTAAGATTACAGCTCCGAAACCTCAGGAAACACCGAACAAGACAAGAAGTCACCAGTTCCGCCACGCAAGGATTCAGACACCATCCCATTAGTTTACGACAACGAGCACGCACGCAGCAAAGACAGCGACGCCGAAGACCGATCTACTGCAACGCTTTCAAACAGCGTCCACTCTTCGCAATAATGCCAGCTATTTCATCAGTCTCCACGTCCAAAGCATTCTTGTGTTATCCAGGACGCAACCATCAGCCTCGCCCGCCAGATCTCTCATTGATATCACCGGACTGCCACACTCTCCCCTCACGTCTTAGCGACGAAGAAGACAACACGTGCATTTTAAAATTTGTGAGACAACCTTGTTATTTTGACATTGGTGACTTCCAAGCCACTCCTTGTTTACTTTTTCTTGTTTGTAAGCTGTAACTCATGCCTTCTTTCGGGGGGAGGGGGAATCATGTGACGTATGAAGGTAGCGATGGTTGGTAGAAGCCGAGAAGGAAGAAGTGCAGAACGGAATAAACATGGCGTATGAGCTAGGCCACGTCTCCCGCATCTAGCGTCATATATATATATATATATATATATATATATATATATATATATATATATATATATATATATATATATATATATATATATATTGTGTTTACTTGTCCGTGTTTACTTGTCCATAGGTCGCCAGGATGGCTTCTTATTTCACGGGGAGTAATTGTAATGAATCTGAATAACAGACGCTCACACTCTGCTGGTAATGAAGAAGACGATGATGAACGGTGGCTGAAGTAGTAGCTCGCGCACGCCGCTCGCCATTAGCCAGACCTGCCTGATAAAGCACATTTTGCCAAGCTGCGTCTGAACTTTTCTCGACGTACAACACCTCTATTTTAACGTGTATATATATATATATATATATATATATATATATATATATATATATATATATATATATATATATATATATATATATATATATATATATATATATATATATATATATATATATATGCTACACTTTTAGTTAGAAACTGTTTCGAAGATATAGGTATGGTTACGCACGCGCAGAGCCCTTGTACGCGTAAGGAGATTGATGGATCCGGTTGATTTTAAGCTGACCTTGAATGTGCTCTGATTGGGAAATCAGAATAACACACGCAGAAGTGGTTCAACAGGACTAAGCGTGACGATAGTTATAGCGCGAGAACAAAACGACGACACAGAAACAAGAAGGACACGAAAGACACGTGTCTTTCGTGTCCTTCTTGTCTCTGTGTCATCGTTTTGTTCGCGCGCTATAACTATCGCCATGCCATACCAACTAGCCCAAGCTGCCACACTTCTAAGGAATAAGCGCTTCGCCCCGTTAAACCTATTATTTATATGTTCTTGTGATCTTCCAATCGGAGCGCATTGAAGTACAAGCACAAGACATCATGAGGCGAAAGCCTTAAATGACTGCGTTGCCACCAAGGAGGTTTGTTGCCACGCTCCAGTTCGCGAAGATTCGCGCGCGACATCACGAGAGCGTGAGGCCTCGGAAAGGTCTCGCACAGTCTCGCGAGGCTCCGTATGAAAACTGATGAAACCTCCTCGAGCGAGCGACGACGTTGCAGGACGTCATCTTGTAACGTCATAATGGCGTCACAGGTTTTCCTGCGCTAATATAAACAAGGACCCCGAGAAAGTAAACGATAGCACGTGCGCAGAGTAGCAGACTAGCGTAAAAGACAGCACTGCGCACGTGCTGTCTTTTACTTTTCTCTTCTGTTCTTCTTTGTGTTAGCGAGTTAAACGTTTAGAGAATGAACATTAACCAACTAGGCCATCTTGGTGCTCTTCTGACGTCACAAATTGTAGAAACTTTTGAAATGTGATGCAAATGTGGGAGTGGCACGTACACGGAAACGTTTATATGCAGTGCTATAGACTATACACGTACGAATTCAAATTTCAGTTATGTCGTTTATTATTTCCACCTCGCGCTGAAATGAAATCAAATGAGTGAAGTGAATGTTATACTATGGAAATTATTTGAGCTTCCGTTCTGCCACGCCAGCGTCTCGTGAAAAGGAGGTGGGTCTTTTATATTTATGAGCAATACAGAGGAGTAAATAAATGGCAGCGCATATATTCCATTGAAATAAAAAGTGAGCGAATGAGAACAATTTGACTAATGTCCTGCAACGCACGGAGTAGGAGCAAAAAATGGCAGCATATCCACGGAGTGAATGATGGAGAGTGAGGCGAAGCATTCGTCCGTCCATGCGTCCGTCTGTGTGACCGTCCATGCGTCTGTTTGTGCGCCCGTCCCTGCGTTCTTTCATGCATCCGCCCCTGCGTCCGTTCATGCGTCCATCCATGCATCTGTTTGTGTGTCCGTTCGTTCATCTATTCAACTCTCCAAGTCCCACCATCTCGCATCTTTTTATCATATATTCCCCATATAGAAGCACCGCCATCCAGCGGACATTCCAAGGACTAAACGAGAGGTGGCACACACACACTTTCTTACGGCCTGCGCTTTGGGTCCACTTCCCACCTTTAACCACCTCGAGTTCATGGTATATTCTAGTTCACTGTATTCATGGCACTGCGACCAAACGCTCGCTAAATCTTTTGAAAACCAAGGAGGTTACGCCCAGCGAGTATAATGTAGCAACCTTTCCCTGTCAGATAAGCCTCAATTTACATGCCAATGGCTGCTAATGAGAAATGAGAGGCAGGAGAATTCGGCTTTTACTTTCTTACGGCTTGCGCTTCGTATCTACTTCTCATTTTTAACCACCTTGAGTTCATTCATGGTATATACAAGTTCATTGTATTCATGGCACTGCGGCTCAACGCTCGCTAAACCTTTCTAAAGCTAAGGAGGTTACACCCAGCGAGTATAATGTAGCATCCCTTTCTTGTCCGATAGTGCTCAATGTACATGCCAATAGCTGCTAATGGGGATCGCAGCGTGCGCGTTGACTAAAAGCCGAATGCTCATGTCTCTCATTCCCCATTATCAGCCATTGGCATGTACATTGAGCACTATTTTTTATTGTTAAACAACGCACAGAAGAAATCTCTCCTTGGCACCACATTGGAGGTCAAGTGTTATACCTATTTCGGGTATGTGCCACTGGTGGTTACATACGAGGGACGCCCAAGCCACGCCATAAGGAGCTTCGCCCCTAAAAAATAAATGACGCGTAAAAACAAATATGCGCATTCTATATACGCTGACGCACCATCAATCAATTCCAGAACGATGTGCAAGAGCCTAAAAATGTAAAGTGATGACGTTTCGTCTGACACCGTTTATCTCGGATAAGCGCCCATCAAACCTCGGTGTGATATCTGCTTTTACGAGCACTTCGGGGTGGATCTAACAAAAAAATGGAGAGAACAATATATATATACGAAAGAGCGCGGGTGTTCTGACAACGATGGGCTCAACTTTAGATCCGATGTCAACACAGCGCCGACGTGGCGCCGTCCCAGATGCAAAAATAGCGTGCGTGTTGCGTGTTTGACAGCCCGAGGATATTGAGGTGGCGGTTATGGACGATCTCATCCAGGCGATGGGTCAGCTTTCAGATCCACGGAGGCGTGCCTATATAGGCCTGCCATCTTGCCGTGTCGCCCGAGTGCTTGTGTGTATGCGCTCACGTCATTGGAGTATCACGTCTTTTATGGCGTCTCTATACGCGTAGAACCCCTGTTTTGCTTCACATTGGAAGGGTGATTTTCGACGGTTGGGGCGACAAAATACAAAAGTTTACAACTTTCGCAGCTCGATTTCAAACGAAACGGGCGTATAGCTGTTATGTCAATACTTTTGTATCTTTATTCCCCCCTTCTTTTTTTCTTGCTTTTTTTTCGAAGATGAAATAGCGACTAGTGGACTCTGGCCACCTCTTTGTCCTGTCTTCCCATTCAGTTGCTTCTTTTGTCCAATACATGTTGTGGGAATCGCCGATTCTTCGCGTCATTCGTAACACAGACGTGCGTATATGACACGTTATCCTGTAGGATAACGTCTCATACGCACGTCATACTATATATACTAAAACGCATTGCCGCAGTGGGCGAGTGTGTTCACTGTCCTAAAATAGAAGCACAACGCAAAAAAAAGAAGACACGACAAGAGCGACTGAAAGACGGAACGGGCGTTCACAACCAATTGGTTTATTACGAAAAAAAAAACATTAGGGAAAGTATACAGTCTGCATGGCTCAAACGCGCGCATTCAACAAACAGTGGAGCCACTCAAGTATCTGCTTCAGATTGCAGCGAAGCAAGCTCCAACTCGCTCAAGCTCAGCATGTTGGCGTAAGATTCAATTTGAGCTCATTTGCTGTTATATGTAGCAGAACACTGCACGGATTCCTTTTTTTTTTTTTGAAGTGTGCGCAGATGCTCTTCTGACGTAGCGACTGTATATTTCCCTAAATTTTGTGTAACAAACCACTTGGTAGCGAGCGCATGGGCGAATGCGCGCCAGTGTTGATTGATTGGTTGATTGATTTGTGGGGTTTAACGTCCCAAAACCACCATATGATTATGAGAGACGCCGTAGTTGAAGGCTCCGGAAACTTCGACCACCTGTGGTTCTTTAACGTGCACCCAAATCTGAGTACACGGGCCTACAACATTTCCGCCTCCATCAGAAATGCAGCCGCCGCAGCCGGGATTCGAGCCCGCGACCTGCGGGTCAGCAGCCGAGTACCTTAGCCACTAGACCACCGCGGCGGGGCACCCGCCAGTGTGTGTGTGTGTGTGTGTGTGTGTGTGTGTGTGTGTGTGTGTGTGTGTGTGTGTGTGTGTGTGTGTGTGTGTGTGCGTGTGCGTGTGTGTGTGTGTGTGTGTGTGCGTGTGCGTGTGTGTGCTGTGTGTGCGTGTGTGTGTGTGCTGTGCGTGCGTGTGCTGTGTGTGTGTGTGTGTGTGTATGTGTGTGTTTTACATGATAACAAGTAGCCATGCCGATAACGTATATATGTCTTCAACGTTACACGACAGTGGTCCCTTTACTGCATGACATGGCACGAGAAGTCCACTACACAAGTCCGCCCCACTAGAAGCGTACTTATACCGACAAGTCTTCAAACACGACAGAGTGCGCTGAAGCCAAGTCGTAACACAATCGCTGCCACTGATTGATACAGTGATACTAATGCCGATATAACTCGCGTGCCGCTGATCTATAGCGGCATTAGATTTTTTTTCGCATGAGTAAGAAAACAAAACCAAACAATCACGCACCTATCTCCTTCTTTGCCTCTAAACATTTTGGATGAATTCCAGTCTCTAGTGACGTTCTGCATGCAATAGCCGAGCGAATGATGGACAGCAGGTGAGGGCAGAAGAGGCTTCGTAAAGCCTTCACGAGCGATGAACGGGATGTTGCGTCGCAACAATGAGGCAAGCGCCGCGTAAATTTAACCATCAGAAAACAGCGTCACTTGTGACGTGCGTGCCGAAAAAAAGCACCAACCATTACGTATGCGCAATGCCTACCCTTGGCTTGATGGCCAAGATTCTTCGGGATCATTTTGCTGAACGGCAAACGCTCATCCAAACGCAAGAAACAAAAAAAATGAACAATAATCTTACTGCAGTGAGTACCTAGTTAGAGAAAAAGGTAGGTTAATGTTCAAAAAAGATGGCCCCGTATCTGGATGTGATCTGCAAATGTCGTCGAAAGACGATGGTCTTGCGTGTGGAGATAATGAACAAAACATTTATTTGATGTTCTGCGCAAGAAAATCGGTGAATGGTATTCTGGAGGCGCTGCGTTAGAGTGCCTCGAGCGTGCAGCGGAAGCGAACGAGCGCATCAAGTCACGCCACACGTGAGACATGAGCGCCATCTGCCAGTTTTCTTGAAAAAGGAAGCGCGTGGCTGAGATGAGTGTGCGCGCCCGTCTCAGAGGTAATAAGGTGTAGAACGCAAGGTGACGGGTAGGTGCCACCACCTTAGCAAAGCGTTGGAAACACTCGCGTTTTCGTGCAAGGGTTGCATGGTAAACGCAGCGTGATAAGCGCTACGGTCCCTAAAATTACTTAAGTATGCCTCTTCTTGTAAAAGACGCACATGCAGAATATAGACGTGTTGTTATGGTGCCCCAGACGTGCGCAATAAGTGATTTTTAATAGACAATCGCACAAGTATGAACGCTGAATCTTGAACAACTTTGTTGGGCGCTGCGGATGGCGTGAGCCGTTTCAAGGACCCGGTTCCATTAAGAATGGACAGACAGACAGACAGACAGACAGACAGACAGACAGACAGACAGACAGGCAGGCAGACAGACAGACAGACAGACAGACAGACAGACAGACAGACAGACAGACAGACAGACAGACAGACAGACAGACAGACAGACCAAAATGTTTGCGTCGAAGGTCCCCAAGAAAGACTATCGTCTTTAAAATTTGTGAAACATTGCGACTATGGTGCATTTTCGTTTGCCGGGTGAGCTTCTATAACTATTGGTAATGTCGTCAAAACAACGAGATTAGCGGACCTGATATCGTTTTCATACCGCGTAATTCTTGATGACGATCCAAGAAAGGAAAGAAAGAACAGGAGGGAAAGGAAAGGCAGGGATCAATCAGTCTAGAGAGACTGGTATGCTACCCTACCCTAAAGACAAGGGCGGAGGACATTTAAAGATGGAGAAAATATACATAGTGTGCACGTGCGCCACGCAGCGCCCTTTCGTCACTTCCGAAATGCGCCACCGACATGCCCGGGTACCTGCCGACTCCGTCGCCTACCACTGCCGTGTTGTCTCCTCGTGCTTGTGCCCGTTTAGTTTTGCCTCACGATGCAAGTTTGAGGGCTGCTAGTGAGGCAAGTTGATTTAGTAGTACCCAAAGAGGGAGCAGAGCTTCGGGGTGTTTCTTCGCCGAACGTTCTTACCTAAAATTGAGAACGCACATTGCGATTTTCCGAAAAAGCACCAGCGTGTTTGGCTGGCGCAGATTAAAGAAAAAAAAACTGCTTGAAGAAACTCGGTGATATTTGCGGCTTTAGGGGTAACTTCATTCCGGGTAAGTGCCATAGCCAAGCACTTACCAGCAAACAGAGATAGCTTACCGAAATACTGCACGTACAAGCTTGTCCGCGACCAGTGCGTACACAATCAGCGTGCCAGGGAGGCGGTTAAAATCGTGATGGCGAACACGGAAATTCGGGTATTGCATTGAAACAAACTGTGAAAAAGGATGCGAAACAATATTAGTTCCCTTTGAAATATAGCCGATTGGTTCGAGTTGGGGGTCAGGATTTTTAAAAATTGGTCAATTATTCCCTAACACGGTCTTCATCATTTTCAGGGACTCCACTGTATATTAGCGTACAAAAAAAGTAAAATACAAGGTGAAAAAGGTGTCAAAACATACGCTAAAAAAAAGTCACGACCGGCATTTCCGCTGCTCGCACCCCGCGAAGTCTTTATCTGCCCCGCATAATAGTTTCCTTGGCTGTTTTCACAAATTTCAATCAAAGAGGCTCAACATCAGCACTGTTTAAAATACCTGGGGGAAGGGGGGGGGGGCTGCTCTTTTGGTGGCCTGGGCTGCAGCAATATATTGTAAGGCAATGTTTTTGGCTGCAAGACACTTCTCTTACTTGCCGAGCCTCTGCCCCACAACACAGGTTAGACTGATGATGATGAGTATGTACATATGATAAGATGGCGCGCATGAATAATGCTCACACGTATCCCCCCCCCCCCACGCGTGAGCGGCCTGCCTGGACGCGTCTTAGATGGAAACGGAACGTCGAACGAATGGCTTTAGACGCGATACGTGGACAATCTCCGAACCACGACAGCGACGATCCGAAGAAAGAACGCTGGGAGCGACACGGCAGTTCACTGGTGACGTTTGTTCATTGATGTTATAGGGTATTTTTACAGAGATCTGTGCACTAGCCGAGACAACCACAACCTTAATACTATAAGAACTAGCAGTGACCCAGATGACACAAGTTGTAAGATGACAGAAGTTGTAAAATACTATGTCTACTTAGGGCAGGTAATAACCGCAGAGCCGAACCACGAGATTGAAGTAACTAGAATAATAAGAATGGGGTGGAGCACATTCGGCAAGCACTCTCAAATTATGACAGGTAGATTGCCACTATCCCTCAAGAGGAAAGTATATAACAGCTGTATCTTACCGGTACTTAGCTACGGAGCAGACACCTGGAGACTTACAAAGAGGGTTCAGCTTAAATTGAGGACGACGCAGCGAGCAATGGAAAGAAAAATGGTAGGTGTAACCTTGAGGCAAGAAGAGAGCAGAGTGAATTAGGGGACAAACGGGGGTAAGGATATCATAGTTGAAATAAAGAAGAGGAAATGGACATGGGCCGGGCATGTAGCGCGTAGACAGGATAACCGCTGGTCATTAAGGGTAACTAACTGGATTCCCAGAGAAGGGAAGTGGGTTAGGGGGAGACAGAAGGTTAGGTGGGCAGATGAGATTGAGAAGTTTGCGGGTATAAACTGGCAGCAGCAAGCACAGGAGCGGGTTAACTGGCAAAACATGGGAAAGGCCTTTGTCCTGCAGTGGACATAGTCAGGCTGATGATGATGATGACGACGATGATGATGATGTATAGGGTCCAATGAAGCGTGACTGAAATTTATCGCACAATCTTGGAGTACGAATGGGCGTCCAAAGCAACACTTCATCTTCCGGACTGAAGGAGACGTCGCGATGAGAGCTGTCGTAGCGTTGCTTGCGATCTCGCTGATTGGCTTCCGTATTAAGGCGAACCCGTTGCCGACATTCCTCAAGCCTTGTGATGAACTGCTTTGATATGGTTGCCAAGGCGTCAATATTGATATTATCTCTCGTAAACTTGCCTAGCTCTGCACGACTCGTTTTCGATGGTGGGAGCTGCTGCGCTTCGCTCATCCACCCTTAAAATTGCGGCTCGAGAGACTTTGGGCTTTCACTTGTTCTTAGGGCCATGCAATTTGTAGTGTTTGTAGTGAAAGTGAGATAATGGGCCCTCGTAGGTCGTGGCGGGCAGCCGGTGCACGCGGTGGCTGGTATACGTGTCGCACATCTTGATTTTGTGGTTTTGTATCGAGTGAACAAACGAGGCCTTCCTGATCTGACGAGCTCGTTAAAGTACGACAACAAAAAACCACAATGATTCCCTTTCAACATCGTACACAACAGATGACGAGCCCCCAACAAACCCCGCTGCAGCACGCGAACTGCCGTAGGTACCCAGGGAGGTGCCCGGACATGGCGGGAGAAGGCGACAATGGCGGAAGTGACATCTCATGGACACCATGTATATAGAGGAGAGACAGCCATAGTTGAAATGGTCACCAATGCATTCACCTAAGACGACTCGAGGGCGACAGCCTTCATCCACGTCTTCCTATTTGACGGCTTATGGCGCAGCTCAGTCGGGTTGTGCGTTAGCACGCATGCAGCGCATGCGCAACACATGACTCAAACACTGTCAGAACGCGTTCACACGCTAGCGCATTCCTGCCCGTGTAAAGGGCTGGGTAACACGCTGTAGCCCCTCACCCATACTCTCTGGGTGTGCTTCAATACTCACCGCAGATGACTCAATAGATAGCTAAATGGACGGCGTCCATCTTAAGTCCCATTACAATTCTCCCGTAGCCGGCAAAACAGATAGCTTCGAGAAGACCGCATTGTAGAGGAGTACGATGCAGCCTGCTTTGCTGTCTAAACAAGATGGCGGTTCAGCGAATTGCTCAGATAGATTGGATCTTGCCGGAATGGTTGTCTGCGCACAAGCAGATGCTTCTCCAGTAGCTGAAGGTGAGTAACGTATAATTTTTTTAGATTTTAATACCAAATAAGCCAAGAAATACAACTCTTACGTTTGTTTATTTTAGCTTTTTCTTCTCGATGCGAGATAGCGCTTTGTCGCAAAAAAGCCGTCCAGACGTGTTCCAATTCTCGGACAGCGTGGGCTTGGTGCTGTCTTCAAGGCAGTTTACGGAGACTGTCTACGTGCCGTCTAAGAATTGGAACACAGCCTCTCTCAGCAATCATGTGATGGCGTCGCACAACGAGATTCTGCGGATGCGCGATGAACCAACGCGTTGTATACTAGGCAGAACGCGCTGGCCCGCGCTAGCGCGTTCGGATCGCGTAAGTGGCTGGGTAAGAGTGTATGGCCTCTCCTCCTTATACCTTCACGTCATGGCGTCGGGGAACAATATTATGCAGACGCAAAATGAACAGACTCTCTCCAGCGTGACGTGGCGATGCACCCGCATGGTATGCTCGAATATGAGTTCGGGACGAGTAACAGCAAGAATCTACAGTGAATGCATAATATGCTTCACTTGCAAGAGAGAGAGAGAGAGAGATAAAGATGCAAGGAAAGGCAGGGAGGTTAACCAGACGCACATCCGGTTTGCTACCCTGCACTGGGGAAGGGATAAAGGGGAGAAAAGAGGTTGCAGAAAGATGAGAAGGTACACACAATCACGAGCACACTCGGGGAGCACACACAGTTTACAGGCGGTCGCTCAGGTTTGTTGACTTGAGGTAAAGTAGCAGTGCTTTAGTTGCTTTCTGAGCAACTGAGGCAGATGCCCAAGGTCCTAGTATCTTCTGCACACAAAATGGTCCGGGGTCAAGTCGATTCAAAAATATCCGTAGCTGGCATCGCTGTGTGTCGTAGCAAGCGCAGCTGCACAGGACGTGTTCGATGGTCTCTTCATCTCCGCAGTAGTCGCATGTAGGAGTGTCTGCCATACCAATGCGAAAGGAGTACACCTTTGTGAATGCAACACCCAACCAAAGGCGGCATAACAGTGTCGCATCGGAGCGGGAAAGTTGTGATGGTAGCTTTAGCTTGAGCGAAGGATCCAGTTCATAAAATTGACACCTTTGGAAGCTGGTAGACGACCATAACGTGCGTGTGAGATCTCGAGCAAGCAGGTAAAGTTGTCTTGCTGCATCATTCCTTGATAGAGGAATCGGGACTACACGGGTTTCTTCATGGGCTGAGCGGGCTGCATCATCGGCTAATTGATTTCCGGTAATACCGATATGTCCAGGCAGCCATTGATATATAATATCATGCCCTCGTGCTAGAGCTTCGTGATGGCAATGTCTTATTTCTTGTACCAGTTGGTCATGGCTGCTCCTACGCATGGCAGACTGCAAACTCTGAAGCGCTGCCTTCGAATCACAGAATATGGCCCATTTTCCTGGACGTTCTTGAACGAGATATTGTAAAGCAGCCCTTATAACAGCAAGCTCTGATACCGTAGATGTAGTCATATGCGACAACTTAAACTTGATTGTCGTTTCTGCAGCCGGAATTACAGCGGCACCTGATGAGCTGCTTGATGAGACGGACTTGCAAGGATGCGTTAACATCTGCCAAGGTGCCCGGGATGAACTGACCTTTAAGTCTACCCATGTGCTGCTTCGCTTGCTACTTGTGGTTGCACTTAGTGGGAAGCAATGCAATTTTTTTCTTCTTTGTCGATTGTATTGATTCACCCCCCTCCCCCCGGAAACTTTTCTGCACTTTACTCGTTTTTCGACTGCCTCCTGGATCACTGGCATTGCAAGCTTTCTGCATCTGACGGAGTATTCAGTGCCCGTGGATTCAGCAGAGCATTGAAAAACGACGATATGATGAGGTTACCATAAGAAGGCACACTGACGTCGCCAATTGGCGTGATTTGTGACGTCACGATGGTTTTATAGGAGACGTCATCCCTTAATGGTAATTTTTTGCATCACTCGGGCTGATGCCAACGGCCAATTTTCGTGTTTCATGAGGGTTTCGCCTTATAAATACCGTTCCACCGCTTCTCACCATGGTATTTCCACTAAGTCGACTTCAACCAGCTGTGGAAACTTAGCACGTGGAAACTAAGCAACAGCTTAAAGGTTCTGCCCCGCCGCGGTGTTCTATAGTAGCTAAGCTACTCGGATGCTGACCCGCAGGTCGCGGGATTGAATCGCGGCTGCAGCTGCTTCATTTTCGATCTAGGAGAAAAAGCTGTAGGCCCGGGTGCTCAGATTCGGGTGCTTGGAAAGAACCCCACGTGGTTGAAACTTCCGGAGCCCTCCACTACGGTGTCTTTCGTATTCATACAGCAGTTTTGGGACGTTAAACCCCACGTATCAATCAAACTAAACGTGCTGTCAGTGGTCACGATTTTCATTTACTGCTACGAAAATAGCGAAATTTTAAAAGTGGGCAGAACAGGCATGTTCGTTAGTCTTTTTTTTTACACATTTACATCTTGATTTTCGTGCCTTCTCTTTCTCAATTTCGGCCCTCACAATATCAGTGAACAGCGCTGAAACTTGGCTCGCTAACATCGCCGTAACACGTAAACACGTAGCTTCACCGGCGAAAAAGTTTTCGCTAAAACGCGGTCCGCTTTCACCCTCGACAATTTCACTGCTCATCTTGAGTCATCCAAGCGGGCGCAGGGTCCGTCTGAGGGCGTGCGAACTATAACGCAGGATAACTTGTGCGCCTCTGAGCATGCGCAGTTTACTTTCAAGAAAGGACGATTGAAAGGATGTCTTTATATCCCACAACTATAATCGTCATCTGTCTGGCGTAGCTTTCCTTGCATTGACGCCACGAACTTGGTGTTGCCAGTTCAGGACTGGCATGCGCGTTATCGGCGTGACGTAGTGTTCTTGATAAGAAAGTGGCGAGCCGAGTTTCTAAAAATAGAAAAGCAAGCACGCCAGATGAAATGTTGAGAGAAAAAACAACGCCCTTTTTACTGGGTATTTCTTGGAGTTGGGGCAATGGGAGGGTGTGGGGGCTCGGCAAGACTTTATCTTCGTGCGATGAATAGTTATGACTCGGGTTTACGCCTGTCATCGTCTAAGACATAGCACGATTTTCATGGCATCTCCACCGGACAGTCTCAGGAGATGTCGGTACGACACTCAAATCGCGCGGGAACTGCGTGTCAAGTGCTGGACAGCAAGAGCAAAAGAGAAAACAAAACTTCGCGCACACCAGTCACGGCTCATCGAATTCCTGCGCCGTGGGGCATTGTGGCAGTGGGAGGCTTTGCTTCCGCCGCGGATCGTCCAGTTTTCCCTCCCGTTTGGTCCTGGCTTCAGGAAGTGCGTCTGCGGTGCATCCGGGCCAGGGGCTGTCATTGTGGCATCCTGAAAGCCGCATCCTGGAGACGAGACGGCGCCCGAATCCCTCAAGCATGGCTCCGTTGTTCGGCCCTTGCGGACCAGGTGGATGTCTGACGCCCTGTCGATACCTGGTAAGTGTGCGAGTTCGCGTATTTTACTATTTCCGAAGAGCACATCACGTACGCTTAGAAAGAGCGAGGGAAAAGAACGGGTAAAATTCGATATCTGGCGATAAAATAGCCATAACCACGATGTGATGACGCATGCAACCGAAGCGGCTCCAGAAATTTTGACCTGATGGTTCATATTTCTGGAGTTCCGGTGTTCGTACTTCTTTTCAACAAGTAGCGAGATAATGAAGTACATTGGATCTTATCAGTATACGTATCCACCGAAATGCGACTCCTGTGGCCGCTATACCGTGCCCACGTTCTTTTGGTTTCACCAGCCAAGCCCCATTAGCACTAGACCACCGTAACAGACAGAGATGGTACAGAGAAAGCGGGTAGGTTAACTAGACTGCCTTTAGATTGCAATTCCTTCACCTGTGAAGTTGAATGTTACAAGAGTACAAGAAGTACAAGAGTCAGAGACTCGTGTTTTTTTTTATTTCTGCAACAGAGGCGTTGTCAGAATTTTTTTTCGGAAGGGTAATGTGGGTGGGGCGGGGATTAAACCCCACTTTATGTATGTCAATGCGCGCCTTTGTATACGTTCATTACTTTAGTGCGGGTAATAGGGGGGGGGGGAGATAATTGAACTCCTAACACCCCCCAACCCAGTGAATCTCTAGATATCGAAGACTCGGTGCTTTCCTGGTGCCTTCTGAAGGCACACTCTACACTGCAGACAAAAAAGCTGTTCTCTATTTCCACCATTTTTTTCACAGAACAAAATTATGTTTACTTTGCTTGTTATGCATTGAAAAGGCACGTTGTGACCGTGCGGCTGACTCTAATTGATAGAGAACACTATTGGTAGATCTGCGTCGAACAATATGGCACTCTGAACCCTTTATTATCAAACCGTCTCTCTCTAACTATTCGGGCACATATCGTCTCGACAGATGCTATGGAGAGATAAATTAGGGTTCCTGTTTCCACACACACCAAGAACGTGCACGTTCATGGCGAAGTAAACTGAACAACGAATGGCTTTGTTCTTAAACCTAACTTGTTCAACTTTGCTGTTCATGTCTCTGTATCTATATTCAACTATCCCATTCGTTCATCTAATTTTGTTATATTCTTTCTTCAGTTTTTTTTTGTTCTGCTACACCCTCGTGTTTCAAAAGTACACAGTGACTGTGTCCAATCTTCCTTTCTGTGCTGAGTGGGGAAAAAAAGCGCCCGAGGTGCCAAGGGCTCACAAAAGATCCAATCTCCTGGAGCAGCCAAGATAACCGGGATGTCATTACAAAACGCGTCCGCGAACTGATACGCAACCAAGGCCCCGGGCAAAGAGAGAGCAAAAGAAAGGCAACGCTTCGTGAACACACACCCCCTCTACGCAAGAAAAAAAAATGAAATCAAACAAATGCCAACAGTCGGAAATAAGGATGGCTTCCACAGCCGTGAAGCGGGTTTGGATGAAATGCACGAATGAAAAGCGACATTTGAGAGTGGAAAGTATGAGCCGAAGAATTTTCCTTTTAGATAGCAGCAAAATTCAATCTGCCTGCAGATACGCTCTTCTGCAAACGCTGTTACAGTGACCACACACGCACACGCGCGCACACACACACACACACACACACACACACACACACACCCCACACACACACACACACAAACGCCATCTCCTGCTGAAAGGAGCCATGTGTAGATGCGAAGCAGCGCGCTCTAACGCGTACACTGGCGGTGACGTTGACGCTGGTGCTCATCGCGGCGTTGCGCAGGAGAGAAACTTGAGAAGACGCAAAGCGCGCAGTGATGGATTGGCGTTTCTTACTGGAACGTGCCAATCGCTGCTAATGGTCAGTGAGAGACAGAAGACTCTGATCGGACACAGAGACCGGTAGCCCGCTTTTAGTTAACGTGGAGGCTGCGAATTTATATTGTTCCGTACGGCAAGCTGAAGATGCCGCCCGGGTCCAAGGACTTCGAGCGGTCACCTGAGGCACCGCCTTCATAATCGACGGAGAGTGGGAAGGGACAGGGGTCAATCCCCTCTTCCCCCACCTCGCACGGTGAAAACTGTCTCGCGCCATGCAAACAGGACGAATGCATTAGCAAAATATGTATACTCTGGTATAGTACTGCTATATGTATTTTCTTTTGTTTGTGTTGAAATGTCATTATGATAAATCAACTAAAGTATAACCCACGACACAGTGGTAACACTGTTTCTGCGCAAAGAGCTGCTCTATATAGCAGCACTTTAGTGTAGTGAAAAAGTTGGGTAAGTTAGGGCGGCTAACCATAATCAAATTATTCCTTGCTATCCTGTAGAATGGATGTAGGAGCCTGTGGGTCAGTGAACTAGAACGATAGGAAAAAATATACGTGGCTAGAAATAGAGTACGTGCAGGCCGTCACTGCTGCCATCTCAAGTAACTTGTCGGCACTTGTGGTTGTCACAAGTTACGTCTTTCATAGAGGTTAGTTATTCGTATTGGCCCTGTAGGTGACGTATTCATATGGCACTCTGCAGCAATGGCCTATAAACTTGAATACTGAATAACGCATATTCGACACAGGGCAGAGCAAGGACAGCGATGCACAGGACAAGCGTCTGTCCTGTGCAGACATGTTATTTGTGTGTCCTTTTGTCAGATTCGCGCTGTCTATAGTATTTAGGATGATGAACTAACTAGCCCAGCAACAATTAATGCCAGGTTTAAACGTTAGGAACTTACCTGAATAAACACGCGCGTATCAACCTATAAGACACCCACTCACACCGTGAGACATGGCGAAAAATACCAGGTCTAGTCCCACTCGGACTGGCTCGTCGGAGTCGCGAAACTTTCCACGTCCACGTAGCCAAATTTTTCAATGTCCGCGTAGCCTGGTGTTCTTGCGCCGTGAAGCTAAAGCACCCTGCAATAGTGTGCTATACGCTCTAATGTGCATTCTGTATTCATTCCGGTCCGCCTGCCAAGCACACGGCGCTCCCGAAGCATCTGACAAAAGTTTAGTGTCGAGTGCAGATAAATGACCGAAGAATACGAAGAGGGCCGGACAGGAGCGGCCCAGCTTAAACGATGCGAGAAAAGGCTTCGGCCATGCGGGACGACCGTATAGTTTTAGTGAGAGCAGAGATGGCCGCCTCGCAAAACAAAGGGCCGTATATCTTCGTGACTCGTTGGCGGTCGCTTCGTCGCACCCAGCGTGCGTGTAATGTATGCTCGCGCAGTCCGTTCTCTCTGCCCGGAGGACCACTGCTTCATTGCTCGAAGAGAAAAAGGAGGATGCAGCGATCGCTTATGACCGCCTGCCTCGCCGTTTCTCACTTCAAACCGAGGTGATTTAGTTAGCCTTGCGCACGAGGTGGGCGCTGAAGCGAGCGGAACGGCTCGGAAAGCAGTTGGCCAGGATAGAACATCGTGAAGCAGTACGGTCACGTGAACGTTTTACGCCAATCAGAGCGGGAGAGAGAGAAAAAAAGATGTGAGTTTAATGAGAAGCTAGAAATATTAGCCTGCTTCACTGCTTGGCAGTCACTGCGGATACTCTGTAGTAGTGGTATGCGCAGAGGTAGTCGCATAGCTCGTACACGGGTGTTCAAGTACTCCCCAGCCACGCTGTAGAGTTACATAGGATAGCAGCCTTGGAGCTTCTGATCAACCATGTAGCTATTAGGGCATACATTGCGTGGTAACGTTATTTGCAAGGTTTCTGTTGGGCATGCAAGTCCTACAAAAGCACCAGCAACGCTTTCGGAACTCCCACACTATGGCTCGGTGGTTACCCCTGTACTCTATAAAATATGCCGTAGATATAAATGTTAAACTCACGCGGCGAATGAAGCGAGGTCCTTTCTCTCGCAGGAGGTAGAAACAGTAGTCGCGTGTGACATGAAGAATGTTACACGCACAGCACACTTAGACTTCTTCCTACACAATTTTGCGCTTAATATAGTTTTTCTCTATTCGGGAAGTCGTGATTGTTCATCCCTCAGAGGCCTCATGGCATCGAGAGTACAAGAGAATGTCTGTGGTTACTGTTTTCTTGTCAATGTAACAGTACAGTATTTTTGTTAATGTAACAATACCAAACTGCTACCTTGGGGGGTTTTTACAACTAGAATAAATCCAATTAGGTTCTCGGAGTAACTTCATTTTTGATTTTGTCTGCATCGTGCGACAAGGCGGAGTCAACAACTGCTCTCGCGGCCGGACAAAAAATTTTAGCGAAACCATTATGTTATGTAGGTCTTGTATAGGATGAAAACCTTTTTTTGGCCACATAATCACCCATAATCACTTTTTTTTACCCTGTCTCTTATCTTCTTCGCCGAGTAGCAGGCTTGAACTCACGAACTGAGGCCGAACTTTCGACCTTCCAATAAACTATTTTCTTTCTCTTTCTACTGCTGACACTCTTCTGCGGCGTTGGTCGCGTGTAGAAGAAATATTTCTGTAATCCGCGTGTACTGGTAATCCACTTTCGACGCAAGATCCGTATGATCATCGTAGGCAGGCTGAAACTGTATAAAAAAAACGAACTATGTTTCAGAACGTCCTTTCGCTCGGGCAACCACATATCGAGCAATGACATCGGTGCAAAGCGAAGCGAACACGTGATATGTCGAACGCCTTCGGATCGTTCGCCTTCATTGGGCCACAAAACCGGCGAGGCGTGTGTGATTACAGTGCCGACGAAATCGCTTTTGTTACCTTACCTTGGCAACGTCTACATCGCTTTTGTCCCCAATATATGGTACCTTGGCGCGTTGCTCCCAATGCTTCAGTGCTCGGAAGTTCAGCTGTAACGAAATATGAGGTGTATACCGAACAAATGATCAAATGACTTGCGAAAGAATAAAGAAAAACCACACATGCTGTATTTCTTATCAAAACGTCTATACTAGTACGTTTTGTTTATTATAACCCCTGATTGATACAAATCAGCGGGAGTAAGTGTGCAAGGAGTTCGCATGGCAAACTTATTCATGACTTTTATAGGAGTATATATTTATTCAACAGCGCGTTCTTTCATTCGAAGAAGGCCGATAGAAGCGCTTTGATTCACGGCACCTTATCTCGCAGGAGCGATATGAGGTCGCAGGTTTTTTGAAAGCATCCTAAAGCGTCTCGTACGTGTCCCCCCCCTTTTTTTTTGCTTTCTCGCTTTTCTTTATCAAGCGGCAGCTCGGTACCTTGACCTCATTGCCGGGACCCTGTTCTTTTGGCGTTGTGTTTTTTTTTTCAGAGCATGTGCAGTAGAGCTCAAGATATAAAGTCATTACGCAAAAGCAAGCGCAGCATGAGACGAAACCCAACGATTGCTTTCGTAGCAACACCCGGCTTTAGGAGACGCGGCCAACTATATTTAAATAAAAAATTGACAGCATATCCACGGAGTGAATAATGAAGAGTGGGGCGAAGCATTCGTCCGTCCATTCGTTCTTGCTTCCGTCCGTCCATGCGTCCGTCTGCGTGACAGTCCATGCGTCCATCCGCCCGTCCGTGCGTGCGTCTGTTCATGCGTCCGTCCCTGCGTTCGACCATGCATCCGCCCTTGCGTCCGTACATGCGTTCATCCATGCATTTGTCTGTGTGTCCGTTGGTCCAGCTATTGAACACTCTAAGTACCATCATCTCGCATCTTTTCTTCATATATTCCCCATATAGAAGCACCGCCATCCAGTGGACATTCCAAGTTCTAAACGAGAGGTGGCAGACACACACTTTCTTACGGCTTGCGCTTCGGGTCTACTTCCCACCTTTAACCACCTCGAGTTCATGGTATATACTAGTTCATTGTATTCATGGCACTGCGGCCCAACGCTCGCTAAACCTTTCTAAAACTAAGGAGGTTACGCCCAGCGAGTATAACGTAGCAACCCTTTTCCTGTCAGATAGTGGTCAACGTACATGCCAATGGCTGCTAATAGGAAATCAGAGACAGGGGAATTCGGCTTTTACTTTCTTACGGCTTGCGCTTCGTATTCACTTCCCACCTTTAACCGCCTCGAGTTCATGGTATATACTAGTTCACTGTATTCATGGCACTGCGGCCCAGCGCTCGCTAAACCTTTCTAAAACCAAGGAGGTTACGCCCAGCGAGTATAACGTCGCAACCCTTTTCCTGTCAGATAGTGCTCAACGTACATGCCAATGGCTGCTAATAGGAAATCAGAGACAGGGGAATTCGGCTTTTACTTTCTTACGGCTTGCGCTTCGTATCTACTTCCCACCTCGCCTCGAGTTCATGGTATATACTAGTTCACTGTATTCATGGCACTGCGGCCCAGCGCTCGCTAAACCTTTCTAAAACCAAGGAGGTTACGCCCAGCGAGTATAACGTAGCGACCCTTTTCCTGTCAGATAGTGCTCAACGTACATGCCAATGGCTGCTAATAGGAAATCAGAGACAGGGGAATTCGGCTTTTACTTTCTTACGGCTTGCGCTTCGTATCTACTTCCCACCTTTAACCGCCTCGAGTTCATGGTATATACTAGTTCATTGTATTCATGGCACTGCAGCTCAGCGCTCACTAAACCTTTCTAAAGCTAAGGAGGTTACACCCAGCCAGTATAACGTAGCAACCCTTTCTTGTCAGATAGTGCTCAATGTGCATGCCAATGGCTGCTAATGGGGATCGCAGCAATGCGCGTTAACTAAAAGCTGAATGCTCATGTCTCTCATTTCCCATTAGCAGCCATTGGCATGTACATTGAGCTCTATTTTTTATGGTTCAACAACGCAGAGAAGAAATCTCTCACCGGCATTACTTTGGAGGTCAAAAATGTTATACTTGTTACACACTACAACGGCTACGAAGGACGAAGAGGTGCCGCTAAAAGAAATCACCCGGGGTTTAACACCCCAACACCTCGATGGGATGATTATAAGAGACACTATCGTGGAGGGTTAAAGAATTTTCGACCATTTGAAGTTCGTTAACGTGCAGCCTTGAGCGTTTCGCCTCTAACGAGATGCAACCGCCACGGCTGGGATCGAACCAGCGCGCTTCGGAGCAGCAGCCGAGCACGCTAACCGCGACACCACCGCGTCAGGCTAACTATACATAGAAGGCGATGGTGCGGTCGACCAGCATCAAATTTCCCCAAAGCTCTGACCTTACTTGAATGCCTCTTATCGCCCGATGAATGCTGAATGCACAGCACCTGCTTCCCTTCGTGCTTTGTCACTGCACCGAGACTCACGCCGCTGTTCGTCGGTTATTGCGTGCAGTACAGTAAAAGCTAAAGCAGCTAGTTGGATAACTGGGCTAGTTCGTACGGTTCAATTCAATATTGAAAGAACGCAAACAACAAGGAAGACGTCAGACGTGCACAACAAGTGCACGTTATTCCCCCCTGACTCCGTTTTTTTTTTTGTTCTTTCCGCTTCTTCCATCTCGAATGAAAAGCCCAGGTGACGAGAATTAGGGAGAATTTTTGAACCTTTACACACTAAATCCTGACAAAAAGCCACGCGAATTTGCACATTAGTTTGTCATTAGCTGGGTGCAAATTTTCATTTGCGGTGAAATGATGTTGAAGGTTCAGGCAGCTGTTTTTGTACGGATAAGCATGTTAGGAGAAAGCATGTCAATATAGAGGTGCGGGGTGAAGCCTATTTTTGCGCAAGTGTGCAAGTTGCTGCTTCGGAGACGGTACGTGAGGGGAGCTGAAGTACAGAAATGGTAAAATTACCAGAACATCAATACGGCACTGATGGCGTCGACCTTTCGTAAGCAAGTTATGGTTATCTTTCACTTTTTTTGAATTTCAGCATTTCTAGCATGCATAAGTCATGTAACTTGTGGAAGATGCAATCGCGTTACCGGGAAAGATGGCACAAGTACAGCAATCAGCAAAATAAAAATGGAGAATCGGGAGGGGGAGGGGCCTGCTATGTATAATATACGAAATAAAGAAAGCCTTTGACATATTCTTCCCCTGGTATATTCATCCGACATTTTTGCGTTTGTAGGGGGAGCTCCTAATTTACCAATTTTCCCTCCTGTAATTATGCGAGGTTGCTAAACTACCATCCTATTTCAAACCATTTTTAACGTAGATAGTCAGCGCCTTATGGTGAAAAAAAGTCCACAGTTTTTTTTTTACAAGTAGAATTGACGTGACGCCAAAGTGTATACAATTGCGAATTCGGAGTGTGTTTCCGGAGAAAAAGTGGTTGATATAAATGAATGTCACGAACGTGACTTTTATTAAAGAAAAGCACGACTTTTGGCCGTTGTAGGGGATGTGGGGGTAAAGGGATAAAGTACTAAGGGTGAGGAGCAGCTTCAAGTCACGCATTTTGTCCCAAACTTCTTGGCCTTTCGGCTAAGAACACAGAGATTGAAATGAAGCTCAGCTTTTGAACTTGTTGGTTCAAAATTAAAATGGTATTCTCTATAACATCCGTGTTTGTGTATTACAGCACGCTACGTTCTCTAGTGGTGACTATCTGTTATGGATTCTGATAAATTTATCATTAAATCCTTTTGTAACACAGGTAGTACGTTACTGACGTGTTTTTAAAATGCCGGATTGCGAATAAAAGATGCAACGAATGCTCAACGTTTATATCACATTAGCTTGGATAATTTCGCAGTTTTTTACCATATTGGACGGCTACAGATGATTGTTCACAAATTGTTGAGTGCTCTAGGTATCATATAGCAACCTCGACGAGATTGGCACAGTTTTTCACTGCAGATAGCCGAGATCTCTTAAAATGTCAACGCTCATTTTTTTTTCTCCCTCTACAGATGACGCCCATGTATCACTCGCAAGTTATAAAGGGTCCCTGTCATGCCCACAAGAGGCTGACGACGTTCCATGATGGTACTCAGAAACGCAACGCAAATAACCATAAACGCAAGGAAGGAAAACCAGACAGGAAGCCTGTTTCTTGTGGGTCTTTGTTTTCGTGCTTATGTCAGCCATCGCGGAACCACACAAACTCGTTCAAGCATCCTTCTGACCGCGCTCGGCACAATATTGGACAACGCGCACCAATTCAAGTGTATCGCGTGGCTATTTCAGACGCAGGTCCGACCCGGATGAAGCGGCTATACAGGCACAACTCCTCGAGTGAGTGCGCGTGCGCTGCCGGGTTTGCTTGTTTTAGCGCGCAGCGAGTTATTGCATTCGGCCGATGCTCGGTGCAATACCAGAATCCTCGAAAGGCATACATTGGAGGAAGGGTGCTTTTGTCGAGGCCAAGTGCGTGGCAAATATTGAACTTTGCCGGCATAGAAACGGGAAGGGGGGGGGGAGGAGTTGTAGACCAGCCAGGCTCGGTCTGGTCAGGACACTGTGGCTCGGCGTAGAGCAAACATCCTGCATTGCTTCGCACCTATCGCGAGCACCGGCGTGAGCAGCGTCCCGTGGAAGAACTTCGTTCTCTTTTTCGAGAGGGCCAAGGGTAGTGCGGCCACGCAGTCGTTGCGACATCGCGTGCACGCCAGGAGAACTCTGTGTGCGGACCGCTGGAAAATGTTCAAGTAGAGCGCGACGAGTAGAAGCGCAGGGGAAGCAAAGATGGAGTACGGTTGAGAAAAAGAAAAAAAGACAAACAAACAAACTACAGAGTCTATATAATGAGTCGAGTGCAACATGCGCGTTGTCGTAGCTGGTAAATATGCGTCTTTGAACAGACGTGTGTATCGTATAGCTATTGTATTTTCTACAGATTAGGTTACCCGCTTTATTTCAATAGGGGCTGGTGGACCAGCGCGACCTTTATGTAAAGTGTTCAATGAATCATGGGGTATCCTTCTTATTCAGTGGTGCGTCAAGGTCTGACGCGTATTGAGAAGAATTGTTTTCGTAAACCCTTTGCACGTTGCTGTTCGCATTTGGAGTTTTCCTCGTCTGCACGCGAACGGTTATGGTCCAATGTTTTCTGATAGTGGAGCGGCGTGGCCAACAAGTAATCAGAACTTGGCGCGTAATATCTGTGAGTCTTGAAAGTGGATCAGCTGAGTTCCCAATTTAACATTTTGCTTGTTCGTAAAACTTCAAGCTCGTTTCTTAGCATTGGCGCTGTAAAATTACGTCCGTAGTTTTTGTTGTGTGTGTGTGTGTGCTTGCGATAATACCATTACTGTCCTCGCGCGCTTGGGCAAACACAAATTTTTACTCCACTCACTCTTTCTTATCACCAGCCACTCACTACCGGGAGACCATAGTGATAAAGCATGCGGCACTGCTTCTCGCAGAGGTGCACCAGCACTGATAGCCTCTGATAGCCGTTATAATTTGAGTCATTGTGCGGCCCCTGCCATTTGCGAGCGTTAAGATGAGGTAGTGGAATACATTATTGTAATCATTTCTCCATGTACTATGAAGCCCCCGCCTTTGCAGTCCGTTCTTGGTGAGCCTGTATCATTTGCGAACACGGGCGCACCGGTGTGCGTCTTTCTTGCACTAAGTGCATCGTAAATGGAGCGCTCCTAATGACGTCACAAATGAACTTGATCGCTGTAACGCGTAGCCGCTGAACTAAGCTATTCAGCCCAGTAGAGCGCAATCAAGGCACTGGTGTCTTAACTCTACGATAATAAGGGTTTCATTTTTTTACTTGGAAATGCCAGTGTTCGAGTTAGTGGGTACTCCATGCCCAGTATACCAAGAGCAGACATTTTCAGGCACAAGATGAAGACGCAAAATCTTTGCACAGTATTATTGAGCTCATTTTCTTCTTCAGAATATGTAGCGAGACGGTATAATGAGAATAGGACCTTCATAACGAGAAGTACAATTCGCTCCCTCTATGTATGTTCTTTTTGATGGAGCTTGATTCAGTCATAAAAACTGTTGACAAAACGGTGATAACAGAGCAAATGCATGTGATATATCGCCAGACTAACCAGTGCTTTTAGGAAAGAAGCCCAGTCGTGATTATACGAAGATACATCATTCGGACACCGTCCGTTTGAAATGTCGCCAAGCCAATAGCTGTGTACACGCTTCGAACGACGATGTAGTACTTCCGGTTGTTCCCTGCAAAATTGTAGTACATGTAATCATTGTGCGCAATGCTTTCATTTCGTGGATGGAGGTCGCTTCTCATTAACTCATAAAATAGAACATCTAAATGCTGAAGTATCTGTTCTGTCGTTTATAGCGGGGCCAACCTGTCAACACTTGTCAGCCGTCATTAAAGCTTTAACATGAATATTAGGATCTGTGGGAATAGAAAGAATTTTACATCATTACGTGATTATTTTTGATGTGCCACTTGTGCGATCTTTTACTGTGTCAGCGAATTCTACCATTCTTCCCCTGTATGTGGGCAAGAACACCTGTGGCCTTTTATGGCCGTCACTTGTAATGATGTGAAAGTGGCCGTTTTACAGCAACAGCGTTATGAGATCACAAGTCATTTTGGGCCACGTAGTTGTCCGCTGTCATCGCCGCCGCCGCAGGTGTCCGTAACATCTACCGCTCGAAATAAAAGAAAACATCCAAAATGGAACCGGGTTCTTACCTGGGTCCTCTCAGTAGCAGCCCAGAATTCTACCACAGTGCCATTGAATAAGCCATAGCAGCCCCGCTTTTGTAACTGTTTTTCGCACGTCTACTTTTCTCTTCGCTTTCCTTCTCATCTTTCTTCTTCATTCCCCAACCCTTATGGCAGGGTAGCAAACCGGATGCTACAATTATGGTTAACCTTCCTGCCTTTCTCTCAATTCGTTCTCTCTCTTTCTCTCTCGGGCTTGTGCTTAAACATTTGCAAAAATACCCCATACAGACGTATTGTCGGGAAGGAAATGCATTGTCACATGTATTATAGCGTGGAAGAAGATTAAGATACCACCAAGGCGTCACACAGCACTAATTGCTAACCAGGTGTTACGCAATACTAATTACGTAACGAGTGGGTCGTTGAAAGCTTACAGAGGGCTGAGGCAAAATTATTCATCATCTTCAGCCAACGTATCAACAAAACCCACATAATGTCCTGCAAATGCGAAGCGGGTATTCCGCTTGTCCGCAGAATGATGGATAATGGTCTATGTGAATGCTTCCCGCCTTCACAAAATTATGATTTATGGCAAAGTGGGTACTTTACAAGTGTACTTGTTTAAGTAGCCCCACCACAGTCTGCAGCGGGTTCATGAAGTGCTGCTCCGCCAACTTTATGACTTTGAGGCCTGCCATGGCGTCTTTTTTTTTTTAATCCCGTATCAGTGAATCATACCAAGGCGTCAAAAGTTAAGTTATGAACTGACTTGGTGCATGTTCCCTTTAACAAGCATAGTCTTTAACGGGCATCGAGATCCCACAGTACATGGTCTCCAGCATTTCACCTTTATCGAAGTGCGACTACCGCGGCAGAGATCGAAACCGTGTCTTTCGGGTCGGCGGCCGAGCCCCGTATACCACTGTACCATCGCTGCGGACGTATCTTGAGTCTAATGCTTTACTAAAGAGAAGCCTTGTGTTTCGCTGCGAAGTATGTAAAGGCTTTTAAATAATGACTAGTCTCATTGTAAGATTACTACATGATTCCGTACACTTCCTTCCTTAAGCCCGCTTTCAATTGCGTTATATTGTGCGATCTATCAGTTTATGAAGAAGAACAACAAGAAAGCTGTATCCAATAATAAGGGTCGTCGGAGGAAAACGGCCACAAAAGGATTAGATGAAGGCGGAAGGCACAGTGGAGAAGCTGCATTGTCCAGACGTCTGTGATATCGTGAGGGGATGCGTTCAGTGCGTAACGAGAGTTGATTTGACTCTTCCCAAACGTCCGGGAGTCGGCAACGGGTTGAGAGCAAACTACGCACGCATTTCTTCACTCAAGAAACACTGCAGTAAGTTGCACTGCGTGTGCACGGAGCTAGCGAGTGAACCAGTCTCTAAGGAGAAGGGCTTCCACTCGCTGTGCGGTACTCGTGAGTCTCAGGAGTGGACGTCCGTTCTGTTTATGAGAAGTGATTGATTTATTTTCGTGTTCCTGCGTGTTGTAAAACTTGGTAGAAGCATGAACAATGCACTTCAAGTTACAAAGAGGAAAAATCGAACGAAAACCTGCCTGATCATCTGCAGCTATTACTCAGCCCCATGCTTTTATTATTGCGCTTCGTAACGATACCACGATAGCTTATAGCAACAACTTCGGTGGTGTCTCTATGCGTGCGACTACTTTATGAATTTGTGCATTGCAAATATCTACGTTTGCAGTGCCTGTGAGATTGGAAGCGTTGCAATCACGAGATGTGCAGCACACTTCCAATGCTTCCGATCCCCGTTGGGTGCCCAAAGTTTTTGGAGAGGCGGCGAGGAAATGATCGGTACAATGAACCTCCAGTGAAAAAAATGGGGGGGGGGTATAGAGAGAAGATTGCTTTCAGTTTCAGGTTGTCTTAGGCAAGCGCTTAAACGAACAAGTGACTTAGTTCCCTATAACCATTCTCTCTGTTGGCTATCTTCTGCACGACCAGACTGTAGTCGTATTCCAAAGTAGGACTTACAATAGAGCTGCGTCTCGTGCCTGTAAGCCGCGGAACTGCAAGAGCGACAAGGCAACTGAGGGGAACTGCAGAGTTTCACAACACTTGCGTGGTGTAACTATATAAGCGAGCGAAGTGCGCGAGTGGTCAGCTGCATCTTAACAGTAGAAATTCCCGTATCCATAAGAGTGCGCAGCATTCTTTATTGGTAGAGCGGGAGGAAGAAGCAAAGTTTCACCGCCGCTGGTCGCTCTTCCTCGCCCTTATTGGTCAAGTAAAAAAAAACTGTTACAATGGGTGCTAAAATGGAAGTAGGAGCAAGGACGGGCCTCTGACAAATCTCACATCGACCTAGCTTCGGTCTGCAGCTGTCTGGAAGTAAATGCGCGAAGTAAACAGCTCTTCGAATGCAACAGTAGAGCTCCTCTTGCATGCACATAAACTTGCACTTAAAACAATTACGCGGAAGACGGGCTACTTAGTGAAAGTATGAGGCAATCTTAGCACATCCCTTTCGATGATTCGGACTATGGGGAAGGTTAGGTGAGATCGCTCCTTGCCCCCTCACTAAATCTATCTGCACTCCCTCGAGTCACGTTCTGAAGGACACTTACATAGCTTTACTACAACTGGGACGTGTCACGCACACATATGGACCGACGGTAGCTCCGTGCGGCACGTCCGCATCTTGGGCGCTCGCCGGCAACCGTGCCGCTGGCTCGGTAGACCAACCGAGTAAACCAGCGACCCTGACGCCCCGTGATGACGGCTGCCGAGAACAATGCCTCGGCGACTGGCTTGCGTTGCTAACCACTCCGAACGGACGTGCTGCTGACTGCGCGGAAACGCGCTTCGCTTCTCCGGGCACGTCGCGTCGGGTTCGTGGAGCCGTGTGAGGAAACAGCACAGGAGAAACCAGGAAGGCGAGTCACTCGCGAATGGTGAATCGGTGATGGAGTGCACAGTAATAGTACAGAAAATAGACCCATAGTTACGCAAGCCAGAGCTTTAGTACGGTTTACTTCTCTATATAGCCTTCTCTAAGGGAGGTTGGTTATAGTTATCCATTTCTTGCTGACACCGAGTCTGAAGAGTACGTTTCGGACTGTGGCCGTTCTTCATCTTTTGAAATGATCTCAAGAATACCTACCTACAGGGAAGCGTTTCTGTTTTGCTTACGCCAACGTCTCCAATCTCATCCGAAAACTGTCTAGTTTTCTTGGGTGTATATACGGACAGATACAAACGCATGCACAATTGTGTACACGCTTAAAGAGGCGCATGCGCAAGTTCGTTAAAGCAGATCTAAACACCACGAATTAGTAGCGCATGTGCTACTCTAATGATCTATAATGCAAAAGTCAGGTCTTTGTTCGTGGGTAAGGTGGTCCAATAATCTTGGACAAAACGTCCAAGGTTTGCCTCGGGTGCTCGGCAGCTGAGCCTACATTGGTGCGTGGCCACGATGTGGCGGTTATGTTGATGTTCTGACACATTTGCCATCGGATGGCTGTATCACGAACGTGATCACCCTTGCCTGGCTGCTGTTATAAATATTCACGTTGTCTCAATAAACTTCAGCATAAAGTTTGTCATCAATATGTCTTAGGCTAGTCGGTTCATTACAAAGCAAAAAGTACCAGCACGAACAGACAACCCACGAGAAAGACGTGGATGTCTGTTCGCGTTACTACTTCGATCTGCTCTCTGTCCTTGTTGAACGGCTGTTCTGCGTGCCTCTTTGTTTGTGTCCCCGATTCCTAGTTATGGTTTGATCCGCATAAAGCGTGAACCAACTTGCCCCACCATATGTCTTACTACTATACACCCCCGTACACGAAGAATACCGCCATAGTACTGAGCAGGGCCTAGTTACACGCTATACAGCACTCGCACGAACTGCGGAGATATTGCTGTTAAGTTGAAGTATAGCTTCGCAAGATTCGATGCACGCCACTGAGCAGCAGCGCTCTGCTGACGACGTGCACGCTGGATTCCCGCCGTCGTCATCAGCAAGACCGATGGCACACAAAGGCGGCGGTATAGCCGAGCGAACGATTACAGCAGCGGCGCTTCCGTACACGCGTGGCGCAATCGATCCACGGAGGTTCACAGGTAGGTCGCTCGTGAGCCTAAGGTCAGAGTCATGCGCTTGGACGAGCTCGCCGGCTTGCGCCTCGTTCGCCCCGTGTGCGGCCGCTTCCCATCGGCGTATCTCTTCGCTCAATCAGGATAGGGTTGAGCCAGCCGAGTGCATGCTCGCGTGCACGACACTTCTTCCAAGAGCTTCCGCGCACACACACAACTGTTGCGCGTGCGTTAGTGTTGCCTTTCAATGTATATTGTGAGACTTAATCCCACTTTCGAGGCCGTTGAAACGTCGTTAGCCACGAGGAAGAATGGGCTTTCTTTCTTTTCTTACCAGGAAGGAAAATGATTGGTCAATCTGATGTTGCATCTGGTGGATAACAAACTGTTAGAGAGATTCCTTGTGGCTTTCATGACATGGCACTTCATTTGTCGTGAGCGAAAGCACGGTGGTTTGTTTAGTCAGCGTCGTGGTATACGGCCGAATGTTGGTTCTCGAGCTGCTTTATTTGAAGACTTTTTTATTTTTCGGCTCATTACGCCTAAGGAAAAAACCAAAGAAATTAACAAATGGTGGTAAGCTCCTTATTGAACACCTTATAAGAAGACTGGCTTGCTGCTGTGGGGTGATTACACCGCTAACTGGCGTGCTAACCAGTACGGCTGGCGGAATTAATGATCGTGTGACAGAGCACACGTTTCGCAAGAGTTCACCTGATGGTAAACGAGTAGCACGGTATGCTTGCTGCAACAGTATACAGTATCTATATTCCGTATAAAAATTCGGAATGACTTGAAACGGCAACTTCGTAACGTGTGTGCATCCCAACTATTCACCCGATGTTAAGCACGTTCGTTGTTCTTACAAGCGACAAAGAACGAAGTTGGCACCCTTGTGCGTACGAAACGAATGGGGCGTATGGTACGTCCAAGATAACATTTCCACAATATATAGCTAGCGCAGATTCGGGGTAAACACATCCTGGACTCATGAATTTATATAATGTGCCATCGGTTTTTTTTTTCTCGCCGTTCTTCCACAATGCACTTAACCTGAGTCTCGAGGAAGATTTAGTTCAGAAATAACTAGGCAAAGAGCCGATATATACAAGGTCGAGGACGTCACGCCATGTCCTTGCGCTGTGACTGGTTCCCAAGCACGAAACTTGGCCTTAGCAGGTATACTGGGCCGAAAAGCTATGCGCCCATAAGCCCTGGCCGGCCCTAGACCGAGTGAGATATGCAAACGAACTATCGCAGAACCAAAAAAAAGGGCAACTCCTTTCTGCTTTGAGAGCAGGCGAGAGGAGAGGCAGCACGGCACTGATCACGATTAAGCCGGACGATAAAGCTCATTTAGCTGCGCCGCCATCGAGAACTCCAGGCGATGCGAGAATTTGTTAGTGAAAAGTGAGGGGGGTGAAGGGGGGGGCGGCGTGCTGGGCGTGTTTTTTCGGCGGCGGTAATAATACGTTGCCCGCTTCCTGCCGTGGGATACACATTATTTCCATACAATTGATTAGCGGAGCATATGAACTGTGAGGCCTTGTGTGCGGGGGTGCGCGCGCTCGCGAGACTATCGTGAAGCAGCACGGAGGCCCCCTTGCCTTTAGGATTCGGAAGCCTCTCTGAGTCTGTCTTTTCTAATGGGCGGGTGGGCGAGCTTCCCGTATTGCGGTGCAGCTTCGGCTCTAAGAAACGAAGGCGACCACGACTTACGTAGCCAGTTCTCCGGCATCAGGTGAAACAATTGGTTTTTAACCCGAGTCGGGCTTCTATGTTCGTGGGGGCGCTTGAGAAACGTGCTAGCGTGCTTCAGGTTTCTACCGGGCGGATTAAAATCTTCGAATGTGAACTCCAGAATCGCCGTTGGGTGGACTTGAAAAGACGCCAGAATTCAAGCGAAAAGTTTGTGAAGAAGCCACGTAATTTAATATTATCGCCACATTTGTAGCCAAATAGAACCAGAGCGGCATTATGAGCAGAGTATTTATTATTAATATATAAGTTAAAACATTATCAACAACTGAAACCAGAACTTTAAAGGCTTCATGAATAACGTGGTTCCAACTAAAAAGTTTCATCACCATAGGGGTCAAAAAGTAGCCGACTTGGTGCGGAATAGCCACCAACAGCAACATTGGCTGTCTGCGTGCTTTCTAAGAACTTTATATTCATGTCATGTTCACACTCCTCCCCTCCTTTTTTTTTTGTTTCCTGGTATCATACACTCTATAATTATACAAGCAGGTAATGAGGTGTTAATCCAAACAGTCACCTACACTAAAATTAAAGAGATGGATTTCGTAATTATGGTAGCTGCGTAGTTGGATGCGCATTCTGTACTAAACGTAAGGCGAAATGACAGAAGGTATGAAAATAAAAGAAACTTGAATTAACCTTCTACGCACAAAGGTAGTAAACGGGTGATTACATAATATACTCGCCACTGAAGATTTCTTGTGTCTATGTATGCGTATGCATAACAGGTATCGTGGTGTCGGAATAGGTCTCGTAGCAGGAGCAAAAAAAAAAAAGCAGAATCGAAAGTACGCTGTTTTTGTCATATAATGTATATACTTGAGTATCATGTATTCCAGAGCTAGCTTAGATCCGCGCTACCTACCGAGTACGGGGTGTTTTTGCATTGCAGCATTTTCAGTGACTGCTGATGGAACGAATAGGAAAGAGACCACATGAATAAGGCGTTGTTTTACGTATTCGCTAAGCACCCAGCCAGCTCTCGTTCTGCTGAAATGCCCTGCCGATAGTTCTACTCTTTCGCGTAATGCTAGAATTCCCCCTCAGGCTCCTACCACTTCACTCTCGTGTTGTGATTGGCGCACCAGAACGTGCGGGGTAGATAGTGAACGGACGACATATGCCTCTTTGACATATACAGATATACAAATCAATGTTGCCTTGCATACATTGTTGTTTTATCTATGTGTGTGTTTATTTCGTATCTGTCGACAGTAGAGACCATCTAGACCTGCTCGCAGACGCAGGCATTTGCCGCCACAGTTGCGATCTCCACTGACGAGACTGTCATGATGCCTCAGTCGTGCGTGAAACATGTGCGCCAGGGCCGTGCGCGCACACGTGTTGCATATTTGGGTGTATAGTCTGATCTCTCGTACGGGTATCCGCTTCCATATTTTGTATGTGCACGTTGCTGCTTCTAACTCGCAACCTTGGAAGTCACGAAATAAAAGAAAGCTGAAAAAAAAGGAGAAGGGGGTGGTGCATAGGAGAAGGCTGGTTTCAACGACGCGATCGAAGCACATTACCTGATGCAACCTCCATCACACAAATTCAACTTTTTTTTTATTTTGTTTGTAATATACTGCAAGTTCCCGCAGCCAAAATCTGTATGACCACCTGCTAGTGTTTTTTTATGTTTTTTTGCTGAAACCCCCGTTGCAGACCAACCAACGCCACCATGCCGTTTCTATATAAAGGCGCTGATCACGCGAACGAACCCTTAGTGCTCTCCTAACTTCTCTGTTCTCGAATTTTTCTCTTGTTGCCGACGATGGCACGAAAAACTTTGATTCTGACTTGCGTGTTCACTCGGCATCTGATCGCGCGCGCCTTCGTTTGATTTGTTTTCTTTTATTTCATATTGGTTCCCCCTGCGCGGCTGTCTTTCGCGTGTGCGCACGCAGTGAGACGTGAATGTCGTTGCCCCTTCACGCCCACAGCAGGGGCTGTGGAACGAGGGATGCACGCCTACACGACTGCAATGTGTCCGTCAGATAATAAGAACGAATGAGTAAGCGAAATGAAAACCTAGAACAAACTGGTATAGGTTTCGTATCGTAGTGGCAAAATGGCCCATCAGCGACTGTGGTGCGAATAGACAGAAATAAAATACACGTGTAATGCGTGGAAAAGGTGCAAGTCAGCCCTACACTGAGAAAAAAAAATTCCTTATACTCTATTTTAGGAGGCCCGACTCTCCACATACAAGACACTTTTTTAAGTAGACGTGTGAGAATTCTCGCGAGATCATTATACTCCTTTTGGAGAGTCTTAGGATCAAAAGAGAGTTAACGTGTTTCTAAAAAGAATCACATAAATGGCAAGTCACAGAAATGAGCACCAAATACACCTTATTCCTTGGAGGGTATCGTGAGTACATGCTGTCACTAAAGGAGACCACCATCCTACAGTGCACTCTAGCAACACCGACTGGACTGCTGGTCTCTCAGAATGCTGCTGCTCTCAGGAGCGATCACGACTGTAGCGATTTTCGTACACGTATTTTGGCCACATTCCGAATTCTTCACTCTGTTCACAGACAACGTTGTTGTGTATTACTTAGCCGGTGCTATTAATACTACGACAATTAATACTACGAAAAGTGACGTGAGAAAATGATTGTCTCATCCGTAGCTCATGGCAGATCTCTCGAGTAACAAATGAATCGGTGTTTCAGTTTTTTTTTGTGTGTGTGCTTTCTCACCTAGCCCTGTCTTGGCGTTTTTTTCTTTCTTTCAAGGAAGTTCTTGCCGCCAAACATCACTTGTGCAATGTTCATTTTTCGTTGCTCTCGTGCATTTCGCTGAGTGAGTGCCATTGCGAATTGTCGCGTAATCTCCCGCTCATTGCGGCCTTTCGCTGAATCTGCTTAAGTGCGCGGTAGAGAGGCTAACGAATTTCGGGGCAAGGTTTCATACTTACGATGATTTAGCACGATACGCGGTGAATGTGTGAGACTTAAGAACCTCTTACCCAGCCGTTTGTTATGATTTGTTTAAGAATATTGTGGGAATTTAGTATACCCATCCTCTTCGCCTGTACATTATCATCATTATTATGTGTTTCTCATGCATCCTCATCGTTATCGCGTAGCATCATCTTGGTTCGTTCATCGTAACTGTCAGCTTCCGGTTCCTTGGGCCTAATAAAGGTCTTCCAAACCAAGACTTCTTACGTGGTGGAGGTGCGTGATTTCACGCGCCAAAATCTCGATATAATTATATTATAAGGTGAGCAGTAGTTTAGGACTCCGAAAATTTTCGCCATCTGTTGTTCTTCATCGTGCACTGACACAGCACAGTACACTGGTCTGTAGCATTGCATCTAAATCGAAATGCAATCTCCGCGCATGGACCGAACACGCTACTTTCGAGTCTTTGGGGTCAGCAAATGAGCACAGTAACGACTACACCATCGAGGCAGACACTGATGATCTCTTGCTT
Organism: Rhipicephalus annulatus; assembly: GCA_013436015.1. Lineage (NCBI taxonomy): Eukaryota > Metazoa > Arthropoda > Arachnida > Ixodida > Ixodidae > Rhipicephalus > Rhipicephalus annulatus. The sequence goes on from WOVY01011788.1 coordinate 464,120, forward strand.
TATGAACAAACAGAAAATTCGGAAACCAAAATAAATGAAGGTAGCGCTTCGAAAAATCATACACCAGCGAAAAAGTTCAGGACGTGCCAAGAAAATGATATTGTTATGAGACACACTCTAGTCAGCACAGCAGAGCAGTTTTTAAGCAACTTGGGTTACTTAGAAATGGTTAAACTGAACAACAAGGGTGTGTTCTAATTCCGTCGACGTCGAACCAGGACAGTTTTGTATGGCAATCGAGCTAACGGAAGAGAAAGGGGAGCGGGGATCAATGCAATGCCCTGAGAAGAAGTGAAAGATGATTTTGCCCTCGAATCGTGTGAGGAAAATCTATTTGGGAGGGCTTAAGCTTTTTTGTTGCAACGGAACGGCTCGTTTGTCCAGTTCAGAGGGTCGCATTAAGAGAGGTAAGGAAAATATTGATCGCCCTGTTTGTTTCGTTAACACCGATCTGGCCACTCCACGAACGGCGGGGATATCGTTGTAGAACAGAACGCTGTCGCTAGGCGGCCCCTCTTTAGGTGGCGCCCTCTTCGTCTTCCGCTTGGTGTCACGCCATCGTGTATGGGATGATCGAACTAATGGAGATGACTCGTCAGACAAGGTTGTTCGGGGCGAATCCGAACCTGTACAAACATGAGCGACTGGTCGTCTCTATCGGATGACAATGGGTTGCCTAGACAGAAACGTAGGATGGCAACCGCGGGGTAGGCAGGAAGCCGCGAAGGAAAGCAATTCCGACGGAGAAGGAGCGAAGGGTAGCTGTGATCCGTTACCGTACGCGCGCCTGTGTGGTGTATACCGGGATCCAGAAATAGTCTCGGCGCTGGTGTACAGGCAGATGTGTTGCTATAGGGCGGCTCAGCTTCGCCTTGCAACCGCGACGGCGCGCCGCCACTGTTTGCGCACGCCGTGCGTGGTAACTGCAGTGCGGGGCCGGAAGGGGTGGTGAGGACACACTATGTAGGCACAGGATGCGTGCGTTTGTATGTGCGTGAACGTAAGCGTGTCGGGCGCGCGCGGTCTCGATCGAGTGACAGGAGTGACGTAATGGGCCATCATTCATGGCTCGATCGTCCGGATATGCCGCCGGGAGAATCGCCGGCGGACGTATAAGATGCGCGAGCTCAGCGTATCGCATATCGTTCACTTTGATCCTTTCGTCCTCGGCAAGCGGGCTTACGAGAACAACGAAAAAGAAATGAAAGAGTGAGTGAGAGAGAGTGTGAGAAAGTAGGAGCCACCCGGTGATATCTGATGTTGGCTGAACAAGTACATACATACATACATACATACATACATACATACATACATACATACATACATACATACATACATACATACATACATACATACATACATACATACATACATACATACATACATACATACATACATACATACATACATACGTATGGTGTTCTCCCGACTGATTTTTGCACGCGTTTGCAATTTAGTGGTTCAGTGAATACGATTAACGTTTATTTGACCTCGTTTATCGCTATATACAGCCAGTACAGGATATGGAAATAATTGATGTTGCTAGCAACGTCAACAAGCGTTAACATTTGAACTGTGTGACGCGTCGATTATGCTCATGTTTCACCCGTGGTATTGAGCCACTGAATGGTTATGACTTGGCTGAACCGAGAATCGTGATAACCTCGAATATCCTGTGAAGCAATTGACGTGGCCGCAAGAGAGGGATGAAGGGAGGAAGAAAGGAAGGGAGGGGGAAAAGGAAGGGAGGGAGGAAGGAAGGAATATGTAAACAAATAGAGCTAAGGTAATACAATAGACAAAAGGGACAGAAAAAACACAGAAAGAGAGGAAGAAAAAACACAGAACGAAATAGAAACACAGAAGGCTGCCAAGCTCCACTCTTCTTGCTGGCGTGGCACCTCTATGATGTGAAGCTGTCCAAATTATCTTATTTGACTCGAGACCATGCCGCCTCGCAGTCGCCAATGTGCAGGTACACAGAGCTCGTTGCTCTGCGATGACTGGGTTCTCCGTAATAGTGGCGTAAAAAGAAGATAAGCTGGGTGACAGCCCCGCCGTGTAGGCCTTGAACACGTTGACGCAATTTATCGCGAACCTTAACCGTCAGTGGGTCAGTTGGGTAGAAGATAACGTTGCCCAAATGGTGGCGCAGGAATTTTCATAACTTACGGTTGTTTGTCACCTTGGCTGTACTGCTGCCCATAAAAATACAAGCTAATTGCGAACTTTTACAATACCAACCTTGCCAAACATTCACATTGAATAAATTTCAATACATATTTATTTATTTATTTATTTACACATACTGCAGTGCTAATTGCGCTATGGCAGGAGTGTAAATAAGAGGTTTAGGGAGTGCCTACTGCTTGAGCTCATTTGGTAGAGCAGCGGATGCATGCGTAATTCGAAGGCTTTGCGTTCGGATACCACGACATGAATGGTCGCAACTACAAAACTGCGCGAAAAAGCGACAAGTTATGGATTACCAACTCGCCCAGCGGTCAGTACTCTTATGAATGGTCACTTCTTCGTCCATAATAAACAATTTAGTTTTATGTCACTGTCACAGCGCAACAATCAGAAACAATAAATAGTGTCTCCTATGTTTTCTTTGGCTCACTTGTCGACTGGTTTCATTTGTTGTGCCTAACAAAAAAACCGGTCCCTCGAACAAATCTCCTTATTCAGTGTCTCGCTTTAGCTGTTTGCTTAAGCAAAACACGGAATAGATATATCTTTCCAACTGACTGACAGACATCAGTTCGCGTTAAAACAAGTTCCCTTTTGAGACGAGAGTGAGTTTTCGTCTGGAGCCCGACGCTGGGGCGTTTTCGCTCGTGGCCGCGCAGTAGACGACAGCCCAGGGCCACCCGAAATTGCAAGCCTGTTTTAATGAGAGCCGCCATGCGTCAAGCGAGTTGTTGGGTAGGGAGACAAGGAGGCACCGCCCCACCCATCGTCGATGGCGACAGCCGGGGTCAGCGACAGCAAAGGATGCCGCCGCCTCCGTTGGCCCCGCACGGCACACTACTGCTTCCCTCGCCATCTACCTGACGCCTGACCTGAGCGCGCGCGGTTTTCTACCAGTAAATGATTGATAACAGTGTGAAAGTTCCCGCAAACTAGGTTTAGTTGTAGCGCCGAGTAACATGGTTAAGAAACTGACACATCAGGAAAACAAGCAAGACATTTTTCAAAGCCTATGCCATGTTTGCAAGCTTATTCCATGTTTGTAAACAACTCTAGGGCGACACAGCTGTAGGACGACGCAGCTGTATTCCATGTTTGTAAACAACTGTAGGACGATGCCTGTAGTGGCGACGTAGCTCGTGTTCACGCGGGAAGCTCCCCAAGCCGCTGTGCTCGGAGGCAGCTTCGCAGCTGCTGTGCCAGTTATCACGTTATCGCAGAGTGCGGTGGCGAGCCGATCTTTGGGTCGGGCGCAGCCTTCGCACCGCGACATCGCTACAAGCGCATCAGTTTGTCGATGGCGCCTTCTCTTGTTTACAAACACGGAATACGTCTATTAAGTTTCTTACACAGGAAACTTTGGCGCTGCGATCGTTCAGCAAACGTGGGAACGATTGATATATAGTGCATGAATTTGTCTAGTCTTCCCGCTTGCCCCAACGCGGTGGTCTAGTGGCTAAGGTACTGTGCTGACCCGCAGGTCGCGGTATCTAATCCTGGCTGTGGCGGCTGCATTTCCGATGGAGGCGGAAACGTTGTAGGCCCGTGTGCTCAGATTTGGGCGCACGTTAAAGAACCCCAGGTGGTCGAAATCTCCGGAGCCCTCCACTACGGCGTCTCTCATAATCGTATGTTGGTTTTCGGACGTTAAACTCCACATATCAATCAATCAATCAATCAATCAATCAATCAACGAGCCAACCAACCAATCAAACTTCCCGCTTACGGATTTGAACGCACTTCTGGCTTTTGTTTCGAACGAGAGAACGACTTTTTGTAGAGCCTCTGGGTTGATTTCAAATGTTGAGCCTAAAATGGCCCCGGTGGTATAGCGGCAACGCTGAAATTCTGCTAACCTCCTACTGTTTCTGAGCGGCTGCAAGCCACAAGGCACCGGGTGGCTCGCACTGAAGCTCTGGTGAAATGCATGTATACTAGCCATAATTCCCATGCTGGTTGAAAGGTAATTCTTTGTAGTTCCCGGAAACACTAGAGCCAGATTTTTTTCTGCTGTACTGTTGGGGAAACTCTATGTCGAGGCCTACTCGTAATCAGCAAGGTGGACAGCAAATGCATAAGCGAACCTTCTGTTCTTCTATTTTTCAAGTGAGATAGACTACATGTCAGTACGATTAGTGTAGATTGTGGCGGTTGCATTATCCGCTGGGTCTTATGTGGGGATTTTGGGGGTGACACATGGGGCTTTTCAAAGATTCACATTTGTAATCGACATGAAGTAAAGCTTACTTGACGATCCATTTATTTCGTGTAGTCCAAGCATTTTAACTTTGTTACTCGGCGTAATCAACCAACCTAGCGAGGAAATACCAACTGGGCCGTATCGACACCTTGGTTCAGTTCCAGCAGAGTAACCATGTGACCTCCTTGATTTCAGGGGGCACCCCATCAAGATGGTCATTCTTTTTTAGTTCCGTACGCCATGGCGCAAAAATGTCGGGGTAGGGGAGAGGGGAAAAGGATTTGCTGTACTATACCCCATGGCTATGCCGCTGGATCATCTTGTTGGCACTAAAAACACGCAATATCACGTAAAATGGGTGCGTTTATGCTGTTGCGACGCGCGCCTCCGACGACGTTACGAAGGGCGCCCCGAAATTTCATCGCTGCAACCACTGTTTCGAAAGACGGTGACGCAAACACGGTCCCGAAGGCGCCACTGCTTTGAACTCCGCCAGGAAGGTCACCAGCCGTTTGGTAGCGTAGGTTTCTCAGCTCGCGACTGCTTCTGCGCAGAGCTGATAGACGAGCGGATGAGACGACGGAGAGTTAAACAACGTTTATGTACAGCATATATACAGAGGCGTTACAAATTCGGCACTGGGGCCGACAGAGACGCGAAGAGCCGAGCTCTTCTCTCTAACACATAGCTCTACTCTCAAATGGGTCTGCTAAAACATAGCTCAACTCTCCATCACATAGCTCTTTTCTCTGACACACAGCTCAACTCTCTATCACATAGCTCTCTTCTATGACACACATGTCTGCTGACACATAGCTCAACTGCGACACACATGTCTGCTCTCACATAGGACTGCTAACACATAGCTCAACTCTGACACACAGCTCAACTGCGACACACATGTCTGCTCTCACACAGGACTGCTCTCCAACAGATCTGCTAACACATAGCTCAACTCTGACACACAGCTGAACTCTCTATCACATAGCTCTCTTCTCTACCACACAGCTCAACTCTCTATCACATAGCTCTCTTCTCTACCACACAGCTCAACTCTCTATCACATAGCTCTCGTTTCTACCACACAGCTCAACTCTCTATCACATAGCTCTCTTCTCTACCACACAGCTCAACTCTCTATCGCATAGCTCTCTTTTCTACCACACAGCTCAACTCTCTATCACATAGCTCTCTTCTCTACCACACATGTCTGCTAACACATAGCTCAACTGTGACACACATGTCTGCTTTCACATAGGACTGCTAACACATAGCTCAACTGCGACACACATGTCTGCTCTCACACAAGACTGCTGCTCGCGATGCTCCGCAGGGCTTCTTTTATATGCACCGGGTGGATTCTTTGAATAACAAAATGTCCAACCAGAAGCGCCGCTGGTGATGAGGTCAGACTCCTCCAATGGGGTCGCCGCTGGGCCGCGTCATTCTTTCTCATCGAATCTGGAGAGGCTGCACCCAAGGACGAGTGACGTCGCAAGGCATTGCGTCAGACCCGCCAGACAGGAAGACGCCGGTTGTCTATTCGATGGGCTCGCGGGCTGAGGTGACTCACTGCACGTGCGCGCCAGAAAGGCGCCGTCGCGTGTTGACGCTGTTGAGTTGTTGATCGCGTCAGGCGGGCTCGCGTGCTGGCCTTGACACAGATTTCCTTTTTCCGAGGCATGGAAGTTCGCTGCGGACTCGCAGGCATAACAATGCCCGTCATCGAACACCAATGCGACTTTTTCTTTATGTTTATTGCATAATTGCTCTTTTTTGTCTGGCACATTTTATTCTTGCTGTTTTTGTTAGTTTGAGTCGATATTCATGCCCTACTGTGGGGCACGTTTGTTAGACTGCGCTTAATAATTTTTCAGTGCGTAGAAGTCCGTCACCTAACAAGTTTATTGTTGCGACGTTAAGGTAAGCCAACAAACTACAACATAACTAACAGACAGGGGTGTATCATAAAAAATATGCGGTTGTGCTTTGTGACTTGTTTAAATCAGAGTTGTGGTGGACCTCTAGGTCCAGCGGATACCAGGCTGTCTTTCAGGAACGATATCACTTTTTTTCGTTTCACAGTGATACAGTCCTTTTTCAAGTCCGTTAATTCATGTGAACTGTATACCATGCGTTCTCCATACACATTGTTGCATGGCATCAGATTATGTTCGACGCGTCTATTCGTGGACGGCATCCTATATAGAACCTAGCCATATATTAAGCACCTTCGATGTAACACCGTTTGCTGCTTCTGTGCAAGTTTGTGTATAGTTACCCTGCATTTACAGCGGTGCACGCATTTGAGTGCGTGCACTCGCCACGCGCTGGTGATCGGTCGAGCGTGGGATATTCTGGTCTGCGAAAGGAGTCTCGCTCCTTTCGCTGTCGTCGACAGGTTTGATGGATTTCCTTCTGATCGATCCGTACGCCCTCGTGATAAGGCTCTCCGCTCGGGTCGCGTACGCGCCGTCTCCAGCGCATATACGCACGCTGTCGTTTGGAAAACGTCAGGAACAAACAAATTTGTTTCCGTGGCTTGTACTTTCTTCATTCACTCGACGTTATTTGCTTTTTTTTATTCGTGTGATTTGTTTGTGTGCTCACGTTTCTTCTTATCCTACACGCGTCAAGGCTGAGCCCATCTATAGCAGAGCTCGTCGCGTCATCTCGCGTGTATTTTTGTCTTGTTTCTTTTTTCTTGCCGTGCTGCTGAAAATTACTTCTTGGGTTGTGCTCGTTGAATGTCATTATAAGCAAGTGATGAAGTGAAGGCGGGTTCTTCCTTTATAGCTTAAAGGGGCTGACAACTGACTTTTTTTTTATCCAGTTTCTCCCTGCGCGACAGAAAGCTTACCCTTCGTAGTGATCGTAGCTGCAGTAGTTAATCCCAGGAGCTCGTAGTCACTTTATAAGCAGCATTTTTCGATTTGAAAGGCTCTGAACATGGTAGTGCCTTTTCATCCGGCAACACTGAGTATTGATAGCGATGCCGGTAGCACTTCTGGTGGCTTATGCATGCTGTCGTTGTTCTTACTTCGCAGGATTTTCTGGAACTATGCTTAACCACGTTTATTCTCCGCTTTACAACTATTTTTCAAAAAAGCAAGTCGTTATGAGACGGTGTGACTATGTAGAGCTTCCTTGCCCTTGTACCACGTTACCAAGCCAAGTAATCTAAAACGGAACTGCGCATATTTCACGCAAAGGTAGCGCCACTTTAATGCGTACTACTAATGGTATACTTTTATAAAATATTGTTTTTCTATAAACAATCAAAGAATATTTCAGTACTAACCAATTAATTGTTGACCGTGTGCATTACCGCATGGTCACGTGACAGGGCGTTCATGATAGTTTATGTTTTTGCCGCCAGTGACGCCACAGGCCATTTTTCGTGATTTTCAATGAAGAAATAAAAATTAAAATTCACTTCTCAGGAAAAAAAACATGGCTGGTTTGAGCCACTTTAAGGGACAATCTTTCCATCCGTGCAGTCATCTCATTTCATGTTGTGGGCTGCTGTCGGTCTCTTTAAGAAATATTTTTCAGGGATGCATTATTCGTACCGGAGAATGAAATGTACGATGATCACGGATTAAGTAAAGGTCACAAATTTTAATTAGCTGCACCAAAGCTAAGTGTCGTTTTTTTCGGATGAGAAGAAAGTTGCTCACTTCTTGGATTCCTGACCACGGCTGCCGTATTTTAATACGGGTGATATAGAAACACTGCCAAGTACTTTGATTAGGTGAAGTACAGGTGGGGTTGCAAAGGTATTTCGCAGTGCCCTTCTCCCACGTGATTATAGCTCATCCCAGTTCTGGCACGCGAATTCCCGGAATCGTAATACTGATGCTTAAAAATTTGGGCAAGCCCTCCTGAGGAAGAGATCTCAAGGCGTCTTGATTGGCACTGCATTTACAGTCGTTTCCTCGCTAGTATTCTTACAGCATTTGCTGCGGAATATGAGACATGCACGACAATGCTAACTCCTTTTAAATATTGACAATGCTGGACTTGTTAAGAATGTTTTTTTTTTTACTGGCAGCAAGAATGGTTCTGTGGTAGCTAAGCAGCTATTTGACGCCCTCTACTACGGCGTCTCTCATAATCATATTGTGGTTTTGGGACGTTAAACCCCACATATCAATCAATAAAATATTTGACGGATTGGGACATCTATTTTGTGTTTAGACGAAAAAAGAACCCTACATGAATAAACAATAGTCTCGGAGCAAAGTGCTCTGTCCGTTTTCGGAGTACCATACCCAACCCCCACTCCACCCAGCAAGATTGGAGCCCCGAAATAAGAGGAGAATGGTGACAACTGAACGCAACGCGAAGCAACAAGGAGCACAATGAAGAGTGTCAACTTGCGACAACATTCCTGTAAAACCAGATTTTAGAAACTAACTGCAAATGTAGTTGGAAGTTTATCTGTTTCTTGCCCTTCTCGTTTCTTCACTTTGCGCAGCATTTAGTGGCCTAAACCCAGAAAAATCACAAAAGAGGAGTCAAGTCAGACCATGGCGATTTTACTGTTTTTTAAAGATATAAATTTTATTTTCGTTTGCCTGAAAATAAAGTATGCTTTCAAAAAGTAAAATTCTGGAAATTGAGCGTGGGGCCAGAGCTCGAGTAATTACATTGTTCTATTCAGTCTCCTCTAAACCATTCCAGTGCCTTTTGCGATTTCCGTGGTGTCACATAGATGAGGCACACACTAAAAAAAATCAGCCCTTAAAAAAAGTTGAATGCCCTATACTTAACTCTCAAGTAACTCAAGTATGTCATTTTCTAAAGCTAAACTTTCCGGGGCAACAGTTGCAAGGGGTGTTTCCCCCCAGCCTGGACACAAGAAAGGTCTGGATCTCTTGCCCCCTCCTCATTATTCACGACAGTGGTTGTGTTGTCAACATGTTGCACAGCATGAACAAATTAGCCCAACAACATACTTTGCTTTAGAGAGAGCCTCGGCCAGCTCTCGCTTCGAAAATGATGTGAGGCTGGTGGAGAGGGCTTACAGAGTGGAAGCTTGGGCTAGTTGGTGCGTAGTCATATTTTCAAGATGTTTCAGCGCTCGAACAAAGGAAAAAGTACTTTGAGGCAATAGAGGACCCGTCACACGTGTTTTGTTACTGATGTGTAGATTAGGCTTGCATTTTACCTTCATGCTCTGTTATCATCCTTTTTAGCAGCATATATTCTTGCCACTCTGTGAAATAAAGTTAGTTGGAAGTCAGCGCTCTTTCTGTCTACCCAGTCCTTTATCCTTTGTTCGCACGCTGAAACATCTCGCTAATATGGCTTACAGAGGTCAATGTATCCAGACCAAGAACGCCTCTATAAAGATACACATTCTCTTGCTTAATCTGTGTCTCTCTCCAAACTGATCTGTCATGAAGAACGACATGAGCAAATAATAAACAGACACAATTTTACCGGAATGATGCGGAATTATAGAGGCTGCGGATAACAGAAGCGTGTGCGTTCACGCGGGTACTCTTGGAAGCTGGTCAAAAAAAAAAAAGCACGAATTCACTTCCGACACAGCTCCTGAACATCTGCCGGAGAAGCGTGGTGTTTGTGGGCGTATCATAAACGTTTACCACCACTAACCGCAACTAAACCACCGCTTATGGCCAGCGCCCAGCCGGAAGCTGTTGGTTGAAACAATGCGTAGTACCAGAACTCCCAAAGGAAGAGTGTCCGGGGTTGGTATAGTTTCCGTTGCATATTTTAATTCTGCAACATCTCAGAAAGAAAGGTTGGCGTAGAAGAAAAACAACAAAATGCGCACATTTCGAAAGCTGCCCTTCCAAATAAACACATACCAGCTGATTCGTTGCTTCGGAGTCACCCATAGCAGTTCCTACTTTTGCTCAACTCATAAATCAGAGGCACTGGATGAGCGAAAGAACGCAGAACAATCCAACAAAATTACTAAGGCGGGAATGGTAGAAGTTAAAAAAAGCAAATATACAATTCGATTCTGTGCACGCAGCAGCGGCGAGTCAATTCAGAAGAGTGCCCCGCGCTGTTCCGCTAACGTCTACATCCGCGCCGCGCTGATTTCGGAGTGTCGCCGCCATTAAGATCAGCTCGTTCACTCACGCAGCACAAAGTGATGCGAGGATGAAGGCGAGGACGAAGTGAAAGACCCCTAGGAAGAATGAAAAAAAACTAAATAAAAGATACAGTCCAGTAATCACCTGTTCAACGTATGTGCTTTACAGGGACTGTTTCATACACGTTCAGGTCGTTGATCTCGAACCACTCCGTGGCGCTGGCTTCCTGACGACAAAGTCTGCGCTTTCGGACCGTTTGACAGTGAAGCTGTTAGCGCGCGAGTGCATGTCATTGGCTAGCGAGATCCCGTGGTGTGGTAAACCCACCGGAAGAATTTCGAATACTCGCCCTCAAACATTTCGAGCATAATCATCATCATACTTATGCATATTCGTCCTCATTTCGAGCATAATCACCATTTCGCATCATAATAATTTCGAGAATTGCCATCACCATCTTCGTTTCGTTTTAACCATTTCTTTTTTCCTCCTTCCTTCTGGTTACGTGATCTGCATGACGCGTATACTTCTACTACTAGCACTATTACTACTATTACTTCTACTATTGCTACTATGACGACGGCGATAACGACGACGGTGACTGTTACAGGACGATAGACCAAGAAAACTTCGCTTTAAGTATAAAAGAGCTATACATTTCAGTAGTCATTTCTTCGGCATATGTACATTACTGCTGAAATGAGTTGTACGCCTTTAGGTCATTGACCCCAACACCTCCGTGTTGTAGGCTGACTTTTTGACGGTACACTCTGTGCGCTTTCGGAGCGCAACGGCGTCACGTTGTAACTTATTGAATAAAAGGGCAATTCTTTTCGATCGACCTCTCAAAAGAGATCTTGAGCGCTCACGCTGGTCTCGATTGTGTGACGGGGACACCGTTGAGCGGTATTGAAGTTGAAAGCGTTCGAGAAATGTCTCGTTGAAAATGTCAACGACTCGGCGAACCTATAGGCACGGCGCTTTCTTCTTTTGCCGAACGGAGCACACATTCGCACGCTAAATCGCTGAACAACGCGGCACCGACTTTCGAACTTTGTTTATATCGATTTCTGCGTGCTTAGTGCTGCTAAGATAAAGCTAAAGTGGATGCTTGGGCGCATTAGTACGACATAGCGGGTACAAAAACAGCAACAAAAAAAAAAACGGAACACACGCAAAAAACAAAACAAAAAAACGCCAGGCCTGCGTTTAGTAAGGCGCAGCACAGTCAAAGCGAAAGCTAGAATAGCGGCCTTTCAGACTCTTTTCAAAACACTCATTGGGTAACAACTGCAAGCACACTTGCTTGGTACCCACTAGGGTGTTAATAATACACTTTTGGATAGTAGGCTGGCATTTGCTATGCTATTTTTCGTCATTCTTCTGAGAGGCGTGGTATCCGCTAAACACTTGCAAGGAATTTCGTCCGAATTGTTCATGCAGTCGCTAACGACGATGAGGAATTATGTCTGAAGTGGGTAAGCGCCACAGTTAATAAGTGAACACGAACAAGCTTTTGTAATGGGTCGGAACATTGGACGACCCACTCGTTACGCCATTCGCAATGTGCGACGAGGGATTGTTCTTGGGCTAGTTTAAAACAATTTGTAGGTCGTATTAACACGATTGTTTTCCCGACATCAAGCCTGCCTAAGGCAAGTTTGCCAACAAGTCACAAGCAAAACTTTGACGCTTTTTGCCTCTTTTCTTTTGTTCATGTTTTTCCTTTGTTTGATGTACATTTGTTTGTGATATTTGTATGTACGCAGGCAATAAAGAAAGAAAAAAAAATCAGCGTAGCTCAGTGGTAGAATGCTTGGCTGGCACTAAGCGGACCCGGGTTCAAGCCCCCACTGTGTCTTTGGTGCTAATTTTGCCAACAAATCATAAGCATAGTGGTAGAATACTGGGCTGACACCCAGCAGACCAAATTTCGCGCGATGTCGTTACGGACACCGGCGGTGGTGGCGGCGAACAACTGCGCGTGACCTGAGTTGTGATCTTACAACAGCTTTCGCTGTAAAAAGGAGACAAAGAACAGTGCTGGTCACTACTTGGCCCAATTCTATATGCGATGGTGCCTTTATTGCAGTATAAAGTCAGGCGAAAGGCTCTACGTTAACTAGGTGTTAAAAGCGTAGTTCATATTTATTATTTATTTATTTATTTATTTATTTATTTATTTATTTATTTATTTATTTATTTATTTAAATATACTGTGGACCAACATTTTTGTTCTAGAAGGAGGAGCAAAATAAACAAGTTAATCTTAACAGCAAGAAAGACAAAACATAAAATCATTGTAATAAACACTCATCAATACTCTAAAAGAGACGAGCGTATCTGCGAAACAATAATAAAAGTGCAATACATTTGAACACTAAACACCAAGAAAATAGATTTTCAGTGATGTAGTGAAATTCTCAGTTGCTCCATTCTCCTCAGAAGCGTCCATTCCCCTCCAGCTTTTAACTGTTCTGGAAAAAACGCTGCTTGTGAGCATTAGTTCCCGTAAATATAGGCGCAAATGATCAATCGTATTTACGACAGTAACTCTAGCAGCGACTGATTGGACGAAATAGTGTACATTTAGAGTATTTTTTTCGCGGACGTAACATAGTAAAAAAAAAATCGATAGGCTTGCGAGGACTGCGCAGCACAAGTCACAGCGAAACCAGGAAGAGCGGTCTTCGAGAACCTTTTATAAACACTCTTTGGGTAACTGCTACAAGCCCACTGGCTGGGTACCCACTACGCCTTATGTAATCACAATTCTCGTGTTGCAGACCGGCATTCACTATGCTATCCTTCGCAATTCTTCTGAGAAGCGTGGTAACCGCTTAACACTTGCAAGTAATTTAATGCAAAAAAATTTATACAGTGGCTTACGACGATGAAGAGTTATGCCTAAAGTGCATGGTTATGCGCTGCAGGTAATAGAAGATACAGATTAAGCTTTTGTAATGGGTTGAAGCATTGGACGACCCACTCGTTACGCAATTCGCATTGTGTGATACCTGGTTGTTCCTTTGCTGTTCTAAAACGCTGTAATACTCATACTAATGCGACTTCTTCCTGAAATCAAGCAAGCCTAAGGCAAGTTTCCAACGGAGTTTATTGCACCAGCGTTGCTCTGTTTTGAAATATGTTTATCCTATTCCGCGGTGTGTGGAGTGTAACCAAAAATAAAGCAAAAAAAACAGCATGGCTCTGCCGTAGAATACTGGGCTGGCACGCAAGGGGCTTGGGCTCGAATCCCGCTGTGTCCTTGATGTTTTTATTTATAAGTTTTTTTTTCTTATTTTGTGCGATTGTGGTTACGTACACCAATGGCGGCGGCAGCGGGCAACTACGGCACCGCGCATGACCCTTGTTGAGATCGTATAACAGCTTTCGCTGTAATAAATTAAACAAGTCACCTTTTATGCTGTCCAATTGCAATAATGTACTAGTTGAGTCGAGTCTTCTATACTAGTTTAAAGTAGATATGATTGCCTCATATTGTAGCTTTAAAGAAGCCTAATATCCTTCACTGTAAGATGGTCACATATTGATTACTGCAGCATAGTATAGTTTAGACAGAATAAATGTTTTGTAAGCCAAAGATTCATGCTGGAGTTTACCTGGAGAGTTTGAGCATCGCATATTTCAGGTGTATACCGGTGGCAGACAATTAAAATTGTCATTTACCGCCAAATGCCAGTTGTTTGTTTTGCAACTTTTAGTCGCACTCGTTCTGCTTGAGGAATAACAAGCGCAGAAACCCGCGGGTCGTAATCACATGTGCACAGAAAGTATTTCACCTCATAGACCTGTTCATGGCATAAAACTTCAGTCATTGCGAATGCTAGACATATCATTAGCTAAGCATGACTAAAGGAATTATGGAACACTTATGAACAAAGGGTTTTGTTTATCATGCCTCCTAATACCTTTCTTAATTGTCCAAAAGCACCTCCGCGATTCTTCATCCGTCCATGTTACCACAGATTTTCACACTGACATATCCCGGTGGAAGTTCTCAGTGTAAGCTGAACCACTGCATATTGGTTTCGTACCACCCTCAAGTTTTCAAGTAGACTGTTCTTCGCGTTTTCCGCCCTATTGACATCAACGTTCCGTGTTGTATCAGTAACCTTTAGAATTCCTTTTTTGTAGCTGATCTCAGGCAATGGGCTACTCTACACTCTACCAGTCCTGGTCATGACTTATTGAATCTTCGATGAAGTTTATGCACTTCACTATACGATCCTACATTTTCCCTATTAAGGGCCAGACATGCCTAAGTTAGGTTAGGTTCACTGGCTCTATTTAGGGCATCGTGTGGTGCTTTTTTTCCAAAGCACCCCAGCTTAAAATAGCATGAACGTAGATGCGTATACCAGGTATCCCATAGATTAGCCATTGTCCATCGAAACATATCTTTTTTTTTTCTAATCCTTATTTCTCTCCCCATAATAAGGGTAACTAACTGGACGTAGTCTAGTTAACGTCGCTATACCTTTCCTGTATTCTTTATTTCTCTGTTCTCTGGAGTCTACACCACAGTCATTCTAGGTATGCGTATAAGGCCAAATGAACGTTTACGAGTTTTTTCGGAAGGGGGCACAATGAACCAATGACTTCACTACATTTATACCGTTCGTTTCATCTGATTTTCGTCCTGGTTGCACTGGACATCATGTCCGTGCGTGTGTGTATGATGACCCATTATTCGCTTGGCAAGGAGGCTGCGCCAGGTCATCATTATTTATATACAAACACCCTGGTGGTTTGTCCGTTTGGCACAGCTCCATTCTGCCGCGGGGCCACAAACAATCCGCGTCTGCCGTTTCCTGTTTTGACCCGGTTTCTTTTATCTCGCGCACATCAACGCTCAACGCAAATTGGCCCCGTAATGGACAGCGCTATGTTTACTGCCCGCCACGTGAACGTTGCCACCGTTGCTAGACACCTGTAATTGTTTTGCGTGTCGGCGAGGTGGTTATACGGAAAGCGGTCGATGCACCTGCGTATGAGTCGCCTCTCGGCTGCGCGAAGCGCGAGAAATGAAGCGTGCCCCAAGTCGTACAGTTGCGCATTTATCGCTTTCGGTTGAGTTCGATTCTTTGGGTGTGCGGGCCTGGAATTGTCGAAGGTGGTATGTATGACGCATTGAATAACCTTGCGGAAGCTTCTGAGGGGTGGGGCTGCCAATTGTATTTTTTTTTTTTTTGCCAAAACGTTTCGCACATTCGCAATGACTGGATCCGAATTCCACTGAAACTCTCCTTTACTAAATGATACTTTGCACAGACCACACGCGTCGTTGATAATGCGTCCGACATCGCAATCGACTCTGATTTTTTTCTTTTTGTGTTTTTTTTTTTTGTTTAGAACGGTTTCGTCGTAGGAACGTATTTTTTGTTTTTTGGTTTTTATTGTAGGGCTTGCAGTGGTAGAACCGCAAGGCTTGATCTAGTCTGTGAGGCTAACGATATTTAGTAGTAACCAAGAGTAGATGAAAGTAACCGGCCGCATAATGTTTCGGAAACCATCAAGCAAGTCCAAGTCCACTTGAATAATAGCATAGCAAAGCAGAACGAAGCAAAGCAAGCAAGTAAGCAATCAAGGAAGCAATACAGCAAAACCTATTTAGCAAGACACCCTACACGCTTCGTGTATGATCTTTGAATATGCGTAGATAGGTAAGCTTGTCAAACTAAATGTCCAGTACTTTCTTGTGGGCTACAACTGTCATTAGAAAATGATTTATTCACTTGGCACGTTCGATGGTACGCCTCTAAGCCACGACCACGCCGACCATTGAATCATCCGTCATTACGGCGCCCCACGGGAGCTCACGTGATACGAGTGGCAGCGCTTAATGTTTCAGAACAAAGCTCGTTGTTACAGTTTCGTCCCCACCAGGCATGCGAGCGGTCACGACGAAGTGCACGACAACGCGCCCCATGGGGCACGTCAACAACAACAACAACAACAACAACAACAACAACAACAACAACAACAACAACAACAACAACAACAATGACGACAATGAGAATGAAAACATCCACAACGTTTCGAAGCGAAAACAACGCGGTCCGTTGAGGTTTAGGGGCGTTCAATGCGCTCCATTGCTCCCGCCCAGAGCTCTCCTAGGCCGATCGACTCGGCGAGGTGACCCGCACCGATTCGGTTTCAGAGCGGCGTGGTCGCCGAAGAAGCAAGAGAGACTGACCGGCGCCACCCGATGGCTGGGCCAGGGAGGAAGAAGAAGGCGCGCCGCCGGACAGCAGGTTCGACGACCAGCGAAATTGGCCCATTTCGACTCGCGCGTGCCGCGGAAAAGGACTGCGTGTCGATCTGACTGTGAGGACTGCACTCTACTCCGCCCGCGCTCTCTTTTGCCGCTGCGTCGTTTGCGCGCATCATTGCAAACGCTGAACCTCTTGTTGAGGCAGAGTACAGTGATTCCCCCAGAACGGGTAAAAGCACTCCCCTGTAACATGGGAATACTCACGCGAAAAGGAATATACACCAAGGCTTCACCGAGCGAAAGTAATAAAAATTGCCATATTTCTAAGACGAGAGACTTAGATGCCTTAGACACGCGAAAATTGGCCATCGGCGTCACCGCGTGTCATGCAAACAATCGTAATCACTTGATGGCGTAATATGAGGACGTCATCACATGACATCGTTGGTTGGTCAAAAGGGAGCTGATCACGGAAGTTCTGCGAAACTACGTGAGGTTCAGAAATTTAGCTTTCGGAGAGGGGGGAGGGGGGATCAGTACCTTGACTCAGTAAACAAAAAAATGGAAGACTGCTTGTGCCTTCCAGTCGTTTTAAATGAATGCCCATGGGAACCTGTGAGTTTTTATCTGCAGATTTTGAGATTTGTTCAAGTTGTCGCTAAGGCAATGCAGAGAGCGCAGTGATTATTCGCTTCAGTTTTCGTAATTGCTGGAGTAGTGAGCATTGATACGTGAATACCGAGACGTATCACAAGCATGGAAGGCGCGCACCTATTCGCTTTTGCGTATGGTATTTTTTTTTTGCCAATTGAACTCAGATATGCCACCTAAACAAGGTGCCGTTTTGGCTCATCGTAACTTTCACTAACAGCAGCCACGACAATATGTCGCCGAAGACAGCCTATTATTTTTACATTGGCACAATTACGCTAGAGCAGATTTGTGGTACACTTTTAATCGCATGACAGTGATATAGGAAGCCATAAGGAAAGCACAGTGTCAATGACGGTGCTTCTAATGTCTCACAACCTAAAGGTATGACCGACAAAAAAAGATGCTGACCGCGAGTGTAGAGAAAAGAAGGAAGGAAGGGAGGGAGGAAAGCCGCGCGCACGCCAAGTTTCGCTTAACCCCGTTTTACCGATAAGGCAAGGACTCCTGAATTCTACTACGTATTGCTACCACGTATCGTTGAGTCCATAGGACTATGCTCTAGTACCTGCGCTGTGTTACCAATGTCTATAAGGGCTACATAGCAGAGCGATCACAATGAAAACTCGGTCAACTGGAAGAGACCAAGCTATGCGCCTAACTTGAAAGAAAGCAAGTCAGTGTTTGGTCCACTGAATGCAACACGTGAGCCGTAAATGAACCAGTGACACGCTATACTACGCCCTGCAATGCGTGAGTGGCACGCAAATACGGTCGGCTTCCGCAGCACGCTCGGCGAGTACACGTCGTTACTGGTAACACGCTTTCACCGGCGGTTCGGGGCTAATTGGCGAAGCCATTGGGGGGGAGAGCCGGATCCGTCGCCATGCATCGGCAGGCCTGCTCACCCGTGAAGCACGGCTACCGGTTACGAGAGGGCGACGTTATAGTGCGTGATGTACATGACGCAGAAAACACGCGCGTACACTTGTGTCATCGCTGCAGTCGCCATGACCCTCGCATATATGGTCGCA
Organism: Rhipicephalus annulatus; assembly: GCA_013436015.1. Taxonomy (NCBI): domain Eukaryota; kingdom Metazoa; phylum Arthropoda; class Arachnida; order Ixodida; family Ixodidae; genus Rhipicephalus; species Rhipicephalus annulatus. Next base: position 482,510 of record WOVY01011788.1, read on the forward strand.
TGCCTGTCAAGCATGGGTGCTGTATGTCCATTGCGGAATGGTGCGAAAAAGACGTAACACTGAAGATGAGAGCATCTTTCCTCTCAGTCCTGTGTCCCTTTAGTGGGTGTGGATTGTCATATCAACAAGTATCAGATGCCTCATAAAAAAAAACGCGAAAATTGACTGTCAGCGGCGTCCCGCGTCGACGGCTTAAACGTGATAAAGAATGAAGGAAGGAGGAAGAACAGAGAGGTTAACATGGGTGATGCAAAATTCCATTACGTGGCACCCTCGCCGTGACGTTACATAGAGCGAGAATTTGCGACGTCATCATCACGTCACATGACACGCTGTAACATGATGGAGTGATCAAAAAACGTCGTAGCTTGGTCAAAAGTGGACGTATCTTGGACGTAGTGCACAGCCAGGTGAAGTTTAGGAAGCTCGTAATACCCCTAAGTGGACCATCCAGCGCTCCAGCGAGGTTACCGAGGACCTCCGAAGATGGTCATCGAACAGTAGATCCCTGGCAGCTTTTACAACTGTCGGACAAATAAAGGTTACTAGACAGGTCGCGGGTTCAAATCCCGGCTGCGGCGGCTGCATTTCTGATGGAGGCGGAAATGTTGTAGGCCCGTGTGCTCAGATTTGGGTGCACGTTAAAGAACCCCAAGTGGTCTAAATTTCCGGAGCCCTCCACTACGGCATCTCTCATAATCATATAGTGGTTTTGGGACGTTAAACCCCACATATCGATCGAAAGGTCACTAGACTCGACTCCGCATCCGGACGCAGTGCTAAGCCACGTTAAGAGCGCTTTGTGGAGGGGCCGAGTCGGAACGATACATCGCCCCGCCGCGATGGTTTAGTGCTTATGGCTCGTGTCTGCTAACCCGAATGTCGCAGGATAAAATCCCGGCAGCGGCGGCTGTATTTTCGATGGAGGCGAAAATGCTGTAGGCCCGTGTGCTCAGATTTGGGTGCACGTTAAAGAACCCCAGGTGGTCGAAATTTTAGGAGCCCTCTACTACGGCGTCTCTTATAATCGTATGGAGCGTTTGGAACGTTAAACCCCACATATCATCGAAGCTTCTGTTGTATGTCGTGCGGAGTTCGCGCTCACGTGCGCGTACGCGAGACGTTTCGAACGCCGCAGTAATGATGCGCGTGCGCAGTCAGCCGTTGAGGATCACGAATGAAATGCGCATCTGTGCCACGCGCAACTGCGACTCCAGCTGTTGCACGTCGTTGTTTGCCGCGGACGAGAAATTTATTGCCTCCACCGTCGCGTTTGAAAGCAAGTGGGTCAAACGTCAGCGCGATGACGATACAGCTTCGTAATGGCAACATCTGTGAAGCAACGCTTCCGGCCGTATTTGCGATAGTGCTTCGCATTTCGCGTGTATCTTGGTTCATTAGCTTGTGTACATTGAAATTGGGACAACCTTATCCGGTGTGTTCGTGACAGCTTTTCCATATGGAGGTTTACGTAATAACTTTGGCCGATGAAGCCTCTCTGAAGAGCGCTATCGCAGTTGTCACGCTTTATGCACCCGAGCGTGGTTTGTTACTTTAGCTGCGTTTCCTTTCCCCACCACTGTTTGATACTGCCCGATTTGTTCTTGTTGTTTTAAGTTAAACTTTTTGTTGGGCGACTTGGTGTATATTCATGATTGATCTTAATACACGAAAGACAAAAACAAAATCACAAGAGAGGAGCCCTGTCCAGTGTCCTCTCTTGTGATTATGTTTTTCTGGTGCCCTAAAGTTATTTTTGTGATCGCGTATACAGTAGGTGCTTGGTTGAGGTGACGCCGGGGATAACAGCTATCTCTTCCTCTGAAAATTAGTCATTCACCCTGTTACAACACATATACGTCGGCGAGGCAGCGGACTTTTCCTCCTCAAATTTTAAACAAGGCACACTGCGAAAACAAGTACAAGAACGTGCACAAAAGTGCTACGAAGGTGAACTTTAGTTAGTCACTGATAATAGTTACAAACTCTGGCGCTGCTTTGAATGCATCTTTCATCCTCTTCTTGGAGCCTTTTTTAACTGCCTCATCAACTAAACCTGTTCTGTGAGTACAATGTGTCTCATTTTTCTTAAAATCAAGTTTCCATTTGTAACTACAGGAGATGCGATTGCTGAAACAAGCCCTTGGTGAGTGCTGAATCTGCTTCCCGTAGACCGGGCCGAGTATCCCGAAAAATAGCTTTTACGACATAAATTTTCATATGGTAGATGTTCAGCCAATCCTGGGCACGACATACATTAGTAGCATTGACGACTGCTCTCGGCCCACGGGAATTTACGAGAGAGTATCTACGTGAATCCGGCGTGCGATTCGTACGTACTGAAAACGAAATATTTGCGATCTAATCTGACCACATAACGCTTCTAACTTGCACACTAACTAGTGGCAAACTAAAAATGTCCATGTAAAGCTGCGTTGAAGGTGTCTTCTAACTCTTCAGAAGTCTAAACATTACACATGCTCTTGTGAAAGAAATTTATACAAGAAGCCATAAAATTTGTGAACAACCAAGCACCGCGTAAATGGACGATTCTGTCTGATTCGAAATCAGCGCTTCAAGCTATCCATTCTTGCTCAAGAAGAGGCCAATTATACGAGTTAGCGTTAGGAATCGTCCAAGCATTTGACCTAACACACAGGAGCGGTCACTTGATTACACTCCAATGGATTCCTGGACACTGCGGCCTGGTTGGCAACGAAACAGCCGATAGCGAAGCAAGAGCGGCAATATACAACGCTCCTATGTACGTCAAAGTACTGTACTCGCGAAGTGACGTCAACACATTAATTGTTGAGATCACTAATGCGTGAATGCGCTGCCACTTACTGGTCGCTACCAGATCATCGGAGCAAGCGTCTGCGGGAAACAGACCCCGGTATGACTTTTCGTCTTCCAGATAAAATCAGCCGAAGACATGCTAATATAGTGCACCGAATTCACCTGGGCGTCGCCTTCACTCGGCACTACACCCACCTAACCGGCCGTATGGACAGCCCGAATTGTGAACGCTGCCAAGTGCGCGAAACGATAGCTCACATAGTTTGTGACTGTGCATTATACATGGCGCAAAGAAAAATGCTAACTGCAACGTTGGCAAGCATTGGACGAACATCATTAAATGAAAGCCACATATTGTCAGCAATGAACGACCAAACAGTGTCAAAAACTGCTACATAGGCTGTTCTAGACTTTATAAAAAGCACTGGACTAGAAACTAGACTGTAGAGTACTATGCTAAGTGGCTACGGTACATACGCACCACCTCTTCTTGTCCCCATCATCACCATTCATCCCTCTTTCCTTCCCCTTTCCCTTATCCCCCGTGTAGAGTAGCAGGCTAGAGCGAACTAGCTCAGGCCGACCTCTCTGGCTTCTAAAAAGTTTTCACTCTCTCTCTTTCTTAAACATGTCTTCACATTGCACTTAATACCATAAGTATTTTCTTATTTAGGAATATCCCAAAACAAGAGAACACTCTTTAGTTGTGACAATAACGAATAGTGGAAGCCACAAGTAATTTCGGAGCCTACGAGGTCACGCTCTTCCGTGCTGCAAGTGGTAGTGAGCGCGACTGTACAGTCAAAGTAGTAAGCCCGAGGAGTCTGTCCTTGGCTGTCGATGTCTCGCCGTATCGTGTGCCACAGTTGAGTACCGAGCAGAGCAGCCGAACTCCTATGAAAACCAACGCAGTTCTACAAAATGCACTCGGCTGGGTTCAGCGCACGTACGACCGCACCTGTTGCCTAATTCGCGGCCATCTCTTCCCGCAGAAGCAGGGACTTTTGCGGGAAGGAGCATGCGCAGCCGAGGCATCAATCTTGTTCTCCTCCCTCCACGCCATCCATGAAAAGAAGAATCATCTCACAGCACGCAACAAGCTCCGCATGCGCCTGCGATGCCCTGCCGTTCCACTCCCCATCCCGCCGTCACCTCATCGTGCACAGCTCCGTCAGAACGCCAGGTGATCGTGGCGGCGTCAGCGACGCAAAGCCGGCCACGCGAAGATCTGGATGACCGCAGCGTCCGTTTCTCGCTGGCTGGCTTTGGCGCGTGCAGTTATGCAAATGCCGGGGGCGCCCGATTCGGCTTGGCTAATGAGGCGACCGCTCCGGCATTACTTATTCGGCACGCAGTGGACCGTGTCGTCGGGCCCTCTGCGTGCCGTCAGCAGAGCGGCTCCGACGGCCGCACTGGATGGCGTGTGCGCACGCGTTGCTCCCGTACAGAAACCTCGCGACCCCTTCGTTGCAACTCTTCCGACTACTTAGGACGATGACGTGGCCGGCGGAGCTGTGTTTCCCTGCGTCGGGGGTGCTGTACGAGCGCGTGGTGGCGAGTTCCTCGCGTGAGCGTTCTGTGCCAGTTGCGGTACGAAAAAACTAAAAAAGCACCGGGGAAGAGTATGTCAGCAGTTGTGGCGGCACCGAGCGCGTACGCGGAATATATGTCCGTGACTACGGTGTGCTGTATCGATCGTTTGTGGATTCGGCATGTGCCTTTACAATGTGTTCTTGTTTGCTTACCCGTATAGTTTGAATCTCATGCTCTTTCAAGTAGAAACTTCTGTAATGCAGTGATCCGGAAACCCGTTGGTCCCGGGTCCAAATTTGAAGCCAGGACAACGCGATTTTCGTAAACTCGGACACTTTATTTCGCGAAAATCGTCACGGATTTTTTCAGCACATTGATGTTAATAACGGGTGCACGGTGATTTTTTTCTTCTTTTGACATAGTGGGCTGTGCGGGCGCTGAGACCCACACCCACACGCAACCATACGGTATTGACGCACATTGTACAACTAACGAACCACGCTCAGTTCTATGCAACGAAGTCGACAAACGTTGCATGCTTGAACTGTTGCTATGTTATAATATGTGGAGGCCTGAGGAGGCGTACATCGAACTGTTAATAATAATAATAATAATAATAATAATAATAATAATAATAATAATAATAATAATAATAATAATAATAACATCTGGGGTTCAACGTCCCAAAACAACGATATGATTATGAGAGTCGCCGTGCTCCAGGTATTTTGGCCACCTGGGTTTCTTTACCGTGCTCCTATAGTTAAAGTACACTGACGTCAAACATTTTCGCCTCCACCTAAAATGCAGCCGCCGCAGTCGATAGCGTGACCTCGGGGTTAGCAGCCGAGTGCCATAACCACTAGACCACCACGGTGGGGCACCTGTCAGTTGAACTTTGCACCATGCGTGTGCATGCAGTGTATCTCGTATGCTGCTTTCTTTCTTGAAGTGCGGAAATATTTTAGGGGACCAGGCTATCGCATATTTGCTGTCGTCGCTTTGTGCTGTTGTTTGCCGTAATGCAGGCAACACCACGCACGGCATTTGAGCACGCGCTCTCACCAAAGAGAAGTCGTGTTCCTCGTGTTCTTCGAGCGCCTTGATTATGATTGACGTAAGTAGAAATAAAGAGAGAAATAGAAAAAAAATGAAAAAATAGAAAAATAAAAACAGGAGTAAAGAGAAAACCGAAGAGGGTGGCCAAGTTCCGTACTTCATTTACGCTTGGCACCACAAGTGCAAGCTGTCTTAATTTGTTTTTCATGGCAGGGGGAGGGGAGGAAGTTTTGCATCCTTTGCGCTATCTTTAATGCTCTTAGCAGGAGCACTGATAAATCCGCTGAGGCTTCAGAAACTGGTTACTCGGGAAAACAAAACGCGCGTCATCGCCATTCAGTGAATAATGATGTAATGTTGCAAGTAATGTGAAGGGGAACACCGAATTCAAGGTTGCTAGTGGCATCACGAATCCGAATGTGACGTATCGATTGATAAGAGATGCATTGCCTCTTTTAGGCTCGGTGTTATGAGCACATTCGTGTTGGGCAACAGCGTGTGGCAGCGGTCACCTTTTTTTGGTGATTTTGGTGTTTCTTCTCATATTACAACTGTATACGTCGCGGAGGAGGGGGCGGGGCGTTTGAAGTTCACGCCGATGATCCTTTAGTCACCCAAAGAGGTTTCCCCAGCTCGTGCCGAATTCTGGTGCTCACGTTTCACAGTCAAAAGGTGCAGTGTGCTTACAAGGTGAAACAAAAAAAGAAAGCGAGACGAAAAAAAATTCTCCCGAAATGGCGACGACCCGTCGCTCAAAAAGCGTGACAAACAGCCGGGGTGTTTCCGGCACAACCGCTGCAACTGCGACTTGTGCGTAAAAAAATAAAAATATATAAGTAAGCGTACTGGCAAGAAACTCTCGTTCCGCGAACGAACGGTGATACCGTGGCGGACGTGTTTACACATGCGGCACCGCTTTGAGGCCGTTGAAGCTTGATTTTTTATTTTTCAGCAATATGGCGTCGAAACACAGGCATCCGTTGTCGTTTCCAGGGATCCGATTTATCATTTCGCTCGAGTATTCGCTTCTGTTGGATGTTCTTGCGGTTGCAAACAAAACACTCGATTACATCATTTATTCAATTTTGCAACGATTGCAACAAACAGCAAGACATTACCCGCAGTATGGCCAGAAGTTAATGTGATGAAGGCAAAGATAAACGCTAGTAGCCTGGCGAAAGAAGAGTTTACATTGGGTGCGCAACCTTTCGTTTCTGCTCAAGACTACGAGTATTTAAGTCAGTTACTGACAGGAAAGGTTATGCACTCTTTAAAAGGAAATACATCGCAAAATAATCGAATGCTGCATTTCATTCTTCATTTCAACTCCCATCATCTATTCGATATTTCTCTATTCGAACGAGCTTGCATTCTTTATAATAATAATAATAATAATAATAATAATAATAATAATAATAATAATAATAATAATAATAATAATAAATGTTCGTGACTGCGATGTGATAAGGTACTTTGTGGTGAAGAGCCTCGCAAATATCGACTCCCGGGGCATTTTGAATCAACTTGCGCCTAAATCCAAGCACACGGGCCTCCAGCATTTAGCTTCCGCCCGAATGCGGCCGCTGCTGTCAGGATTCGATCTCGCGACCTTTGGGTCAGCGTTCGACCACCATATCTACTAGACTGCAGCCGCTAGTGAGCGAGCTTTCTTGTAATACGTATAACAGTTCGGATAAATCAAAACGTGAGGCCGCGCAATTGAACCATGGCCCAGGGCTCTGAGCTTTAACCCTTTCAGACGCTACGTTCACCCTTGTGTACACCACTCGTTGTCGTTATTTGCATTTGGTAGAAGCTAAGAAAGAGCAAGATATATCGTATAATTAGATGAATTGAACCTCCTGCATAACGAATTTGTCTTCATTGAACCCCATTTTGCAGTGTACTGATACATACGATCACTTTTTTGAAGACACTATACCACGTTTGACAATTTGTGCGATGTGCCGCTTCCTGCGAGCGATCTGACAGGCAAAAATTTTCCTTGCTCACAATTGACATAAGCAAAATCAAATTTATACTATATTTCTAGCCTGAGATTAGTTTCTATTTATGCCAAAAGTAGGCATCGATGACTTCAGGATAAAGAGATATTGCAAGTTATTTAGAACGAGTTACTATGGCACACATAGATTCAACAATTATGTAGATTTTTTTTTGCAATAGAATATTGAGTGCCTTGAAGAAACGTTGTATTGATTTGATATGTTTACAGACATTTCTTAATAAAAGTCATGTGAAAGGGTCAAGATGCATGGCGATTAGATTTTGAGACGACAATCGGAAGGCTTGCACAGGGCTGCAGTGTGTGCTTATGTATGACCATGGCCGCTGGATGAACCGTGCGCTGTTTTATCCAGCGGCCGCGGTATGACTCAAATGCTGACTACAAAGTCGATAAGGGAGCCGATGGACGGAAACATGAAGTGTGGATAGCTCAAATGCGCAGTAACAAGTGCTTCAGGCAGCGTGGCCGACATTTCGACAGGACAACCTATCTTTGTCAAAAGTGCTTTGTCATCCTTGACACGTTTGTTGGCATTCGCAAAATATGCTGACAGCGTTACCAGGCCATTACCCAATCAGCTTCTAATCGTCAAAAAAAAAAAGAAATTCAGTATGGCTGGAAAATAAGCAGCTAAATTTCTAGAACCATATTCACGAAGCTGTGATCATCACGCGATGACATCACCATATGACGTCATAACAAAGTCGCTGAAAATTTGACGTCACCAGATGTCACAGTGATGGCACCATGACGTCAACACATGTCAATGTCACTTGTGCAAAGGCGGACCTCGTCACGAAGGTTGTGCAAAACCAGGTTATATTGAGAAAACACTGCGTCCGATCGGAGGCAATGCAGAAGTCATGTTAAGCGCTAAAATATTTCTTAAAGAGGGTGGTAGAACATCAATAGTTCGACTGTGAAGAATAAAAAGATGGCTTTTGTCTTCGAGTCGTCTTTGGCGAATGCGTAAGGGCCTTTGCTATAGTGTCAGCTTTTTCTCTCTGCTTCTGGCTGGTGAGGTTTTAAGTGCGAAGCATTTCTTAGCAAACTTCGGTGACTTTAAGCGTATCTATCTATCTATCTATCTATCTATCTATCTATCTATCTATCTATCTATCTATCTATCTATCTATCTATCTATCTATCTATCTATCTAATCTATCTATCTATCTATCTATCTATCTATCTATCCGCTTACGTTTCTGTGCTCTCATGGTCACCTCCTTAAGTGGGCGTGAACCAAAATTAGCATGGTAGGGTAAGATGGTTTGACGAATATGACGCGATGGTCAAGACATTAATAATGTCACAATCCCAACGCGCACGTCGTCAAACACTTCTCGCCAGACAGTGGCACATACCCAAGGGCGGGCATGTGACACAGGTGATTGACACTTAGTTTCTACCCAGGAACGATGAGAACACACATGGGTAATTATAACGCGTGAGCGTTAAACAATACCCCACATCGGTAGCGTCGTCCCAACGAAGGTATAGAATAAATGTCAGTGTTAAGAAAAACTTGACGTAGGCAGCGTGGACTCCCCCCCCCCCCCCGCCTAATGCAAATAAAAAATTTCATGATCCCAACAGGAATCGAACCCAAGCATTGTGCGTGGCAGTCAAGCATTTTACCACAGAGCTACACCAGGTCTCGGAACTATACTTTTCAAATAGACGCTAAGCTTCGTAAAACGTCAATAGTGGTTGCAGTGCGACCTACCCAAGCTTATAAACATTACATATGTACTCATTTGATACAGCCGTCATGTCGGATTAACGTCAATTGCGGTTAGATGACATGCGCTTCAGTTGATTTATGTAGCAGTGTCCAGGGCCAGCATGTTAGCGAGCATCAGCGCTTAATATAAGCTTCTGGTGTTGCTATTAGGCATGTTCCAGTTGACAGTGTTGCGCAAGTGCAAACAACTGGTTATATAAGCATCTGCTACTCTTCAACATATGTCTGTGCGTGCAACATTCGTACATATATTGAGCGTCATTTCATGACGTGTTGCTCGATAAAAAAATTGCAATAAGGTCACCATCCCTCCGCGTGCTTAGCATACCGTCGATTCCCAGGTACGTGGGTTCTGCCGAATTTTTTTTTTAAATTGGGCTTGTTTCTTTTTGTTCAACTTGATGGGGAATGATGCGCACAAGCAGCATGGGCTTAAGAAAGAACACACAGGGGGTTTCCTAAAATTAACAAGAGGGAACTCTGGCGCTGCGATCGTTCAGCCGCCATGGGAATTAGGCGTATAGTATACAGTGTACTGTAGTATAGTACACAAATTCGCATAGCCTTCGTACTTGCGGCTTTGAATGCACTTGTCGATTCGTTTATTGCTGTGTTTTAGTTTTATTTGGAATAAAACAACGGACTGTTGCGAACCTCATCACCTTATTTGAATAGATAAGCCTAAAAGTTAAGGTCGTGAAGTGAAAATGCTGAACATTTGCTGATTGTGACCTCGTGACAAAGCTGCCCCAAGCCATACGAAACCAATCGGAGCCGAAAGTGTGAAGATAAGACAAATATGTGTACGATACCGCTCATTCCCATGCTGGTTGAAGCGCCATGCATGTGTCGCAGCTCCCGTAGGCATAAGTACCAGAAGTCCCTCTAGTGTTTTTATAGGAAACTATAGATAGAAACACAGATAGACAAAGCGCAAGATAATTGTTTATTGGCAAGAAATGTGACCTCATTTATACCTTCGTCTGACACTCATTGCATATTACGAAGCAAAGCGAAAACACACATGTCGTACTGGTCAGATATGCAATTTATTTGGCTGATAAAGATATATATGGTGAGCTGGTGCATTTGTCTTTGAGACAGGAGATATTGTGAGCTTCAATAATTAGGCATGTCATTTCACTTTAGCTTTTCGCAATTGCAGTGCAACTTTTAAATTCAGGTTCGCAACCACATTTTTCGCAGTGAAGGGCCAGCCACCCCCTTGCTTTTTTTTCCCACATTGTACGTTCGTATGTTTTGTTTCTCACGTTGGTCACGGAGGCGGTAGTTAATGCAGCGACCTGTTTAACACATACACATGTAATTACATGTCGGCGAAATGCGATACACAACCTCTGCACTGCACTTTACAAATATCTGGCTCGATGTTTCTTCTTATTGCAGGATTTCATTTCTTTGCAGTTAAGGTACGTCATTTTGACTGAGAAAACGGGGCTGAAGTTTTCTTGTGCGCAATCTGGCGTAGTAAATTTTCGTGACTAGATGCCCTGGTTCTGACGTATTACCTTTATTCGGCGTGTATATTGAACGACACCCGCAAGATGACGCCACCACCATCAGCAAAGCAGCAATAGAAGCTTGATCGCGTCTGTATAACGTCGTATACCGACCCTGAGCAGCGGCCCTTGATGTGTGTGGCCTTCCCGAGGCCCCCTTTTCTCTCTTTCCGGTCGCCGTAATGACAGCAATTTTCTCTTGCCGCGAACAGATGAAATTGCACATCTCGCACGCCTAATTGCGGTTTTCTTTACGCAACTCGACTGCACGCGAACGAATGCAGAGATAGAAGGGGATATACATATGTGCACGCCGCCGTAATAACAGTCGTGATGTATGGATCACCTTTCCGCTATACTTACGCATAATGCACCCATATACTTAACGAGAGGAAACGTTTACTTGGCTCCTCATATTGAATAGGCCACGACCACCCGCAAGCTTGCGGGGTCCGGCCTGTCATCACGTAATCAACAACAAGTCATCGTGTGGCCGGTTGTCGAAGTCTGTGCTAAGACGCATTTTACAAGGCTTGTAATCCTAGCCTACAGAGGCCCACGGGGCTTTGTGAGCACTGAAATCATAAAATTTCTCAAGGTTTGCCGCTGAAATCATAAGCTTTCGTGAGGAAGTATTTAGCGTAGGTGATGCCGCAAGACATATAAAGGAACAGTTAAGCGAGGGAAAATAGCTTGAGCCTAACTGCACTTCAGCTTGACGCACTGTGTAACTTAGCTACAGAGCCGGTTGCACTGTAGCGGCACGCATGTGGCGCCACTTCCCAGGAAGTGCCATGCTCTGAGGTACGCGGAAACGCGGGCGTGCATTCAAGGCCGTCCTAGGGTTTGAATAAAAGCGGCCGCCCGTGTGTGTGTGTGTGTGTGTGTGACTGAGGACGAAAAAAACAATGCGCTGTCTTTCTCAGTGATGATGGCGCGCCGTTCAATCGGAAATGACGGCGGAAAACGGCGTAGCAAAGCCTCTGCCAGCTATAGTACTGATGGTTGCGCGGAATCATCAGACGTCTAGGACAGGCTTTGCGCAAGAAAGATGGTCTTTTGTTTCCCACTTGAGGGGAGTGCGCACTCTGGTATAGATCGTACGGCGACCCAGCTCAGCGCGGTCAATGCGCCGAGTCGTGAGCCTTCTTGACATCGGAACTGTCTGAAGGCCCCTTCTTGACGGCGTGCTGGAGACATCCGGGGAAAGAAATCCTAGCGTGGGCGCTGACCTTCGGTGTGGCTGCCGCTCGGCTTGCGCAATAACTTCGGAAGGAAGGTTCGTGATCTTCAACGGTGCAGCATTAGCGGGTCGTTACCCAGTGGCCAACCCGCCGTGACAGCTGTGTGTGACGTGTCCCGCCCGTAAGCTCAAGGCCCTGTAGACGCGATCCTTAGACCACCGACGTTGCATTGAGTTGCACAAAAATGAGACAGCAATGAGAACAGCAATGAGACAGTGCACATTTTCAGTCGGGGAATTGAATAAAGTTATCACTGTAGATGAAAGCATCGCCATTGCCAGCATGTCTTGTATTCCTTCCGCAAGGAAATGGTCGATAATGCTCTCTGCGATGCCTGTAGTTGCGAGGACGCTACGCCGCAAGCGGTGTTACTGTCCGGTCTGTATGTGCAGAGGCAGTCACTGGCGTGCTTTATAGTGCGCCTTGACAACAGACAAATGTTGGTGAAATCTCTTATATCAAGTCATCGACAAAGTGTATTGCAGCTAAAGGCGACCAAAGAACTGCTGATGTTTTGAAAAAACAAAACAAAAAAACAGACCTGGACAAGCTGGTGATGTCGTGTTTCTGCGCCAGATTGATGGACTCTAAGTGCACGTGCAGTATAATGTGCTACCGTTCTCTCTCTCTCCTCTCCTTCTTTTGATCTCCCCGATACATTACCCACTTGTAAGGTAGCAAATCGTTTTCCAGGACTGGTTGACTTTCTACCTTTCCTTCTCTACCATGCTCTCTCTCTCTCTCTCTCTCTCTCTCTCTCTCTCTCTATATATATATATATATATATATATATATATATATATATATATATATATATATATCTTTGTCAGCATGTCGTTGATATCGGTGGTATCAGAACTACCGCTTCAGTGACAGCTGCCTCCAGGCGATATTACGCGGATCTCAAGGTCATTTTTCTAATTGCTACAAGAGGGGGAGGAGGTTTCTCGGAAACCAGTAATGAACGTCAAGCTTTCAGCGCAACCTGTTGCATAAATAAATATTCTGAGGGGATTGCGTGCCAAACTCACGTCGCGCTTATGAAACACGTTGTCGTGAGAGACTCCAAGAGAGGGTAAAAGGAGGAAGGCAGGTAGGTTAACCAGACGTTAGCGTTCGGTTTGCTGCCTCGCACAGGGGTAGCATACCTGACACTAGAATATTGTGGGTCACCAGGTGCAAGGTCGATTTAATGCTCACTATTATTTAAAGGCTGGCTCACTTTCATTGTCATCGGTGGCGAAGAGGTTAGGTTAGATGCAGCGGTAATGGCCTACTTGTGGCAAACTTCATAAGCTGGAAGTTTTCTTATTTTTTTAATTAACAATACTGCCGATCTCACAAGGAGATCATTGGAGGGAGGGCATACATATGATACAGAAAAGAAACACAAAGCAATCATTTCTAGCATGCAAAACAATAAGCAATCGATACATGAGAAGCAGTAGTAGCAATGAGCAAGGTGAGGGTATACAAATCTCTGCAAAACTACAAATTACAACAACTATAAAGACAATATGTGTAATGGTGCAATCACGTTATCAATATACAGAGCCAGCATACGAATTACAAGAGGACAAAAAAAAGAAAAAGAACAACAATTTTCAGAAAAACTCCTCAGCGAGTACCTTTGTTTCTACCATATCTTTCATGGTAATTATGTATTTTAAAGACACCTATGGCAACCTCGTTGCAGTCAAATGACTATAAAAATAGAGAACACAACGTGTGTCAAGTTTCTAGCTTTCACCCTTTAACAAGCAAAACACGAGAGGCTATAACGCTCAGTACTGGCTACACTTTGCTTCTCCTGAGGTTTAAGTGGCATCGCTGAAACACTGTTTAATAAAGTCGTCCGCAGATTCACCTGGTCTTCTATATAGGTCAAATTTGTCAGCTTAAGTTTCACGAGCGGTGAAAACGGCGCAGGACCGTAACAGGAGCTCGCGGGAGTCGTTTCGCTCCACCGAAGCGCCACATCACCATTTTAAGCGAAAAATGGGATCCCTCGAGCTGGCCCATCCTTCTTTAGGCAACCAAGTTTCACACCCGCGCAAAAAATAGACCCCAGGAAAGACAAGAGTTCCTCGAAACAGTTGCGTCTCACGGCGACTTCGCGGGCCAGGTCGGCGACGGTAGGCTGTCACTTTCAGCTCGGCAGTGTAACGACGTCGGGCTCTGCCCGGCAGAATGCGAAAGAATTACAAAGAGCGCCCAAACTCGAAGTTGCCCATTTGAGTCCCAGACAGCTGTTGCTGTCGGAGCGATGAAATGTGTCGCCGCCACTGATGCGTCAGGCTTCCCTGCAAGCGCCTTTCTTTCAACTGTTTCTTTGCACTGCGCCTCCAGTCTCGGGGGCGTTCTTCTTATCCCCAGCTCGTCACAAGCTGTCTTCAAGCAGAGCTCCAGTGCCACCTTTTCTCGGGTCACGGGCTTCAAAGGCGGCCCGCCGCTGGCGCCCGTGTCCGTATGGTATCCAGACCGAGCTTCCGGCGGGCTTGAATCCCAACTCTATATCCGGAAAGACCCGCATGAGAGAAACCCCTTCCCCCCCCCCGAGTCCCATTTTAGAGCCGCGTGTTTGAACTTGAACCCCGCCAGGCCAAGGTCGGTCAAGGCAGGAATGGATAAACATGCGGATCACGTAGGCGATCAGAGGGCTCTTGATACTCGACTCCGAGAGGCGGGGTTAGTTCGTTCATTTAACCTTGAATATTAGAAGCAAAAGAAAATAAGAACCGAAAAGACCAAATGAATAAGACCCGATGAATTTTAAACATTTTCAACACTTAAAAAGAAAGCTTCACATGCATGAACACGGATACTGTCAGTTGACAACATGCAAACAATAGGTGTGCAAGGATGCAAAATGTAGATGGGGCACGCATTTTGTGATACTAGCTATAAATAAATGGGACAACTTTTTGACAATTACGCACATTTCTTTGCAACCTTCGCTTTTGATTCCATATATAGGCTATTTCCACATTCTGATAGATTTATCAGTGGCCTTTGTACACACCCACCGTGGGGGTCTATTGCCGTTATGATGCTTGACTGCTCTCCCGAAGGTAGCGGGTTTGAATACAGACCGTGGAAGCCGCACTTATTTGGTTTGGTTTGGTTTGGTTTGCTTTATTCAAGGCAAAATTGAACAAGATTGCCTTGGGGGACACGACTAAAGGCCAAGTAAATGCCTGACTTGGTCGTGCCACCCTGGCAGCAAAGCAGAAACATACCGCAAGCACAGTACGCAGACAATTACAACAGCACGTGTTATCTTACACGGGTACCATAGTCGAACAGGAACTGCCAGAAGTGTGAATAAAGGAATAGAAATATAAACAGTCCTTATTCGAGTGGTGGCAAATACAAACAAAAAGCATGTTTTCTATAAAATAAATTTACAAGAGACATCTTGACTAGGAAATCAGTTGCTCTACAAGACAAATTAGAGTATAGTAAACAACAGGCAAAGGGACAATAATGAACAAGGTGCAACGAATACAAAAACATCATTAACTACAAATTTCAAAAATCAAGAAAAGCATCGCTTTCATCTACTAGAAACTCTTTCGTTATTTTTTAAATGATCTAGCTGAAATTCCATCTTCCAGTAAGTGTAATATAGTTGGGTGTTTGTTTAGAATGTTTCGAATTTCTGACCCTAATAGTAGGTCACCGTAGTTCGTGCGTGATCTATATTTGTATATTAGGCTCTTTCTCAGCTCGTATGGTGTTTGTTTCACATATGTGTCCAAGAATAGTGATGTATTTAGTTTATACTGGTGTAATATCTCTAGACATGGCTTATGTCTGTATAACACTTTTATAGGCAATACTTTGTACATTTTGAAATATGGTCGAGCACTTTCGTAAAGGGGAGCGTTAGATATAGCACGTAGAGCACGCTTTTGTAATATAACAGAGAATTTAGGTTTGTGGTGGTCGTTGTTAGCCACACCAAGGAGCAGTATGTTAGTCGTGAATGTACTAGTGCGTAGTAAATTTGCAGCTTGGCATTTGTTGGGACGTAGTATCTCAGTCTATTTAAAATGCCTATTCTCTTGGAAAGATCTTTTTTTATCGCGTCAATGTGAGGAGACCAAGAAAGTTGTTCTTGGAATAGAACTCCTAGAAATTTTGTTGTTGTTGTGCGCTGAATCTCGGGGCTCTGGAAGTAAATTGGAGTGCATGGCATATGAGCTATTCCTTTAGGCTTGAAAAACATGTACTTTGTTTTAGCGATATTCAATTGAAGTTTATTTGCGTTTAACCATAAATTTAGTTTTCCCATCCAAACGTTAGCTTCTTTATATAGTTCACATACGTTTGAACCTGCGAAAAATACATTTGTGTCATCAGCGTACGATATTATTTTCTTGTGTCCCTCGATATTTACGATATCATGAATGAACAGCAGGAATAGGATAGGTCCTAGAATCGATCCCTGGGGACACCATACTCAATGTGTTCAACTTGAGAGTGTATATTATTTACAACAGTATATTGTTTTCTAGACGAGAGATAACTTTGTATTAATTGAGCTGTGGTACCCCGAATGCCATAATACGGTAGTTTTCGTAAAAGTAGATCGTGTTGTATACTGTCGAATGCCTTTCTAAAATCCAGAAATAATCCTAGTGTAAAGATTTTGTTTTCAATGTTGTCTAGAATGTATTCTTTGATGCTGAGTAGAGCCGACTCAGCAGACTTGATTTTGCAAAATCCATACTGGTCTTTTGCTATTATATTGTTTGCGTTTAGAAAGCACGTATTCCTCCTATATATAACTCGTTCAGCCATTTTCGCGAACACAGTTTCGCGAACACAGAGGCAAAGTGCTAGACTCGCATGTGCTTAGATTTCAGTGCACGCTAAAGGACCACAGGGGGTCAATTTTCTAAACCTTCCACTGCGACATTTCTCATATACGTATCATGGTTTCGGCACGTAGTATCCCAACAATTATCAACTTTTTACACTACGCATCTGCATATGGTATACTGTATACAACATAACTCAGGTGTTGACGCCTGCTGCGTTTCGAAGAATGACTCTAACGTCAAGTCGCTTCACGCAACTCGTCAACGCGTGAAGCCCAACCTCGGGGCGAGCAGAGGCGAGCAACGGCCTTCCAGTTATTTCCGCACCAGGAACTCGAAAGACGCCAGAGTAATGCCGAACCGGCAGTGGGGTTGACACTCCGAGTTTAGTTCTGCAGTCAGAAGAAAGCACAGGGCTGCTGTCTACACAGAACAGGAAAACCTTGCGCGCTCCCGCGTCGTTTTAGTTCGCTCGTGGCGGCGACCGCGAGCTCGAAAACGCGTTCTCTGTTTACAACGCTCGCGCTACGACGCACAAAGTTGAAAGTCTTCCTGGTTTAAGCACGAAAACATTGAAGAGCTTGCTTTGCAGAAATTCTGGTGTCAGTGTCGTCGGAGGCACCGTCTTCGGTTGTTGAGCGAGAAGCAGCGTTTGACGGGAGCGAAAATTTGAGTTGGGGGAAAATAAATGTTGGAGCTGGAGGGCGTTTGCGGCTCAGTTTTGTTGTTTACCGTAGATCGAAGGCAGGCTAGTGAATAGGAACGTGATAGCGCTTCTGTGTCTGTGTATGCGTGAGTGCGTATGGATGTTGTCCTCATATTCAACCAAAAGCCCCTGGATTCCTAAGGTATTTGCGATGGTTGCCTGATGTCACCTGATCTGTCCACGCGGGTGGTGTGTTCCTGTATTCTGGAGCATCGCGCTCGCTTCTTTTTGTGCTTTAATAGTTTGTTATGGGGCCAACTACAATGTCATATATTTGAGAAACTTTCTCGGGCACAAGTGAAGCATTCTGCATGGAGTTTTACTCTCGTAAGAAGAAACTATACGACACCAGATAAGCTTTAAACCTGCGTGCGCAGAAAAACAAAAAAAGGTGTCTGTTATAAATGTGCTACACATGAAAGACAGTATGTGCATGGTATAGCCCACGAATAACTGTCTCTTCATAATTATGTAACTGTAGTATGCGCACGAAGTCCTTCCAAAGAAGAAAAAAAAAAACGCCACAGTGATACGCGTGAACCCACTTTAGGAGGTGGGTTTCTACGTTCGCAGTGAAAAAAAAATTACACTTTCGTTTTCGACTACTTATGTTTTATTTCCTACATCTCATCATGAGAATTCCCATTTTACTGCCGCAATTGCTTGGCATCGCTTGGCATCGGAGGATGATTGCACACATCACATGCAGAAAACACGCAGAGACCAAACCAGGTGTAGTTTATGGTAGTAAGAACAAAATAGAAGTTATTTTAACAATACTGGGAGAAGGATATTTTTCTTACCTCTGTTCATTTACAAATGCACCCCACTTCTAAGTGAATATTCGAGAAAAGCATGCTTCTTCGTCGTCGTGTTGAAGTATTCTCACGATGTACGAAAAAAGAATTTCCCTTAGACAAGTACAGATGTTGCCGCTAAGAACGAAGATTCACACACCCGATAAAGTAATGTTATAATTCTATGCCTTCTAATGCACTGCTGCCCCACCGCCGTGGTCTAGTGGCTAAGGTACTCGGCTGCTGACCCGCAGGTCGCGGGATCGAATCCCGGCTGCGGCGGCGTCATTTCCGATGGAGGCGGAAATGTTGTAGGCCCGCGTGCTCAGATTTGGGTGCACGTTTAAGAACCCCAGGTGGTCGAAATTTCAGGAGCCCTCCACTACGGCGTCTCTCATAGTTATATGGTGGTTTTGGGACGTTAAACCCCACAAATATCTAATGCACTGCATGCTGGCATGAAATCCTCGCCTGGGATAGCTCCACGCCACGCCTTTTTCTGCGCATCAGACAGAAAAAAGCGTAGCTGCCGGACAATTGGCGTGGCACGTGGCGGGAGGAGGATGTGAAGAGGCCCGAGTAATTTTCGAGGGTGTTCATTCAACTCATAAGGTGAAGCTTTAGGGTTTGCCATTTTTTACATTTTTCGTCGTGCGTTATCTGATATGTTTGTTTTGGCCCCCGTCGACGTGATAACAGCCAGCCAGGTCAGGGCTTTTTCGCTAAGCTTTTACCTTGTTAACTACAGATGAATGTAAAGACAGTTTGCGTGATTTTCCGCATTCTATCTCGTACGTTTCTTGCATACTCAAGGCGGGAATAGTTTCGTTCGCATTGCGGCTTTGGGAGAGCAGTCGTCAACGACAGAATGTCAGGATCCGTCGCCATCGGGATTCGATGAGATAGTTCGCACGAGACATCATGGTCGCATATCCACAGCGTACACTCTACATGGTGGCCTTGATGACATAGAGGCAGCATAACCATATCTCGCATAAACTGCTTCAATGTGATAGCAATATGGATGATTGGATGGATGGATTGATGGATGAACTTTATTCCTTGATTGATTTATATGTGGGGTCTGACGTGTCAAAACCACCTTAGGATTATGAGCGATGCCGCAGTGTAAAGCTCCGGAAATTTCGACTACCTGGGGTTCTTTATTTTTTATTAGTTCCTTGGGAACGCACCCTAGCACGTTGCGGGCCACTCTCTCGTCGGAACAGAAAGACCTTGTCTCTCTGCTGCGTCGCAGGCCCATTGGACTGCCCATAAGTGTTCGAGTTCGGAGCTGGTAATAGCACTCTCTCGTTTAGAAGGGGTAATAACTTCACCACAGCGTAACGTGGGGCACCACCTGGGCATATATACTTTCTAAATTAGCTATGCCATTGCAGAAGGAACATTTGTTAGCTGCCTGTAATTCGGGATAAATCTTGCGCAATAGCGCGGGGTTTAGGGTACGCCCCGACTTGAAGAAGCCTGAGTGTCAGAGCTTGAGGTCTGCTTAATTTTCTGTGTGGCGGTGGGTATTGTATCCGCGCCAGGTAAAAGTGCTTTGTCAGTTCGTTATGCGATTGGAAAATCCTGGTTTTTCAAAATTTGTTGAGCTCAGTCCACCAATAAAGAAATAACTTGCGAGTAATGTAATGATAACGCGAACGCGTGACGTCACAAACATTGCGTGTGCCACGCTACTCAGCAACACGGCGGTTTCAGATATGTCAGCGCAAGCCATCTATAGGTCGGCAACCGTTTTGTTATTGAAGATGAGGCTTTGTTTGTAAGTGCCACTTTGTTATTTCTGATGCATTGTACAGCCTATCTTCTTCCGCAAGGCTAACGGCGTTCTCTTCGGGTACTCGTCGTTATGCGGCTGACGCAAGCCCGACGAACATTTCGGTTCGCGGGCGCAACCGCACGGCATCGAGAAAGCTTGGAGAGCGTCGACCTTCGCAAAACGCATTGCCCGCCGCTTAACGTGGTATTGCTTTCCGTCACCGATCACGAGGCAACGTCCGACCCAGAGGCTCACTTTCGCCGAGTCCCTAGCGCGTCAACTGCGTGCGCATCCGATGTTCTTTTCCGCCACTGTTACGTCAGGCAGGAAGAGCCGTCGTGATGATCGGTGGCGCCATTATCGCGCATCTATTGTTTCTATCCGGCGGAAGGAGGACAGCTGGAGCCCGTCAGGCCTCATCGGGAAGGCCGGACCGCTGCTTGCGCAGGATACGCGGGTTCGTACACAGAAGGACGACAAACAACCGCGTCCGGCCGTGGCGAGAGGCGTTTAGGCTATAGCGCGTGCACGCTATACATCGAAGCGCATGGTGCGCCCGGTACGCGGAAGCTTACAGGCGCAGCAGCTTTCAAGGTCGGGCAACCCCTATGCCGCAACTGCCGCTCGTGACGTCGACAGCTGTTTAGCGCAACGTCGCCTAGCGCCGATGGCCGCGGCGACGAGGCCTTGGCGAGTCCAAGCGGGTCCCGGGGAAGCCGCTAGCGCGATGTTATACAGGCGATTTTACGTGATTGTTGCATTGATTGTGATTGTTTACATTGTTGCGGTTGTTTTGTGGACGTATTTGCGTATGTTCTCGCATTCTTTTATTTGTTCTGCCCGCTCCTGCCAAAGGCCTTTTTCAAAGGCTGGCAGTAAATCTGAAAATAAAAAAAATATACGTGGGCGCCAACACATTTGGCCGTTAAACGAATGTTTTTCTTTTCTATTTTCGTATCTCGCAACGTGGATTCATATGGTCACAAAACGTCAAATGCACCAACCCAAGCGTTATCGTCTGTATGCGTCCCCAGTAGCACTGTTTGTTTAGTGGTTAAAGATACAAAACGGCGAGACATGGCGGCACCGAAACCCACCCGTAAAAGAGTCAATCAGAAAGGTTGCAGTCTGCCGCGATGGGGTACGGCGCTTGGCTGCGGACCCGAAGTACGCGGATTCGATCCTGACCATGGCAGTTTGGCGAAATAGGTACTGTGTGATGCCAGTGCACGCTAACGATCACCAGATGGTCGAAATTTCCGAAGCCCTCGACTACTGTGCCCCTCGTAACCATATTTTGGATTGCTGGTCGGGCGAGTTGACCGTCCATAATCGTAGCGTATATTAGCGCGGCACATATGAAAGAAAACGCTACGCACACGTAGAGACAGGCAGGCGCTAACCTTTTGTTTATTTCATGCGCTTCACACTATTCGTATACATGCGCTACAAAACAACTTATCAGGTACGTCATTTCCTTACCCGACAAGGAAATCGATATAGCAGGCAAAGCTGGTCTGCTGGTTACGCATCAGCGTGGGCTCGAGAGGGGGGTATTGTCGCTGTTCCCTCTGATAACGTGCGTGATAATGTGTGTTTTTACTCACTCGAACCTGGAAGCCTTTTTTAATGCGCAGTGTTGCCGCAAAGCACGCATTTTGACGATGATGGTGGCCGAGGGCTGCCGACGTTGAATTTGAAGAACTGCTTGCTCCCCACTGTTACCCCTCGGAGTACCGGAAACCAGTAGAAGGCCTCCCCTCTTCTTCATTTCCATTTTTTGCATCCATGGCAGAGCTTGTTTCTTGGGACACGATCAGTGGGACCTGGGGGGGGGGGGGGGTGCGAAACAGAAAGCTTTGCCCCCTTCCTCCCCCACTAGAACCCTGTCCACGCGAATGCTAAGAGTCACCGTGAGAGTTGCCAATTAGCGGCGCTTTTATCTTGCGCAGTTCACGTAGTCCCTTTTAAGGAACACTTATTCCGCGTAACGAGCTGAATTTCGGCCTCAAGGTCGAAGCGGGTGCAGTCGCATACGAGATGTCGTGGTCGCGCTGAGCAGTGGCGCTTTCGTCGGAAACAAGTGATCGTCCGTGTGGTTGACAACCGACTGCTCGAGCTGCACAACCGTTGATTGGCCACCACGTATATGTAGGCACTTGATCGCACATCAGCGTGCCAGCGCTCGTTGAAGGCAATGCTTCTCATTCATTCCGTAGATGATAATAATAAAGATGAAATAGCAATTAGGCATTCCAAGCCCACACCGAATTACGCAACATTCACGCGACAACCCCCCCCCCCCCCAGCAGTCTGCGACGCATCTACTTGACTGTCCCCCGGTGAGAAAATGCGGGCGGCTTTTTTTTTTTTTGCTTAAACATATCACGGGCAGCGTCCTGACTACCAGTCTTCCTCAAAGAGGCTGCCGGAACACCGTAGTTGCGTCATGCCTTAATTTTGTTTAATAATTAGAATCCGACCCTTTTTTTCCCACCCATGTACAGGGTAGCAAACCTGCAGTTCTTCTAGGTTAACCTCCTGGTCTCTTCCTTTTATTTATTTCTCTCTCTAAAATCTGGGACAAATAAAGGAAATATATTTTGGGACGACGCACAGCGCTCCTCAAAGCTATAAATTGTCGTGAATATTTTAGTAAGATTCAGGCGCTGTTCTAGTGGTGAGATGAAGAGTTAGCTCGTCGGGCACGGCCCACTGTCAGTGGACTTTCTTTAGCACAGAGTCATGCCACTCTGTCAAATTAACTAGGCTCCGCTTCCATGCGGTGGCGGGCTTTCGTGGCGCCGCCCGGCTCAGTTCGAGCTTTGTTGTTCGCCGACTACGAGTGTTGACTGCGCATGCGCGGGCTTCTTGCGATTGTCGGGAGTCACCCACTGAGAAACAACAATCGTCACTTCCCGCTAGCGTGCGCCACACACGTGGACATGCAGGCATACGAGCACACACACGTACTCCACTCGCACGCACATACACGCATACAGAGATGCATACGTGCGCTGATATACAAGCAAAGACACGTGCGTACGTACCAAGGCGTCAAATTAAACCCGAACGGTGGCAAGCCTTCGCGATGGTATAGTGTGCACCGTCCAGTAACAGTGCACCGTAACACCATTGACTGGTACGCGCATCTTGTAGGGTAGCTTTGCGCAAGTATATGCTGGTCTGTCTATGGGGCTAACTGAACGGCGTGCACTATACCATCGTGAAGGCTTGCCGCTGTGCAAGTTTCACTTTACGCAGATAGTACATGTATGCATGCATACATACATACATACATACATACATACATACATACATACATACATACATACATACATACATACATACATACATACATACATACATACATACATACATACATAATTGCATACATACATGCATGCATGTATACATGCATGCATGCATACATACATCCATGCATGCATACATGCATGCATGTATACATACATACATACATACATACATACATACATAATTGCATACATACATGCATGCATGCATACATACATCCATGCATGCATACATGCATGCATGTATACATACATACATACATACATACATACATACATACATACATACATACATACATACATACATACATACATACATAATTGCATACATACATGCATGCATGTATACATGCATGCATGCATACATACATGCATGCATGCATACATGCATGCATGTATACATACATACATACATACATACATACATACATACATACATACATACATACATACATACATGCATGCATGCATGCATGCATACATACATGCATGCATGCATACATACATGCATGCATGCATGCATACATACATCCATGCATGCATACATGCATGCATGTATACATACATACATACATACATACATACATACATGTATACATACATACATACATACATACATACATACATACATACATACATACATACATACATACATACATACATACATACATACATAATTGCATACATACATGCATGCATGTATACATACATGCATGCATACATACATACATACATACATACATACATACATACATACATACATACATACATACATACATACATACATACATACATACATACATACATACATACATACATACATACATACATACATATGTAGTCGTCAGCAAGCTTAACGCTAACATCCGACGCACCACTTGGACTATACTTTGACTGATGTTAGCCGCGAAACGCTGAGCCCTGTTGCCGGGATAATACCAGGTTATGCTTGGGTACTACGTCGGCATAACATGCGTAACGTCTCGGTGACAGAACCCAAAGCTACGCGGCGTTAGCGCAAATCAAACTGTTTCAGGACACGTGGCGGAGCGTACGCGTTAAGCTTGCCTACGACTGTACATAGATGTAAACATATTCTCACACACACAACAAGAAATAAAAAAAAACGCAACCATCTCTGCCTCGCGTGAACATCATGATGAAATAGCGAAGCTGGTGGCGTTGCCTTAATTCGTTAGCCTATCGTATTTCTATGGTTTGCAAGTTTTTCAGGTGTGTTACATTACTGCGTTTTATTAAGCGCTCTTTTTGAGGCTTTGAGGCAGTAGTATATTTTAACTACATCTTGAACCACCCACTCTTATACACGGGTTTGAAAAGAAGCCTTGGCTTAAGATGCTCTGATATGTTTTATTACTGCTTTTCACTAAAAAAACTTTGCTAAGCTTTGAGGTGATAGTATAGACACCAAGATACTCGGCTGCTGACCCGCAGGTCGCAGGATCGAATCCAGGCTGTGGCAGCTGCACCTTCGATGGGGACGAAGGTGCTGTAGGCCCGTGTACTGGGATTTGGGCGCGTGTTAAAGAACCCCAGGTGGTCGAAATTGCCGGAGCACTCCCCTACGGCGTGTTTCATCGTACGGTGGTTCTGGGACATTAAACCCCCCATATCATATCAATCAATGTTATAGCCACCACGTTTTATAACCACAAAGTGTCTGTTGTTATGTGACTATATAGTAACGGGCACGACATTTTTTCGTCTAGCTGTTGCTATCTTCATTCTTAGTGGGGGTTGTGTGAAGTCGCGTTCACCCAATTTCTGCGGGACATACGCGTTTATGATGGCGATAGTTTTCTGAAAGGACACTGATTTTTGTGGCAAATACCCGTTTATTGGCTTAATTTTTGCCTTAACTTCTATCGGACCATGCAGGGGTGACTTAATCTGTGTGGCACAGATTAATTTATGATGCCCACACAAGCTTTACCACGGATCTCGAACATGCAAGGCTCGTCGAGCAAAGCACAGCTTTCCGCAACGCAGAAATACGCGCGTGATCGCAAGCAAGTAAACAGGCAGCCACAACCGTGAGCCCGCAAGAGTGGCGGCGCATCGCTCTCTGCGCCCGAGTGGCGTGATCCACATCTCAGGTGCTCGGCAGTTGACCAGCGCGCCCTGGCAACGGGCCCGCGCCTGCGATCTCCGCCGAGTCGTTTGTCCTTGTTTGCGTCCTGTTGCTGTTGTCGCTCGCTGTACTGTGCGCCAAGGAAGAACAAGAAAAAAAGAAATGAAAGAATGCACGCGAAAAAAAAAACAATATGAGAGAGAAAAAGGAAACGACAGGCACGCTGAAGATCTGTTTTTCTCTCGCTCGCCTTTATTTTATTTTTGTTCGTGCCACTGTGGCTCTTCTTCAATTTTTATGCCCTCTCCGTTGGCTTTCGTATGGTGCAGCTGCGCGCGCGGAAATGGACAGGCTCGACCGGCTCTCGGATAAACATGTGTTTGACGATTCGCCCACCTGGTAGATATCGCGACGCCTGTGAGCTGGGTTGTGTGGCGCCTCATCGGTCTCGCTTGCTTGTTGCGCAAGTCCCAGGCGAGGGCCCTGCGTTTCGAAACGAAGGGTTTCGATTTCGTTAGCGTCAAGGGCGTAGCCAGGATTCGTTTTTTTAGATGCGGAGCATCTAATACTCGAGGCTTGTAGTGCGGCGCCGTCCGCAAGCTTCCTCCTCCTTCTTCCACCATCTGTGCATCCCTTCCTCCTCTACACACCGCGCGCGCTTCACTCCTCCACCATCTGTGCACCCTTCCTCCTCTACACACCGCGTGCGCTTCTCCTCTTCACGAACCTTCGCTAGTTGTATAATGTAGCGTGCATGCGCCGTCACGCTTCGAGAACATCGGCAGCTGACGCGCGCGCATGCGCCGTCGCGCTTCGAGAACATCGGCAGCTGACGAGCGCGCATGCGCCGTTGCGCTTCTCCCCCTTCTCGAACATTCGACAGCTGACAGTGCATGCGCCGTCGCGCTGTATATATACTCAAGGTCGGCGCTCGCTCGCTCAGTTGCCGCTCGTCGGTTGGTATGTACGGCGCGTCGACGTCCAAGGTCACGGTGAAATGAATTCCAACGAATCCACAAACACAATGATCGACGTCCCTTCGACCAGCGCCGCCCTTTCGCATACGTGTGTACGTGTTCACTCATTTAACACCCCCTCTTACAACCACGTTAACCAATTTAGCCATCGACCCAAGTAAGTCGCAATTTAACACCCCATTTCACAACCACGTTAACCAATTTAGCCATCGACCCAAGTAAGTCGCACTTTAACACCCTGTTAACCAATTATATGCTCCGCATCCTCCTCAGTGTTCCCCCAAGGGAAGCTGCGGGCAATTTTTTTTTCTAAAATGTAGGAGGGGGATGGAGATTAACTAACCTACATGTATGTTCGGGTGCGTTTTTTGTACGTGTGCGAACATATATGTACAAGAGAATTTGGAAAATTTCGGGGCCACGCTAATCAAGAAAGTAAACACGCGTGTGCTTAATTGCAAAAGCAAGAAAGAAACAAAGTAAGGAAGAAAGGGGTTCATCTTTTCTTTTCATAGGCTGTTTTTTTTGCTGTTTAAAAACAGAGCGAGACCATGTAATTCTAGAATTGTTCAGAAGCGAACCAATATTCATGCTTGTTGTTACATTAGCGAACAGGAGCGGACAATAAAAAAAACACTTTTGAACAAAGAACTTTAGAGGTTCAGCCGCTGTAATCTATTTGCCGCAAAAAGACCATAATTCCGCCAGTGCTTTCATAGAAACGCGGGTCCACATGTTTTATCCGCATGGGTGTCAGAGCACCGGTCGGATCTGTTTGCGGTGCTGTATTGACCAGTGGCTGTTTTTAGCCGCGTAATCACGAAATGTTTGTGATCTAATGTTCCATCCATTCAAGATGTTTCACATATCAGCCAATGCAGCCAGCCAATCGCAAAGAACATTTACGAAAGAGCACTTTTGTGGATACGGCCTGAGGTTTCACTGTTGCTTTACGTTCACCTAACTAACACTTCAGCCCGTGGCTCGGTGAGGTAACCACGTAGCAACGCCTGTACACCTACCTACGTTGGCCATTATCTGGACACTGCAGCTTATCTCGCAGTCAAAGCGTAAGGAAAGTCGATTTTTATCTTGTATCTACGGACAAAGCGGATCGATTTGACAAACGGCTCTCTTTCTAATCTCTCTTTGGTGATCGATATTTCTGATAAGTAATGGAGTGAGGCACGTACGTAGCTGAGCGAGTGTCCTTGCAACTGGATACAGAGTCCCTTTAGCCGTTATGATTCAGTTCCGCCTGATGACTTAAAATGACAAAAAAAAACGCCAAACGTTGAACGCGTGTTTCGATTTGTGGGTCCATTGTCAGTTTCATGTGGAGAAGCACCTGGGGCCTTTGAAATGTGGTCCGCCTATTATTGACAAGAGCGATCATTGAAATTTCACCGAGCATTTCGGAAATCCGCCTTCATTGAAAAGCGGCCACCGTGGCTTGCAATCTAACCTGTGACCTTATGCAACGACTGCAGCTATGATATGATATCAGCCAGTCAGTTTAAGCAGCAAAAAACTGTGAACCTAATCACAAATCGGGAAACTTCTAGCTCTGCCTTGTTTTTTTTTAATGTAACGTTCATTCTGGACAGATGTGTTCATTTATTGGTTGATTGATTCCTAGGTAAATGGCTTAATTCATCATGAGAGATGGGTCAGGAATGATGCTGTAGCAGAATTTGTTTAGCGACCACCGGCACCTGTCTTTTTTTCAACGCAGTACTGGATTTCTTCAAAATGTGACATGAAACATTCCTGTTTGAGTTTGATTTTATTCAACCACGTGACAAGTACACGAAAATATAATGTATACGTGGTTTGGTGCGAAGGAAAAAAAAATTCCGCCATATCCACGAAGTGAATTATGATGAGTGGGCGAAGCTCCGGAGGTAAACCTGGTAAACCATGAATCCTCTGTACATTTTGCCCACTCGATTTTATTACATCGCTCCCCCTAGCGTACGTCGCCGCACTAAATCGAACGATTGCCTTCAACCAACGACACGCGCCATATGTGACATCATTCCTATTTTATAAGATCTCGCGTCTTTCATCAACTACAAGTACCGCTTTCTAGTTTATAACATCTTGCATCTTTTCATCATCAGCTACAAGTACCACCATCTAGTAAACACTACAAGAACTAAACGAGAGGTGGCTACATACAGGAGACGGTACCGCCATCTAGTGAACACTGCAAGAACTAAACTAGAGGTGGTTACATACAGGGGACGGTACCGCCATCTAGTGAACACTGCAAGAACTAAACTAGAGGTGGCTACATACAGGCTACAGGGGACGCACAGCCCACGCCCTAAGGAGCTTCGCCCCTAAAAAGCTGCATTTCACAGCTTGACTGGCCCCTTCACCCAGAAAAAATCTTAACTACAAACCACGAACTATGACAGCTACATATGCAGTGAATTAAGCCCAGAAGTTATTATGTGGTCACGGTATCCTGCATGATGTTATTTTGTTATTGTAAACTCAATTGAGCCCTTATTTAAGGAGTCTTGAGTTCCACTTCGTAACAATTACTTAGGTTAAAGTACGGTATCAAAGTTCAGCGCCACGCTCTTAGCGATAAGTTTGGTTCACAAAACGAAAATACTAGCGCATTAGAATGGCATTATGGCCACCAGAAAGCTTCACGAGAGAATATGATGGGCAAATGAAGTCATTATCTAATGAGAATAATATGAAACTGGTGGCATGTGATCATCGGTGTCACATGATCATTAAGTAGTAACATTAACCCAAAATACCAAAAAAACGTCGTCACAGTGCATAAAAGCTTGTTCTGTGTTTCATTTCATTTCATTTATTGATACTGTCCACCCTTTGCGGGCTATTACTGGAGTGGAGTTGAGTCAAATAAAACAGAAATGGGCCTAAGAGAAACATAAGAAAAAGAACCTTCACTACTGGAACACATCATTTCAGAGCACATACAACAAATATATCATAATGGCTAAGCATATAGTTTAAACAGAGAAGTTAGTGAAAAATAAGAAAAGAGATACAGTTTATAGATACAGTGTCCCAGATGTAACTACTAAGACAGAGGCCCTTACCATATCAGCGTACTGAAGTCTTGCGGTCCTTGCGCGTCGTCTGTGATTATTTGAGTACTTTTGGATAAACACTCTCTTTGCTCTGCTACTTGATCACTGAAGTGACTAGGTAATATAAAGATATTTCATTTCGGTCCGAGGCGACAGTAGAAGAGATGTTGTCTTCTATTGGTTAGTTGAAGATTTTCTAATTTGGAAATAGTCTTTTGAAGCAAGAATGAACATTATCATTGCGTGAATGTTTTAGTGCGTGATTGCGACAGTCTGCAAGTTGGAGCATGCCCAGCTCCCTCTCTAACACATTTTACTAATAAACGATTGAACAGTCTCATGATTGCGCAAACATTGTAGCAGAGCTCGAATATTTTCTTGCTGCCCCTTTTGTCGAACTAAGGTCATTGTTCGCTTGCGTAACAAATGCGACCAATAGCCTCGGGTCAGAGCGAACCCTGTAACGACATAAAAGTAAGAAAGAAAAAGCCAAACCATAGGCGAAAACGAGGCAAACGTCGCTTTCTTGACAGCGCGCGCCATCCTGTGGGCGAATGACGAACTAACGAGGTTCGTTCTTTGTCAGCTTCAATTTCTCGCATTCGCGAGTCTCGCTCGCATGAGAGCATGTTTGTCCATGATTGGTTACCCCCCCCCCCCCCCCGCTGCAATTGTTCGCTTGCCAAAGCGATAACTCATGATTGAAGGGTACCCTTAGAAACCATTCAAGATGTGTAATTCTAGTATGACTAAAGCGTGAAGTCCAACTCGGCGTGAATGTAGCAATATAACCGGCCTCCAAAAGAGAATCGCTCTAGTTTTCACATAGTAATTGTGATGTGGAATAGGAATATCTTGCATGTATTGTTTGGGGCTGCGAGAACTGATGAACTACCGGAAGTGAGCATGAATGACGTAAAATGCGTTAAATTGTACGATGCTACGAGCAAAACACGTCACCGAGGCATGCGCTAGCTGTACTACACAAGCTCTGCATGCACTAGAGCCTCTTGACGTTGCTGAACGTAGCAGCGTTGTTACCTAAATCTAGTGAGCACGATTATAATAACTTGCGTCGATGCCTTTGTTATTTTGCCACAAGGGTACATGGCCTTAACATGCACGCGCTGAAATATTTCCCTAACATTGTTGCAGATACGCTTCGTTATTCTTATATTGCCTTGGGAAATGGTGGGTGGCACACTAAGTAACGTTTAACCACAAACTTGTTGAATTAGCGAAAGGCATCGTGGCTGTTTGGTAAATGGTTATAATCATGAGAACTCCTGGCATTTGTAAAGAAAAAAATATATAAGGACTAAAAATTTAGCTAGTAGTTAACAAGTTATAGGAGGAGAAGTTATGCTTCCAGGCGCAGATTGATGATTGATTGATATGTGGGGTTTAACGTCCCAAATCCACTATATGATTATGAGAGACGCCGTAGTGGAGGGCTCCGGAAATTTAGGCCACCTGGGGTTCTTTAACGTGCACCCAAATCTGAGCACACGGGCCTACACTTCCAGGCGCAGATACAAGAGAGAGAGAGAGAGAGAGAGAGAGAGAGAGAGAGAGAGAAAAGAAAACTAGCCCTAATGGTAGGAATAGTCTCATTTGTGCTCCGTGGTTTCCTTCAGTTGCATCTTTATGCGTGCGCTGAACTGTTAATATGAGAAATCTAAAGAAAAAAGACAAACGAAGAAGAACTTTAATGTGGCATATGTGGCAAACATTAACGAGTATCAAGCCATACAAGAAGCGACGGTGGGTTTTCTTGGTGGAGTGTTATCATACTGAAGAACAGATTGTACGTCCGCGAATTCCCAATGTTTCAACGAATGTAACCCCACCTTTACGTCTAGTATTGTTGACACGCAGTTTTACGAAAGAGAATCTTGAAACCATTGTGCACAAAGGAATCTGCTGCTTATGAAGCAGCAGGACCTCCAAGATCACAGAAACTGTGTACAGGTCGGCGAGGACAGGCGCAAAAACACGTTTCTTTGTTGGCTGCATTGCAGCTGTTTTCGTGCGTACTAAACTGGCGCCGCTGGAAAGGCACACCATTCTGCGCCCCCTCGCGGAACACCATATCTTGTCCGAAAGCATTTTCCAGGCCGTCGATTAGCGCACTCGGTGCAGTTATTTATTGCGCAACATGAAATGACCGCGTATGTGGGGAAGGCGCGCCCTCAAAGTGATGTCATGGAAACTCGCGGGTCTAGAACGGCAGACGTGTCTGTTATGACGATCTTAATCATAGACGGGGGGGGGGGGAAGCCAAGAAACCTGGATGGAAAGCGAGAGATGTTAAGGAGAACGGCTTTCCTCGGGGAAATGAAATCGGGGCCGCCTGGTTTGGGTCTTTCGTGTAAGTAAGTACGGCGTGCACGCTATTACATCTACGCATCGCTAGGGAACGTAAGGTCACCAGGTTTGCCCGGGCGTGGAAGTGTGTGCAGCGACTTGTACGGAACGCTGCAGCGACCGCCGCCAGTCTCTCGATTGGCTTCCCTGTCGATTAACTTCGGCCTCGTCGTTGACTCCGGCCTCCCCGTCGTTTGGCTTCTCCGCCATTTGTTCCAGCCAAAGCTATAAATTGTAAATCTATTGATGCAACCATTTCGTCTTGAATGTCTTGAACAGTAGTCGACACTGATTTGCTCGCAAAGAAATAACGCTATAAAGAATAAGAAAAAAATATATATATAAGGCCACCTTTTCGCGAGGACTCAGACTTCAAAGGCTTAATTAGTGCGCCATAATTTCCAAATCTGATAGTTCTACGTGTTAAAAAAGAACACACACACACACACACACACATATATATATATATATATATATATATATATATATATATATATATATATATATATATATATATATATATATATATATATATATATATAATTGACGTAACATAGCGAAAGTATGATTAACGAAGGCGTTGTGTAGACGATAAATTAAAAAAAGATAGTGAACTCCGAGCACAATTTGTTTTACATCGCTAACGCTCTTATTTGTGATTTAGAGACCGGAAAACAGTGTCACATTACGGCTGTATTATACTGTCAGAAAGAGTTGACAGCGGCATAACACGATCTGGCTTTTTTTGTTGTTGTTGTTTGACTTAAATAAGAAACTGTCCTAAAACCGATTCAGAAAACAGCCGATAAGCTGCAGTTTGCACCGTCACACAGGTATCACGTTCCGGGAGTCACATTAGCTCGAGGAAGATTTGGGTAAGCACAGCGTAAGATAAGCCACGCATTGCGTCGTAGTCGGCACACGGCTGTTGTTTCACTTCTCGAGCCTTTGTACTGGCTGCACGCAACTACAGGCACGACGCCAAGCACGGCGCTCCACGTACCTCCTACGTAGGCAGAGGCAGCGGAGGGTGTAGGGAGGGCGAGCGTTCAAGGCCAGGCAACCCCCGGGTTCCCTGTAAGACCGGCTACAACCTGTTTGCCACGAGCCGAAGACGTCTGGTTAGTCAAGAAGGTTGCGCCAACCAGAGACCCCCTTCCCCCTTCTTTTTTTCCATTTGCCTCCTCTCCCAACGCAGACCTTGTTTACAACGAGAGCACCCATTATCGTATAGGCACGGAAACCGATAGATCTGCCTTTGTAAGCACTGAGTTAAAGAGTTCACTCTGAATAAATTTCTTCGTATCTCCCGTGGAAACCTTCGGTTTTACGACCCGGCTCCACGTATCTTTCGTAACCGACCGTGCGTCTCATGGTCGCGAGGTGATAACATTTAACGGTTGAAACGTTTAGTAGGAAACGGTACGAACTGAATTGCCGGTTTTCTAATCACTACATTTGTATACCTACACTGGCTCCACTGCAAGTACTGCGCTGCCTGTAGATACATAAGCCGGCGGTAATACCAACGCTTAGATATGTATCTCAATTGAAGGTAGTGTACACAATCAAAATTGGCCGGCTTTCGTGACGAAGTTTTTGCCTGCTGGACGAAACGGGTGTACAGAAGCTCTACGCAAAGTATCAAGTAACTGCAAGGAAAACTGCGAAAACACGCGAGGCAAGAAGTGCCTCACGCCAATGGTGTTGGCAGACGCGGAACACAATGTTTACGCCCATAACATTGCACTAACTGCAACGTACTCGCGCTCATAAATGATTCGTATCTGGTCTTATCCTTATTCTACAAATCTTCCAGATTTTCTCCACACGCTCGCTTGTGGTGTCGTCCATAAATCTAACCAAACTCCCCTACTTCACACAGATAGATCGCTCCTTCAAATGATATCTGAAGTTTTACGTGCAGACGCCTTCGGCACGATTATTAGCTTGAGAAAAGGAACGTGGACAAACAAACAGCGATATGACAGAAGATGTTGATATTTGTTCGTTTGTCCGCTACTTAAAGTTCTCACCGCGGTTGTCAAGATCAAGCGGAGCCAACTAGCCTGCCGGCAATTCTTAAGCCGCCTTGTGAGGCATGATGCATGCAGTGTAGGCCACCGTAAACTGTGTTGCGTGGGGTTCTCCTTAAGGTGCAACTAAATGCATGCACGGGATTCTTGCATTCATACTGCATTGATATGCAACCCCCGGGCCAGGATCGAACCCCGCAGCACTCTACGATTACTATTTATTCCCGCTAGCTGAAGATTACGTTGCTGCATATCAGACATGTGAAAAGGTAGGTACATCATATGAGCGTTTTCTGCATCCAAATCGTACAGTGGCGCCACCAGGTGTTTTTTTAGGGTTAGGCTCAACCATTCGTTGCGTGTAAGTCATTGCATTTGTATGTGTGTGCATATGTATACACATGCACAACTGAAAACTAAATCGAGGGGGGATGGATTGAAGGCTATTCCCTGCTCACCTTAATCCCCTCTATAGTTACGCCAGTGCTATCGTGTTTGTGTGTGCATGTGTCTCTATATAATCTGCGTGTCCTTGTGTATCATTAAAATATTCGTGCGGTGCATAGAGTAAAACGCGATAATTCCTCATTGGCGCACATGTTTACGTTTCTTGCTTTCCGCCGATTAATTCAGCCAGAGAAAAAAAAAAGAGAAGTAGAAAAAGGAAGAAACGGAGAAAATAAAACGCAAAACTGTAACCTCCGCAATTATTCCTTCGCTTATCTGTAAACGCAAGCTGGCAACGAATCTAGGTCGCGAATGCATGCTTTCGCGCAAAAGCATGCTTCGAATACCGAACAACGTGCGGCGTATCTCTTTGCCCCACTGCGACGCTGCGGGAGATAGCAAAACGCACGAAATGAAACACACATTCACGGTTTGTTATTGAGGCCTTTTTGCAGGGACCACTTGTTTCTCTCACCTTAAGAACGTTACATGGAGTGGATGATTAATGTTCTCATGCAAATCTATAGTGCTGTCTCGGAATCTGCTTCTTTGGAGAGAAAATGGAACGGAAGCTTCCGTCTCGGTCATACGCGTGCTCGTGGCTATGCATTATGTGGGGCCAAGTTTCGTCTCAGCACAACCGTTCTCCTTCACCCTTCCTTTGTTCGAGTATGAAAGAACGAAAACGAGTATGAAAGAACGAAAACGAGTATGAAAGAAGCGAAGATGAAGAAAATGAAGCGGTGATGTATCGGTCTGAGCACGACCTTCTATTGGTCACTGCCTTAATGGAAACAAAGGTGTGAAGTAAACACTTCTTGGAATGTAACATCCGAGGCACTCAAACTATTATAGTCGATACCCTGCGTCACCATTTCCCTTTACAATCAAGAATGACAAAACAGGTCTCACTGAGTGAAAGAGATAGATAAATAATAGCGAAGAAAAGGTAGGATGGTTAGCAAGTTTAGAACAACCAGTCTATTAATGGAAAATGGATAGAGGATATTGAAAGATTGAGAGGAAAGAGATACAAAGACAGCACATAACACAGCACAGACGCAGTCATTCAGAATCCGTCACTCTTGTGCGGTGCGCGAAATCACTGTCGCTGACACTCGTCCAAGTCCTTTTCATTTAACGACCCAAGTAGTGCTCGGTATTGGGAAGGCTTGGCGTCTCTATCAGATGACAAAAAGGGGGTAGGGGAGCCGTATCCCCCCCCCCTTCCCACCATTTTTCTGTGTGCACGCTTGTGCGCTCGGTTCAAATATTAGAGCCACCAGAGGCCATCGCATGCGTCGACGCTTTCATAGCTCGCCGAAAACCGCTTTGTCACATGCACTTATTCTCGTAGTGTTGTTGACAACGCTGCTTGCTTGTCAGCCTGTCGCACCTTGAGCCACCACCTGGGGGTATTATTTGACGTCACTAGGCGAGCTACTCTTTAATAGTGTCACGCAACAAGACTGGGACGGCCAAAATATCTCGCGACAAGCTCCTCGAGTGCTCCTAATGGTTGCGTGACTCAAGTGTCGTATGCACATGCCTCTGGCAACAGCACTCGTAAACACATACATCCCAATAGCGTGACCACTTGTGACGTACGCTTGTGTCATCCATTGTGTGTCTGTTTGTTTTTTCTGTCCGCTGAAAGACACCGTCCATTCTGTCAAGTCACGTGATGCGCGAAAACGCGGTGAGTATATATATACATCAAGGAAGCCACGAGTCTTGGAGCGTTGTTGCTGCCTTCGTTACTTGTCGGCACAAGAAGATCATCATGGAAAGAAAAATAACTATCAATCTTCGGTAGAAAACCAGGAACATATATGACTGAAACTGAACGGCTTCATGAGTGAATTTAAGCATATTTGCATGTCGTTATCAACGCATTACTATCCCGTCGAAAAATATTAGCCGACATTATCTACTATGCGATGGCAACGTTCTCAACAGAGCGCGCTTTTTCCCGGTGACAACCTTACGTGTGTGTAAACAAATATTTCCTATTATTAGGTTGGCGATAGGACTGTCAGCTCAGGATCACCATCCCTTGAGTCTGGGGGATGATTCATCATCACCCAGGCTCAAGTGAGTCATCATCACCCAGACTCATCACCCAGACTTTGGGTGATTATTCATCATCCCTTGAGCCATTTTGTGAATGGAGACGGAAAGGAGAGTGGTGATGTGGCGGTGTTTGCAATAAGTAAACAAACATGATCGAAGTATGGGCTTCTTGTAGCGAAGTCCTACGAAGTCCAGTCACTACATCGTAGGCTCATGCCTGTTCAGGTGGAACGGAAAGAAAAACCGCCGGGCCTGCGTGGAGCGGGGACACAGCGAAATCTGGAAGAGCTGACTTTCAGAGCTTTCTATACACGCTCTTTGGGTAACTGCTACAAGAACAGTAGCGGGGTACCCACTACACCATAAATAATCACAATCTCTATGTAATAGGCAGGCATAGGCTATCCTTCGTCATTTTTTCGGAGAATCATGGTATCCGCTACACACTTGCAAGGATTAAAGAACCCCAGGTGGTCTAAATTTCCGGAGCCCTCCACTACGGCGTCTCTCATAATCATATAGTGGTTTTGGGACGTTAAACCCCACATATCAATCAATCAATCAACACACTTGCAAGGAATTTTGTGTGAATTTTTCACGCAGTGGCTAACGACGATGAAGATGTATGCCTCAAATGTATTTGTTGTATTATCCATACCTAGCTTATACGAGAAGTATTGCGAAGAAACACTTAAATTCACCTAAAACTCGGCCAATCCCCTGCATTTGGTAAAAGCCCCGAGAAGAGGAGCCATGGGAAGAGGAAAAGAAGAAGTATGTGCCACAGTTAATTGCTGAACAAGAACAAGTTTTTGTTGTAATGAGTTGGGGCTATGGACGACCCGCTGGTTGCACAATTCACTTTGTTTGACGCCTGGTTGGTCTTTTGCTGTTCTAAAACACTCCATTACTCATACTAACGCCATTGCTTTCACAACATCAGCCTGCCTAAGGCATTTTTGCAACGGAGCTTCAGGCACCGCCGTGGATGTGCGGCAGAATACCGGGCTGGCACGCAGGGATCCGGGTTCGAATCCCACTGTGTCCTTCGTGTTTTTATTTAATAAGTTTTTTAAACACGAAAGTGCCTTATACAGGGGTCCACCAAGAGTTCAATGACGTATTTCAGTCTGGGATATGATATAAAATAACGCTACCTAATGATCAAGAAAAAAAAACATTAAAGAAAAAGTTCGCCCCCACCGGGCATCGCACCTCCGACTTCGATTCCCATGAATCAACGCACGCGACGCTTGCTGTGATCTCATAACAGCTTTCGCTGTAAAAAATAATAATGCTTCGCGTGCAAGTGAGTTAGCCAGCATTTTCTGACGCCTGTGTGATTTTCGCGTTGCTGGCAGTTTGCCATCGGTCCCATATAGTGGAGGTGCAAGGCCTACACCTCATTCGTGGCACTTTTGACATAAACTCTCCATGGGGAGCATGCGGCCTGACTGGTCCCCCTTACTCTGATGTAATGCTCACGCACTTATTGCAATGTTAACAAACCGACGCGACAAAAATGGTTTCTCCAGCGGCATTTTTTTGTTTTTCTGCTTTTGGCGTCGTAATTATGGCCATAGTAATTTCGAGCATTGCCAGCTAGCTCAGTTGACCATTCTTACAGTATCATCTCGCGTTTTGAGAGGTAACGCTCGAGAACTTTAATGCGCCTCTTAGCACCTCGCTTTTTGAACAATGTAGCGAAACAGCTCAAGCGGAGCTTAAGCGGCACCGAAGATTTCGCCTCTCGTCAAGGATGTTTAAATAAAGAAACGCAGAAAATGCGAGCTATGATTTATTTGTCACTGCACTAAATAACAAGTTTCTAAACTTGGGACGAGGCAGTGGCTGTGCAATTACACCTACGTCTTTCTTATTCTTTGTTTCGTACGGGCCAGTGCATAGGCAGTAAGAAGAGAGGGGACGACGCTTTCTACAGCACCCCCGAATCAAAGGCGACCAGGCAGGCCACTTGGGGTGTGCCCCTGGGCCGTCGGCCATGTAGGGCCGGCTGAGTCGCAGTAGATGAGATGGGGCGTTGTTATGCGAGAAGAGTCGTGGGGGGGAGGAAGAGGGAGGGGGGGAAGCCGTGGTAGTCATCGTGCAATTGAAGCCCGACAATGGGAGGGGGAGGGGTGTTTTTCCAAGGCCAGGCAATCCCCTCCACTTCGTTCCGCAGCCAACGATAACCTGTTTACGCGATGAGCACCAGCGTGGTTCCATGCAGAAGCGACCTTGACGGCCTCCGGCGCGCACTTAATCGTCGTCCGTGCCGGGGTGTACGCAAATGCAGGAAGCGAGCTCACGCAACGGCAGGCACCGCAGTGCTCATCTCTGGTCATCTCTACCCCCCTCCACAACATTTCCCCGAACCTCCCCCCCCCCAACTTTTCCCTCGGGTGGACTTGGCCCGCATCGCTTAATGTGAGCTAACTACGCTGGTCTTCTTGATATTACGAGCTCCGCTACAATCGTTGCTCATCTGTATTTGCTTGATACCCCCAATGTGCCCAGAATACTTGCGCGAAGAAACCGAAATAAGTGTTCAGGACTACGTTACGTGATGGCGGCTGCCCGACTGTGCTTGTCCTTCGCGAACTCGTGGACAGCACCAGGAATCTGCCGACTACGGCGCACTCCTAGACCGCAATGGTTGCGGTGGCTTTGCGCTGTCGCGTTTGCTTTGTACAAAGTGAGGTGCGAATTACGGTGCAGAACATTGTAGAGTTGCACCATTACGCCTTGTAACTAAAGCACTGGAATAGGTCAGATTGATACAAAAGCAGGCACGGTAAATCGCGTACATTGCTGTTCTTATTTTCGCACAACTCACACATGGTAAAACCTCAGCTTCTAGAAGAGTGGCCAACAAAACAAAAAAATTGCAAAATTCGGTGTCGATATTTAATAATAAAGATATTGTTGACCCAAACACACCAGCCAATAGCAGACCTCTACCGATTCTACCTAATCTCTCTAAGAGCATAAAAAAAATCCCTCCTTATTGTCATTTCCGTAGACAAACACAACGTACTGCCTAAAAATTGCACCATCATCAAACTTAGCAAAAATGGCGTCATGGGTAGGACAGACGAAGTTAAATGCTTGGGGTTTGCCCCGCCGCGGCGGTCTAGTGGCTAAGGTATTCGGCTGCTGACCCGCAGGTCGCGGGTTCGAATCCCGGCTGTGGCGGCTGCATTTCCGATGGAGGCGGAAATGTTGTAGGCCCGTGTGCTCAGATTTGGGTGTACGTTAAAGAACCCCAGGTGGTCGAAATTTCCGGAGCCCTCCACTACGGCGTCTCTCATAATCATATGGTGGTTTTGGGACGTTAAACCCCACATATCAATCAAATCAATCAAATGCTTGGGGTTTAGTACAGCCTTCAATGAACAAATAGAGAGAGCACTAAAGAAGTTTGAAGGTGTTGAATGACTTTTAGAAGCTTTGAGTCTCACTCTTCCGACAGGATTTCAGGTCTCTTGGAGTTCATCACATTCAGCTCGGGATTTCGTTCATTGGGAAACTTCCCTAAGGATACAGTAATTCTGTCAGCACTTTCGCTTGCAGTTCGCTTAAGCAAACACAAAAAACTATGGGCCATGCCCCTGAAGAAAACCCTGGTGGGATGGGAATCAGCAGCGGTGTGCACTATTTGGACCCGGTTTAAAAGGGCGTCGACACGGTTGCTGGAATAACGGTTTGAAGCGAAGCTCGGTGTAGCGTTTGCTCGAGTAAACGTATGTTTGAAGCGCGTAGACGTGAAAAGTGGGTTTTGTTTCGTGTTAGTTTCATCGCAAATCAAATATCCGAAAGAGTGCGTCCGCTCGACGCGTGGTCGAGCGTTGCGGGCGGTGGAAAGGGTGAAGCGCGAGAGAAGCGTGTTGCGAGCGGACGGAAGAGCCGGCAGCTGCGGGCGCTGCGGTGGGCGTGCTGCGGGTGATGGAGCGAGTAACGTCTGCGCGCACTTGCGAAGGAAGCGTGTGAGGGGAGCAGGACGTCAACGCGCAGCTGCGGCGTCACCTACTTGGTAACGCTCCAACACCTGCAGTGAGGGGAACGCGTTGCGGTGCTTTCGTACGGACGCACGTGCGTACAGCGTTAGACACATGTGAGTCAAAGAGCTGCTTCGCATATAAAACTGCGATGCACACGAGAAAAGACCGACGAAGCGAGCGCCTTATGACGTGCGATATTCCGATCGCTCGTGCCCCAACAATCTAGTATATAGATTGCATAGAGGGTTTGGACATGTGGGATGGCCATCGCTCTGCACAGAATACATAGTGCACAATTGAAAACACGGGAGAAGAAAGCGGTTGAATGAGCACTTAACGAAGACGACGGCAGGAGTTGGCTCTCATCCCGTCGCCTTGTCCTGTGTTCGCTTCTGCGCCATGTATACTGCTGCAGCATGTCAACGTTATCACTGCGTTTGTTTCTGCACTTGCCACGAGAGGCTCCGCTTTCTCTTAGAGTGAGGGTACGCATTGCCTGTCGGGCGGCAACTTGCGCGAGCTACGGGTGCGGCGTGCCTTCTGATATTTTGCTCAATACAAAGGGCGGGAAGATTCTTTGCCGGGATTTCACACTCAAAGCTCCTCGAATATCTGATAGGCTCCGAACATTGTTAACTCTTTCTTTTTTCAAAGGAGAAAGCAGCTTTGCGGAAGTTCCTTTTAGAATCCATTCATCACAGCACTGGCTCGGAGCTAAATACTTGTGAAGCAAACAAAAGAGCAAAAAAAGGATATCATGTAGTCATGATTGCAAAACATTGACCCATGAAAGGCGTCTTAAGGAGAAGGTTTTTGCGAGAAGCAAAAGATGGCACTCCCAGTCACGGCTTGTTTGAGCGGATCATGGTTTTACGTGGAACAAACACTCGAGTCACGTAGTAAAATCGGTTTCAACGTGGCACAGTGTTGCCTACATGTAGGTTAAGAGCAAAGACAAGGTTACGCTTTACTGATGCGGCCTCATTATTTTTTGAAAGTTCAAATCTTAAACGCATACTCCCCGAGCAAGCTATCGGATGTTGCAGGATCGCCGTACCTGTCAGATCAGTGAGCGTACGCCGAAGGAAAACGGCGACGCACTGTAACAAGACTACAAATGTTAAGGTGAGTGCAGAAGCTTACGTTCTAACAAGTACCTTGCGCTGGTGTTGTTAATGAGTATTGCTGCGGACATGTGATTCGTCCTTGTACACCTCGAGCACACGGCAACCGCAATTTGAAGCGAATAAAATACTCGTCGTGCAGTTTCATCGATTGGAAAAGCGTTTTCGCTGATAATCTCCCACCTCTAGATAGCGTAGCAGTACAGCTTACGGCTGCAACACTGTATTACCGAGTTTGATATGGCACATACGTGACGAATACGTATGCCAGAACTTGATGCGAACAGAAAACAGATTACATTGGAGGCAGGAGTGGGAAAAATGTATATTTGGCGCGCCTCCTGGGTGGCTAAATCTGGCTGTGTAATGATAGTCACTCCACATAGCGGCGCAGTAATCTGCGAAGCCTCCAGAGCTTGAGAAGAGTGAAGAAAAGAGAAAAAGTAATCACTGGTGCCAGACATTTGATCAATTATTTTCCCCTTTCACAAGGTACTATCACTTACGTTATTTTGTCGTCACAAGTTTATGTTGCTAGAAACTCTCCGTTTATTCTGGTTATCCCCCCCCTCCCTTGAACTTCTTTGTGCTTTTTCCTTTCGATATCAGTCTTCCTTAATCGCTTCTTTCAGTTAGTGAACGACGTCTGCAAATACAAATAAAGAGCGCTTTAATCTTTATGTGTGTGCGTACGTGTTCCCCGTCTTTTAGGCATAATTCGCGACGCCAGCTCACAAGATCATAAGCTCGGTCCACATAGGAGTGGTAACTATTGAGCAAGCTAGCTATGTGTTTAGTTGCGCCTTGACGATGGTTTCTATGCCTCTCCCATCTTCCACCAATCAACCCTATTTTGTGCTTTCTGCTGCCACGTTACATATTCTTGCAAACTTTCCTTTCTCTTTCCCCCTCGCCCGTTCGCCTTGTCTGGGAATCCATAGGTGCCCTTTAAAAATGCATTTGTTTATGATATTTCTTCGTTTATCGTTGGCGGGGCTTCATATAAAATTGGTTTCTGCCAGCTTCTTCGATCGAGAAGCGCCGACAATCTACGCAGCCTGCCAGAGATGTAAACAGATATGAGCGGAAGGAAAACAAGTCGCGATAACGAGGAAGGATCCGTCGAAGCTGGGCGGACGACCGGGCCTATGATGCATA
Organism: Rhipicephalus annulatus; assembly: GCA_013436015.1. Lineage (NCBI taxonomy): Eukaryota > Metazoa > Arthropoda > Arachnida > Ixodida > Ixodidae > Rhipicephalus > Rhipicephalus annulatus. Next base: position 525,219 of record WOVY01011788.1, read on the forward strand.
GCGGCGGGTTTCGGTCGCACTTCCTTGCGCAAGCGCCGTTCGGTTGTCATCAACATAAATGCGCGCGATAGTGGCGTGAATTGCGCGTGTTGCGGTCCTCGCAAAGATTTCGGCGTTCGATGTTTGTGCGCACACAGGTCGGTTGCGTAGGAGAACAGGAATGAGGGAGGGGGAATGAGAAATGCAGCTGTCGAGTGCGATGGTGAAAGTGGGGGAAGCTGATGGGATGCCCGGAAATGAACCATGTTTCATACGCCAGAGAAGGAGAGGGTGATGGAAAGAGCGGCGTTTCCTCGCTGTGCTTGGGTGGAGTGCACCGTCCTTGAAAGTGTTTACGACTTTTACGCGACAAGTGTCAGTGCAGGAGAACCCGACGGGGCAGCCACGCTGGCGCTGCGGCAGAGACCCACCCAAAATTTCGTGTCGTTCTTAGGAGCTAGCTCAGGCGTCGTCTTCGGCTGCCGCAAAATAAACGTTCACCCCCTCAGCAGACTTTCACGGAGCTATGGCGCTTGTGCGGAGCCCCAGCTCTAGCACCGTGGTGGAGCCACGATTTTTGTGTGAGGCTCGTGATTCGATTGCGAGGAAACGGTCCTTGCTCGCGACTAGCCACTGTAGAGAAAGCCCTCGTTGGCACTCACTTAAAGCCTGTTAGGCTTGTAGAGCGTAGTGTTAGGGTCACTATACGAAACGCATAAATATGAAGCGCTAAGTTGCGCAGTTGGAACGCAAAAGCCTTACCGTAGGATGAAGTTGGCTAACATAAGCGTTGCAGGGTTCAACTTCAAGGGCAAATATAGTCTACCTCCCCCCCCCCTATTGTTGATGTCCAAAAGACGTGCTTTACTAAGTATGCACGAAAAATAAAAGTGAAGCAACCACATGCTTTTTCAGAATGGCTTGCGTTAGGTACCTGGCTTTGTAATAGTAAGGATCAAAACCAAATTGTTCCTGGAATCACATATTCGGGGTCTGCGCCCGCCATTACCTCCAGAAACCTGCGTGGAAATAAATAACCTTGCTCCTTAAACATCGGTGGGACAGGTCCAACTGAGAAACGGTGTTGTTAAAACCTTTACGGCCCTTCCCCCACTTCCATTCGGTGGAATTTGCGTGAAGTCCGCTCGACGAACTTGAAGAGCTCTCGATGAAAGGGAACTGTCGAGATACGCGGTAGCGCTCTGCATTCTACAGTATTGGCGTGCAATTGAGGAGACAGGTTTTTTACTTCGGAGTTGAAGTAACTGCAAATAAATGTTGTGTGGTCGCTCAAAGACGTGGACAGCTGCTTCTGTTCACATAACCGCCCATAACTTAAAGTGCAAGACAACGTGCCTCACACGCCGCGGACGGTTCTTGACTGCTGATCCAAAGTTCACGGGATCAAATCAGGGCCGCAACGGCCGCGTTTTGCAAAAAAAAAAATGCTTGAGGTCCGTGTACTTAGATTTATGCGCACCTAAAGGAACCCCAGTAGCTTGAAATTTTTGTAGCCCTCCGCTGCAGCATACCCCATGTATAATGATATTGTGGTTTGGGACGTTAAAACGAATGATAAGATGGTTTGCATCTGGGCTAGTTGGTGATCTTGCATGCCGAATGGTTGCAGGTAAATTTAAACGTACGCACGGAAAAAAGAAGACACTGTGAGAACTGTTCTCGCGTTTCTTTATTTCGTGGCGTACGTTTAAATTTAGTTGCATCCATTCGACATGTGAACGTGAACAATAAGAGGAGCCTTACGTTTTCTATCGTTTTGCAACTATACAGTTTAAAATCTAACTCAACCTTCTGTCAATACTTCTCTCTTGTGTCCCCCCGACGGTGTCAACGCACTTACAAAGGACGCTCCTTTGATCAGAAGCCCGCGTTGAGGGACGAGACGGCGCCTTTTGCGGCGCATCGAGGGCAGTTGCCGGAGATAGGAGTTCCTAGAAAGCGAAATGGGTAATCGAGTTCCATCAGCGACAGGCTGAGGCCGGTCGCTTATGAGCACTGTTTCCAGAAAGTCCTACATCGGGGGATACATCCGCAGAGCGGCGCAGCACATGTATGGTGAGCCGGCAGTCGCGTTGGGGAAGCGACCCAAGCACAAAGAATCTGCGAAGCGCGAATTTTGCGAATCGCGTTCTTTCGCGTAGATGAAATCTGCGAAGGAAAGTAACGGTTGTTGATGTAACGGTACAAGAGATAGGCGCCATGTTCGTCTAGTGTTATCACGTGTAATGTTGATCGCAATCGTTATCAGTTGCGATGACAATCTCGCGGACGGTCTGTCATGTTTGATAAGATATACGTGTTTAGACACTCCCGTCATTTTTCATTTCGTTCTCAGATGTCATATTTAGTACCATAATATCGCAAGACCAGCACTTTATTGAGTGCTGCTTTTCTCTTGTTAGACGCAACACAACTAAACAAGGCGACAATAAGCATATACTGCTAAAGAACGAATAGGGGCATTACTCGTATCGCCACCCGCCACGTTAGTCTAGTGGTTATGTTACTGAGCTGCTGAGCGCAACTGCAGCAGAGTGCTGATCGGTTATAGTACCGATATCGCGAGCCGAAGGTCGTGGGTTCGAATACCGGCCGCGGCAGCCGAGGGACGGAAATTGTTGAGTCATGCGCACTCGCATTTACATGCACGTTAAAGAAACCCAGGTGGCCAATTTTTCGGAGCCCTACAGTACGGCGTTTCTCATAATGATGCCGTGGTTTTGGGAAATTGAAGTCAAGCCTTTGTTATTACTTGTAACTAGAGTTAAGCTACGCTAGTGATGTTACCTATTTACCTTTCTTAGCTTCGTTGGCTGTTGGTTTCGTTATGCGTTGTACATGAACTGAATAAATGTTTACGCGGCTTTAAATTGTATCATATAATCTCTTATTCGCAGCCTACATTTACTTTTGTTACTATCTGCAGTTTTATTACCGATACTGTTATTATGGTGGTAGTTCGTTATTATGGTTTTTTTTGTATTATTGGTGGTCCCTCACGCTCGAAACATGGCAGTGGTTCGCAGTATGTGCAAATAATAATTATAATGATGTCATTCATCACCTAAGTTCAGTGTCAGCTCATTGGACTTACATTACGCTAATGAAGCATACATTACGTTCGCAATTATGTTCTTACGTATAATGGTAATTGTTGGCGTTTTAGACACCAAAACCGTGATAAGATTTTGAGTCACGGTGGTAAACTCCGGAATAATTTAGATCAAGTGGGATTCTTCAGTGTGCACATATACTGGGTACTTCTCACTCCATGGTAACGGAGTGAGAACTACTGGGGTTTGAGCTAGCTTCACTTTGATAGTGCGCCTAAGTAAATATCGCTAAACTGGTTTCAGTTTCAGTTTCTGCGTGACAGATGAACATTTGCTACAGTTAATTTTTTTTCGCAGGTGCTTCCTGGCTGAGTGCATTTAACCAAGATTACGGAGCGTGGAGGTGTACTAGTGACTTTTTCCCTACGCTTCATTTGCATCTAAACAGGGTACAGCAGCAAAAAGCAGAGCGGGGCTATAGTTGACTTGTGTTCATATTGGAACAGCGCAGAGACGAATCACGAAGGAAGACTATGAGCTCGTGTTGTTTAGTCTTCCTTCGTGATTAGTCTCTGAGCTGTTTCAATATAAACTGAGGAGCACTCGCAGCTTTTATTGGGCCCAACAGGGGCGCCAGTTTTTTTTAATTTTTGGTGGCACCCACAACAAGTTTGTCTAGGATGGGCATGAAGGCAAGTTACTCATGTGCTCGGTTTTGGCCACATTTTTTTCTTTTTTTTCTCTTGGGGTGGAGGGGGGGGGGCAATTGAGGCTGGGGAACATTTGGTGGGTTCAGTTAGGAAGGGGACATGTTTAGGTTACAGCGTTCACAGAACTACTCTCGGCCTTATTCACGAAGGCTTTCCCTTCGTAACTACTCTTTGCTATTGCCCTCTGGCTTTGCCCAGACCTTTCTCTTACGAACTTCTTTAGTGTAAGACTTGCTTGTGTACACAAGCCCTGGATGTGTGATATGAAATGATGTGAAACCGGAGGTTTGGGTCAAGCTATTCTCTGAGACAGCATCGATCTATCAAATGCCAGAAAATGCAGTTTTGATGCAAAGAAATCCTTTGCGCGCGGTTCTTGTGCGTGTACAGGGGAGTCGTTGCTACACCTTTGTTAGACTGTCAATAAAACAACAACAACAACAACAACAACAACAACAACAACAACAACAACAACAACAATAACAATAACAACAACAACAACAATAACAATAACAATAACAACAACGATAACAACAACAATAACAACAACAACAATAACAATAACAACAACAATAACAACAACAATAACAACAACAATAATAACAACAACAACAACAACAATAATAATAATAATAATAATAACAATAACAATAACAATAATAATAATAACAAGAATAACAACAACAATAACAACAAGTTTGGCGTTCCAAACCTACAATATGATTATGAGACATACTGTAGTGGAGGGCTCTACAAATGTCGACCATCTGATGTTCTTTAACGTGCACTCACATCGCATGCGCCTCTAGTGTTTCGCCTCCATCGAAATGCGACCCACCGCGGCCGCGGGATCGAACCCTCAACCTTCAGGTCAGAAGCCGAACACCGTTACCGCTGCCCCACCACGGCGGACTAGGCGGCGAAAGAAGATCAGCGATGTTTTAGGTTGGGCTACTTAGAGACGGTGCATATTTACTTCTGAAGGTCAGGCACGGAGACCGTACACTGAAGGAGCGATTGGACAGGACTACCGTGGCACTCGAAACTGGTTTTGCAAAATTAAAAATAAACAAAAAGATCACCACCTGGGGTTCATATGTAGGTACGCACCAGCGTACTGAAAATCGTTTTGGACAGAGTAATATGAAAGGTTCTATTGCTTCCTATGTGTGAAAGTCATTGTTAAACGTGTTACGCTGGTGGTAACATATATTAACCAGAAGAGTTTTATGTGGGTTGGTTGGTATGTGTACGGTATGGTAAAACAGCGCACAATGCGGCACAATGGAACACAAGACATAGCTGTGACCAGTTATAGCAATGTGTTCCGAGTTTCGTTGTTCCACGTTTACAACGTTTTACCGCCAATGGAAATTAATTCTGCGTAGACCCGCGAGGTGGCGGAAGGGTTAAAAAAAGGGAAAATAGACAATTACCTGTTTGTGGCACGAACACACAAGGAAATCTGTATGGACGTAAGTAATGCAGTCTACAGAACAGTATAGACAACCATCCATTTGTGGTTTTGTGCAACAAGCGAGTTTATAGGTGGTCCTTTTACTCGTTCCTTCCATATGCGCCTGTACGCTGTTTAACACGCTATAATGGGCGTACGATTACTCTAAGGCAGTCTTTGTAACTTCACCACGCGAGCATTTGCCGTCGATGGCGCTGTTCTCGCGGCTTCCCGACCTATGGCGACGGCAGCTTGCGAACCAAGGCCTCTTTCGGGGAAGAAAAATTCCATAATCGAGAGAAAGTATCTAGAGCGAATTCTGCGGGGTGGCCTGTCTCGGGAGCTCGCGGTTAGAAGGTGCAGGAAGTGGACATGGACTGTGGAAGCTGCACGGTTGCCGAGGAAGCTTTAACGCGCAGATCCTGGCTAGAGATTTACGGGAGGTTCGTCATTTGCCCGCGGCTTCCATAGCTATCCTAGCACGGTGCCAGCGCCTGTGTGAATGCGAGCAGCCGAACTCCGGTCGTTTTAGTCAGACGGGGTGGCCAGACAGAGCGTCTGGAGCGCTGTTCTTATCTCCTGGCCTGTTGCGAAAGCATACGCATATGCGCTTTGTTGATGAGGTGGAATGGTGGGCGCCGATTTGTATTGCGAGTGCCCTGCACTGTATACATGCCGCCAGTGGCGGTTGTAGTTAATGGAGCGAAGGCAAACGTGGAATGGTGTGTGGGCGAAACTTCGCGAGATTTCTCAAGACCAGAAGCTCTTATTGGTGGTCCCAGTAAAGGAAGGACGTAGAAATCGTGCATGAGAAGTAAAAAAAAAAATGACTGCTGTTAAGAAATCAACGCCTGACCAAGACAGAGAGAAAGAGGGAGCACGAAAGAAAGAGGTAAGTTAGCAAGGATCACAAAGATTGCGAAGTTAATGGGGTCACTGACAGGAACGTTCCGTTTACTATTTAAACGAGAAAATAGATTTATGAAGAGCGGTAGAGGGAAGGTAAACTGGATACAAATAGTGAAAAATAGAAGATTACTAACACTTCCACCATAATATTACGCGCAACCACTACTCTTCAAGAAATGTATCAAAGTACACCAACTGTATTTCTTGAGTTGAACACAGCCTTGAATACGCAATTTCAAATTAGGGTGGCCCCGCCCCTGAAAGTGGACCAGAATGCATAAATATTTTCGTTCTTAGGACAGCCTCTCAGCGAATAGATTCCTCCGTTAACAATATGCCCGATATTGCACAGGACAGAGTGGCACTTAGCAACGCTTTTGCATATACACAAATTAGTGCAAATGCAAAGTCGAGACGGGTCTTTGTATAAAAAAAATGTAACGTATTCACGTCGTATAACGACGTTTCGCATGCTTGAGAGTCCCTAAAACCTTACGCTATGCATGTATTGCTTATAGTGAAGAGAAAATGTTGAATGCGCACGTCTGTAGAATCCTATATAGAATTGACATGCTCGTAATTCCTGAATCAAATCACCAGCATATACAAGCGTTACATTCTACACATAACGAGTGAGTCATTGAGTAATAATGTAGCACGCTCTGCGCTTCGAAATGTCTTTGCCAACTTGCATGTATTTTCGAGATGTAGTACTGCAAACAAGTTTTATCCTGTTGACGTTACTTATACGCCACCACTTGGCAAATCGCTGGCTAACATTCTCTCTCTAAGCCAGTTCATTTTCATTTAATGACAGCCGTTCAGCAAGTTGTCGCGTTATCTCCTTATTATATTAATGCGAAAGCTTTATATGCTTTATATAACGCTTACAGTGACCGTCGGTGGCGTTACTACGAGTGATGTTCAAACATTACCACGTGATGACGTCATCATGACGTTTCAATCCAACAATACTTGTGATGCTATCGGCATAGAGTTTCCTATAAAACTATAGAAGGAACTATTACGCTGTCTATGAGCGTTGCTACAGCCGGTGCTTCAGCCAGCGTGGGAATGTTGGGTAGTGCACAAATTAGTCAAATCTTATTTCTTCCCGCTCCGTTTTGGCTTCGCGTGGCGTAGAACCGCTTTATCGCGAGACAACGATCAGCAAATGTTCAGTGGTTGCACTTCATAATCTTAACATTTTAGGCTCAACAACTGAAATCTGCTCACAAAGTTCACAACAGTCAGGTCTTTCATTCGAAACAAAACCAAAACGCAACAATAAACAAAGCCGCAAGAGCGTTCGAAGCCGCAAGCACGAAGACTATAGGTAGATCTGTGCACTACCCGTGTTTCCCATAGTCGCTGAATGATCGCAGCGCCAGAGTCCCGTCTAGTCAATTTTAGGAAACACTATGTTTATCATGACCTCACATGACATCATTACTTGGTTAAGAGTGTGTCTATCTCTGGGACTACACTGCAAAGCAACGTTGGATTCGTAAAGCTGTGGGGCTCGGGGAGAGCGGTATATTACTACAGTCAACCGAGAAGATGGCTTCGGTATTCCCGTCATCTTAGGCAAATGCCTAAGGTTTCGTTTGTTCTTTTTTTAGGGGTGAAGCTCCTTATGGCGTGGCTTGTGCGTCACTTGTAGTACGTAACCACCAGTGGCACATACCCGAAATAGCGGTCCTTACGATTTTGACCTCCAAGGTGGTTCCGGTGAGAGATTTCTTCTGTGCGTTGTTGAACAATAAAAGATAGTGCTCAATGCACATGTTAATGGCTGCTAAGGGGGAATGAGAGACAGGAGCATTCGGCCTTTAGGTAACGCGCACGCTGCGATCCCCATTAGCAGCTATTGGCGTGTACATTGAGCACGATCTGACAAGAAAGGGTTGCTACGTTATACTCGCTGGGTGTAACCAAGGAGGATTAAAAAAAATGCTGGAGTGGAAATGATTGCGCAGAAGTGAAGCCGTTCCTCTGGCAAGATGGCGATTAAAAACGAAGCGTTTCCCTCGAACGCCCAACGAGTTTAATGTGGAAACTTTTCAGGGTCACATAAAGCTCCAAGTGCGTCTTACAGTTACTAGTTTTCCTTAGTGAGCCTCTAATTGGAAGCAAAATTCTTTGAAGATTCAGTCATCCATACTCGTTTCTGTGTGTAATTTCGTCGGGAACAACCATCTTTTAATATAGAACTGACGTAGCATATACATAACATATCAAAACCACTTGATCTTTAAGTAAGCACTATGAGAAAAAAAAGCATGTTTCCGCCATCTTGGCGGAGGCAAAAGCTGGCTTCACTTCTGCCGGCAAGGCGTTGCGGGAGCTTCCACTCCAGCAATTTTTTCTTTAATCATCCTTGGGTGTAACCTCCTTGGTTTTAGAAAGGTTTAGCGAGCGTTGGGCCACATAGCCATGAATACAGTGAACTGGTATATACCATGAATTCGAGGTGGTTAAAGGTGGGAAGTAGACCCGAAGCGCAAGCCGTAAGAAAGTGTGCATGTGCCACCTCTCGTTTAGTCCTTGAAATATCCGCTGGATGGCGGTGCTTCTATATGGAGAATATATGATGAAAAGATGCGAGATGGTGGTACTTGGAGTGCTGAATAGATGGACGAACGAACACACAGACAGATGCATGGATGGACGCATGAACGGACGCAGGCGCGGATGCATGGACGAACGCAGGGACGGACGCACGAACAGACGCACGCACGGATGGGTGGATGGACGCATGGACGGTTACACACACGTACGCAGGAACGGACAGAAGCAAGAACGAATGGACGGACGAATGCTTCGCCCCACTCTCCATCATTCACTCCGTGGATATGCTGCCATTTTTTTTTGTCTTCCGCAATACGTTTGCTTTGCTAGGTAACGTTCGTGTACTCTTAGAAAAAAAAAGTGGTAGTACTTGCTAACTGTGGAGTAGTAATGGTTTGTCACATAAGTAACAACCCTGGTAGTAAGCGCAGTTGGTAAAGGAGAGGGTGGTAACAGTTAGTACTTTTGCAGTTACTACCAGCATTTAGAAACTGTTCCTACCGTAGCTATTACCACCAACGGGTAGTAACTGTCAAAGGTTCCAAGAAAAAAGAAGCAACCAATACTATACCCGGCGAAAGCTTTCTGTGGCAGCACGGCCAAGGCTACGTGGGCGGAGCCTATGCACATGTGCTACTGCGCCAAGTAGTCCGACCGCTTCGACGGGTGTTTCGGTTTCGATTTCACCAGCGCATACTTTATCCTTTGTGTGTCCGGTGTTGACCCAGGTTTCGTCAAGGTAGTATATGGGTCTGGAAGAATAAACAACAAAAATGAAGCATGTCATCTGCAGCGAAGCGCGGCGAATGCAGCGAAACTCGGCTCGTGTCACAATTATTAAAAATTGCTCGCGTTTCGGCTCGCATTTGCTCGCGTTTCGCTGCGTTTGCTCGCGTTTCGCTGCTTTTCCTTACTTGCGCGTAAACGTTGTACGCCACCTTCTTGGCCTGTACGGACAGCTTTTGATTTGACAACGCCTGGTACAGCTGCGCAGCTGGTGGACTCGCGGCACGCGGCGGTGTTTCCTCCGTAAGCGACGTTGACGAGCTGTAACCGGCGGACGCCATCTTTGACAGTGAGGAATGCGGTGAGGTAAAAAGGCGACGGAAGCCAAAAAAACCCCCAAAAACCTGAGAGAGCGTGAAACGAAATTTTTTCTACTGCGCAACGTTTTTATTCACTAATTAAAAAATAAATCCGCGAAAAATGTAAGTGACGAATGGTAAAATCTTAGTTACCCAGAACAGTATACAAACGTTTTCGTTGAGGGACTACATGCTGTGGCGCAGTAAGACAAGCGTGCTTCGGCTCCGTAGCCTTGGCTGTGCTGCCACAGAAAGTTGTCGCGGGGTATAGTGGTTATCCGGTGGCGTTTGGCGTCCGGGTTTTTGAGCGAGGATGGTACAAAGGCGTCTACACTGTCCTGGCTTATGTCACTGGGACTGGTGTCTTCGTCAATTTGTAGGGGCGCCTCACTCGTGGTGCTGTTGGAGTCCTCGTAGATGCAGGCGGTGTCGTCTTGAGATGTTAACTCCTCGATGACACCTTAACTTGTGGTCGACTGAGCACCCACGCGAGGAGCGTCTGATGCAATATTTTCATCTGAGACGCCTTCCTCTGGAGGTGCCTTGTCTGATGAAGACTTGGCCTGCAATTCTTCAGAAATGGCCACAGGATCTGGGGAACTTGAGTCTTGAGAACCTGGAGGAATTACTAGGTCCGGAGTCGTTGGGGACGCAGTGGGTGTCTGGTGCAGCGTCGCCATTGGCGCACAGTGGTCGTGGTCGGTTACCGCGGCTCACATTGACGAACCATCGCACCTGTTCTTAGACGGCGTTCCTGGCGGAAGTGGAGGGAAATCCTTGGACGGCGCCTCAGAATACGACAACCTGATGGTGCAGGTGACGGTGGCATGCGGGTCCGCACAGTGGCGGCACGGTCGTGAGTAGCCCTTCCCGTCATGGCCATAGACTGCACGCCAACCACAAAACGGAGTGGTGCAGTTCATGCGGAAGAGCCCACTGCCTCCACATCGACGGCACACTCGCTGGATCCCTTTATAGTCACAGGTCACTCGATGGCCTGCGGCCTTGAGGTAGTTGGGCACCGGTGACGAGGTGTTCATTTCTATGCGGACGTATTGCGTTCCAGTGGTCGTGGTCGGAAGCGACCCAATGAGTCCTCTGCTGATGTGCAGCACCTTCCCGTAGGGGGACAGTGCTTGTGCGAGGACTTCACTAGGGACGCGGCACGGCAGGAACAGGACAGTTACCTGGGTGACTTGGGGTCCTTGTGGTACGATGGCGACGCCCTCTCCTCGGACGGTGAGGTGTGCCGCGTCCGCGATTTGAGTAAGGGCGGCTTCACCGTTCACGGTAGCTTGATAATTCCGGCTTCAGAAGTGATTTGATAATTCCGGCTTCCGAAGTGCTGGACGCAGTATACTGTGTTTAGAACAAAACTGGTAAACGATTTAAAGTACCTGGTACTCTACTATGGGTGAGCACTAGGCTGTCCCGTTGCTGGTCACAGTAAACTGTGAAAAAAAAGCTGGTAAACAATTTAAAGCATAGAGTTTCTCATTATACTATAGAGGGAACTCTGGCAGATGCTACTGGAACACCGTCATCGCCTTTCGTCGGCTAAAAAAGCAGTCGAAGCTGTCTTGTGCTTTTTGAGGACTACAGGCCTACGTGACCACCTTTAACTTTTGTGTAGTGCCACCGCTGCATACGCACCAGCCGATTGACTGACAATCCTCCTTTTTTTGTTTTTTCTCCCTCTCTTTCTCTTCCCTTTCCTCTTTCTCTCATCTTTATGCCCCCTTCCCATTCCCCCAGCGTAGGGTAGCAAACCGGGCATGTGCCTGGTTAACCTCCCTGCCTTCCTTCTTGTTGTTTATTCCTCCTCCCCTCCTGGTGCTAGTGTCTATGGGAGCTGCAACGCACGGCGCTTCAGCGAGCATGGGAATGATGGGTAGTACACACATTTGTCTAAACTTCGTACTTCTGGCCTGATTTTGGCTTCGTGTGTGTTCGTGTGGCTTGGAGCTGTTTTCTCATGAAACAAAAAATCAGCAAATGTTCTGCGATTGTGCTTCACCACTTCATTCTTTTAGACTTACCTTTCCAAATTAGGTCACGAAGTCCAAAAGGGTTAAATATTTATTTCAAAACAAAACCGAAACCCAGCAATAAACGAAGCCGCAAGTACGATTTGCCGCACGCAAGTACGAAGACTAGGCAAGTGTGTGTACTACCCATTATTCCCATGGACGCTGAACGATCGCAGCGCCAGAGTGCCCTCCAGTTAATTTTAGGAAACTTCATGATTTAAAGTACCTGGTACTCTGCTATAGGAGAACACTAGGCCGTCCCGTTGCTGATCACAGTAAACTTGAGAAAGGGAAGTTTATTGTACACTTAACTTGTACATACACAAACGAAACATCGAAAACAAGTAAAGTCTCTCATTTACCCTTAGCAGCCATTGGTAGGTACCTTGAGCACTATCTGACAAGAAAGGGTTTCTACGTTATACTCGCTGGGCGTAACCTCCTTGGTTTGAAAAAGGTTTAGCGAGCGTTGAGCCGTAGTGCCATGTATACAGTGAACTAGTATAGACCATCAACTCGGGGTGGTTAAAGGTGGGAAGTAGACACGAAGCGCAAGCCGTAAGAAAGTGTGCGTGTGCCTCCTCTCGTTCAGTCCTTGGAATGTCCACTGGATATCGGTGCTTCTATATGAGGAATATATGATGAAAAGATGCGAAATGGAATGGTGGTACTTGGAGTGCTGAATAGGTGGACGAACGGATACACAGACAGACGCATGGACGGACGCATGGATGGTTGCATGGACGGATGGACGCATGGAAGGACGCAGGAGCGGATGCATGGACGAATGCAGGGATGGACGCACGAACAGATGGACGCACGGACGGGCGGATGGACACATGGGCGGCCACACAGACGCATGCAAGGACGGACGGATGCTTCGCCCCACTCTCCATCATTCACTCCGTGGATATGCTGCCATTTTTTTTTTTTTGCAGAATGCTGTTTCTTCCTCTGTGCTCAGTGTGAAACGGGTTTAGAAAAAAATTATTATCAGAAACGTCAATAACACTCAACAGAACATTTCTTTCTGAGACATAATGTAATGATGATGACAAAACATACGTCATTTACAAAAACATGGATATGAGATGACGTTGAAAGAGCATGTTCCTTCAATGAGACGTGAGACCCGAGAATTCTACTATTTTTTACGCAACAGTACGAGTTAAGCGTGGTTACATAGCCCCTACTTTGCAGATGCATCTCTGGCACAGGGGAGCACTTGTGTTTCAGGATGAAATATAACAAACGTCAACCTAGAGTGCTATACCACACTAACTGAATACGTGTGTTTGGGGACATGGCACAAGACTTTTATTCAGCGTCACTTGCAGAAAATTATATGTCATATCTATTCATTATAAAAGGGCCATAAAAAGGCACCATGTATAGTGGTCGAAACGAGGTACCGAACTCATTAACATAGTCTCCGTTCATTTGAGTGCTTCACACGGCTAATATATCGGCGGTCAAATCGTTTGAGTGGTCGTACGTGCCAAGACAACGATAAAAAATAGACACGCCACAGTGAAATAATTTTGACCATCCCCCAGAATAATTATCACCATCTGGTAATTTTATTTTGCCGGTGTTGTTAATTTGCTGTAATTGACTTTGTTTGTTGTAATTGTCCATTACAACACGTGTAGCACTTGCTTATGGTTCGTTAACTTGTACTTCTCCGTTTCGACAATATAAAAATGACGTTTACATATCTCAATTGCGTACTTTAAAACAAAATGTTTTTTCTTGGCCTATGGATATCTTCTGCGTCATTTTTCCGTTTAATGGTGATACGTCGCGACGGTTCCTCTCATAAATTATCAGATTCGGTATCACACACAATTTCGAATTAGAGAGTAAATAGCCGGGTAACAAAAAGGTAGTAACGGGGCAAGAAAGATACTAATGGCTTCAGTTACCACCCCTTTCATTCCAGTTATTAACGAATCATTAGCTTAGATAATAAACATGTCGCAAAAATTAGTAACAGTTGCAGCTAGAAACTGTTTACTAACGTAGGTAGTAAACAGGCAGCAAAAGTGTATTAACGGTCCAAGAAAAGTAGTAAGCGTTGCAGTTACTATATAGTCGCTTGCAGTTGCTACCTTTTTATTAACTTTTTTTTAAATAGTGTATCTTAACTTTTATATCATTCCGCGATAGTATGCACGCTGTCGCTGCGGCTCAATATTTGAAAATCCCATGGCTATTCATCAAAACAAAACAGCGTCCTATGTGCGCAGGGAGCACAATGAAGCCAGGTATAGGAAGCCACGCAGGCCGTTGTTTGTCGTTCGGAATCTGTAAACATTCCTCCGCTGCAAAAACAGCTTCCAAGTATAGAAAGTGCTCCAACACTCACGCTAGCTTATGGCGCGGACGGGTACACTTGAGTTGTTTGTTGTACGTATGAGTCGGGAATCCTAGGAGAGCACAACATTGTCCGTTCGAGAACGCACGAGTATCAGTCCCACTCGACTGGGTAAAGTGGTCGAGATAACAGCAAACAACCCGTACGGGAGCTCTTGACGGTCACTCTGATAGCGCCACATCGATTGGATTGTGAGGTTTGAGATCCCAACGTGCGGCATGCAGGTACACCATTGACGTAAACGCATGGTGGCTTTGTTGGGCTGCACATTAATAGTAACCGTACAGCATGCCTCAAAGATAAGAAGGGTGTTTTTGTTTGGGACGCCGTCAATATGAGTGAATCGATGTGCCAGTTATTATTCTAATAGTTTATGTGTAGCGCAAACGTGGCTTTAAGTACTCTAGAGACAAACTGAACGCGAGGAATAGTTTTGTGTCTGTGTCGTCAGCTTGGGTGCAGTGTTAATGCTCTAGGAAAGCTACATTTTATTACACTACCACAGCACGCGACGTGCGCTCATCAAAATGAACCCGTTGTGACAGAAATCAAAACCGTGACCTATTTATACACTGCAGTCACTAATTATGGCTATCATGGTGGCTTGGTGTCTCTGATATGATAGGGGGGTTTAACGTCCCAAAACCACCATATGATTATGAGAGACGCCGTAGTGGAGGGCTCGGGAAATTTCGACCACCTGGAGTTCTTTAACGTGCACCCAAATCTGAGCACAAGGGCCTACAACATTTCCGCCTCCATCGGAAATGCAGCCGCCGCAGCCGGGATTCGAACCCGCGGCCTGCGGGTCAGTAGCCGTGTACCTTAGCCACTAGACCACCGCGTCGGGGCGGCTTGGTGTCTATGACATCTTAAGAGGACGCAGGTTCAACTCGCTCTCACTCCAATCTTATTATGGCGGAAACAGCAGTGCGTGAGCGCTCGTATAGAAATTCAACTTTAAATCCGTCTTAATTATTGCCAAATGGCTGCAATTAATTTGTAGTCCACTCAGAATTGCATTCCTCATAACTAGGGGTTTCGGCTGAAAACATTTCTGGGGGTGGGGGGGGGTGGGAAGGACCTTTTTGATTTCGGGGGGGGGATCTTTTTGAAACGGTCCTTTTCCTCTCTGTATGCCATGGCTGAAAAAAAAATTGGGAGGGGGGGGAAGCACGTGCTGGTGTGCAACCCCCTGGCTATGTCATTGCTTGTAACCAGCTTTATTGTGTCACCAAGCAAAACTGCTCATTTTGTTCAATGCTGTCCTGGTGTTCTTTATCCACCATGGTGAAAACCTAGACTTTTTCTCACAGACTTATATGTGTTCGGGTATCGAGATGGTTCTCGGCCTTCATCGCGTTGGACGCTTGTGATACTTTATGGTAATGCTCACGTAATTCAGCACCGGGCACCACCTGTTCATCGGATACCCGGAGATGTCTTGTTCACTAACAAAGGAAAGCAGCGAATGTTATCAGGACCACAAGGGCCACATTGTCAGACCACGTGTCAACGTTGTGAATATCGCAAAAAGCTAGCCTGTTGTAGAAACGTGTATAAATACTGTCACTATCTCGTTCTCTGTCGGAGGATGTCCTCATTGCAGTCTGCTAGGAGACACGTTCGACAGGTGCGACATCCGCAACGAGCGTAAAACGAGCTTAACTGGAAAGCCTCACAGGCGTCTCGTATGTAGAGTGAAGCTCCCGGACAGAACCGATATGTATGTTCGGCACGTATAGCTTATTGGCTTCTTCTTATCATTGAAAATCAATGGAGCGTAGCTTGTTGTCTTATTAGGGCACCGATGACGAGCTGTTCGCTGTTCAGGCAGCGACTTGTTAACGTTTACCTAGGGTGATTGGTAAAGTTTAGCGGATACGAAACAAAACCTACCGTGAAGTTTTTGCATCGCTGACCACGCTACACACTACGAACGATACGCTAGATTCCGACAGATGACCTGCGCCTCCATATCTATCAATAGAAGACATTTTCTATCCTTTCAAACTTACACGTGAATATTTTATCGGCGTTAATGCGATGAGCTTCGAGTGAACGTGGTCACACAAATACATGACGTTTTCGTCATGTACTGCAGCCCAGTTGCGCTCCTGCACTTTCCTGTGGGCGCACAACGCTACCTAGCGGCGTGCCCGTGAAGTCCACGAGAGGAGGCTTTCGTTCTGTGTGGCCTTTAATGTAAGCGGGGCGCTCACAGAGGCTAACGCGGAGGGACGGCATTTTCTCTCGGTTCCTTCGGGCACTTGTGGGGCTAAATGAATTAAGTGTCAGGCTGCTCTGCTTGACCAAGCCATGTGAACTCTGATTTGGTCCTACATCAGAGAACAGCTGGAAAATTTCGTTCCCTTGAATAGCGGGCTCAAAATCCTAGTCTTCTAGGTTGATTGACCCCAAGTTACTGTAGTTAGATAAGAATGACAGTCCCACTAGAAAGGCGAGTTTAGAGCGGAAAGGGCTCACAAAAAACATAAAAGGAAGCAGTTTTTTTTTCTGGATACGTAAGACATAAGTGGATACGTAAGACATAAGACATAAGTCATAAGTACACTGGGTTACGTGGTGCGGCTGCC
The DNA here is from genome assembly GCA_013436015.1 of Rhipicephalus annulatus. Classification (NCBI taxonomy): domain Eukaryota; kingdom Metazoa; phylum Arthropoda; class Arachnida; order Ixodida; family Ixodidae; genus Rhipicephalus; species Rhipicephalus annulatus. The sequence continues at coordinate 542,007 of WOVY01011788.1, forward strand.
AACCTGAAAGCCGTGGGTTCGACTCCCAGTCATCGCGGTCACATTTCGATGAATCAAAACGCTAGAGGCATTGTAATGCAGGTCAAGAAACGCCAGATGGACAAAATTTTTCACAACCTCCACTACAGCGTACGTCGTATAGTCGCATTTTGATTTTAGCTCGAAATACACCACATATTGTTGATCAGATTACATGCACACTGAAGATCAGTGTTCGATTCGTGGAATACGCCAGGTTTAGGTAGGTTAACTACTCATTAAGTTATAACTGTGATGCATGTGCGGCAAAACTGAATGTGTCTGAAAACCAGCGCGCATTTCCTGTAAGCTATCTGGGTGCAAAGATGCCACTCGGGCCATAGCAACAATACCGCACAAGCACCGTTCTTTGTAAACAGGAAGTATAGTCGGACAACGCGGTGACAGCTCGCGTTCTGCTCAAAAAATTATGCAGCCACCGACGCCACATCTCTTGGCCTCGAGAGCTCGACCCTCTCGAGAATAAAAAGAAATGGTGAAAAACTCCATCGTGAAAGAAAGCAGCATGACGATGGGCGCAGCATTATACGGGCTGTTTTCAGTTCAGCTGTATTATTTATGCGAACGGAACTAGATCCGGCGATGTGAATGGAGAGAAATGTGACAGCTCCGGCTGGGCGCTATGGAAAACGGGTGTTGTCATGGGCAACGCCATGGCGCAAGCCAGCCTTCCGTGAAAGAGCGTTGCGGACTTCCAGTGTCATTCTAGATTTGATAACTGGAAGGAACAAAAAACAAGGGCAAAAAGAACACAGCTTTCTATAGAGCGGGTGCGCCGAGAGATATGAAATTGAGAGAAGCATGAAAATTGCTAAGCACGAAGCCAGGCAATGAATCTCATCCATAAAATGCTTAGGCAGCCTGAGGGGACGACGGCTTGTTGCGAAAGGGTCGGAAGACTTTGCACGCCCTCTTTCTTTGCATAATGAACTGGCAGGCAAGCGGAACCGCATAAGAGTGCACACAGCGACCCTGGGAAGGGGACCCGTGCGTCATGTATTTTGCTTCTGTTTTAAGCATTATTTGTAGCACGAACAACGAGGGTCACCATTCTCGAAGCGCTTCCGGCCGAACCATCAGTTCCGGTTTTTCAATTATGCGAAATCGAGTAATGCCTGATTGAATAGTTGTATGTGACTATCGCATAGATAGTAATCAAAGTTTTGAACAATTCAACAGGACGAATATTTAAAACTTGAGAAAGGCCAGTGGTGCAACTTGGTTATAGGGTGGGGTGGCTGCAATTAACGCTAACGTTGTTACAGTAGGCCTTTTGTTCAAACTTTGACCGATATGTCTGCCTAAAAATGAGCGCGTCTTCATTTTACAGAAAATTATGTCAATTGCACGCCTTGGCTCCAGAAAAAAACTTCAGGGAACAGAGCGGAAGACTCTCGAACTGCTAGCGTCACAAAATTACCGGCACAGTGAGCTCAGGCGTCAAAAAGTTCAGAAAATACTTGAGTGAGCCCCTGGTCTCAAGGAAGAACGATCCTTCGAAATATTGGAAATAGCATGGAGCTGCATATTGTTCTAAAAATATCGCCAAAATTGCTTTGCGATACCTTCCCATCGATGACCCACTCGTTACGCAATTCGCATTGTGTGACACCTGGCTGCTCCTTAGCTGTTCTAAAATGTCTTATTACACGCATAAATACGATATCTAGGTGGTCAGTGAGCGCATTTTTTCAACTACAGGAAGCATTGTAATCACGACGAGAAAGCATAAAGCCAGGCCCTGTGGAACAGCTTGTGTTTCTGCATGATAATTTGTATAGTCTTTCGGTAGCAGTCCCTCACCGCGTTATATGGTCGAGGACATGATCAGACTTCATTTTTGTGCTATTTATATTTTCGGTAAAATCTTTTGTATACAATATTAAAATTCATATTCTATATTTTTTGCCACTATATCGGGTGCCATTCGAGCGCCGCCGGGGTGGTCTAGTGGCTAAGGTACTCGGCTGCTGACCCGCAGGTCGCGGGCTCGAATCCCGGCTGTGGCGGCTGCATTTCTGATGGAGGTGGAAATGTTGTATGTCCGTGTGCTCTGATTGGGTGCACGTTAAAGAACCCCAGGCGGTCGAAATTTCCGGAGCCCTCCACTACGGCGTCTCTCATAATCATATGGTGGTTTTTGGACGTTAAACCCCACATACCAATCAATCAATCAATCAATCAATCAATCAATTTGGTGCCATTCGAATTGAATTCGATTCTAAATGGCATTTCGTAATTATCACACCCTTATAAAGTGTGTTTTACTAACGTGTGTTTCTAAAACGTGTGCTCAGCAAAATTACTACAGATCCTTGAAGTGAATGCTGATGATAGAAATGCTGATGATGATGCGAAGGTATAGGTTAAAAGGTTCATAATGTCTACGTTGAAGTGGTTGACTAGTGTAAAGGAGACAGATGTACGGACTGGCAGATGTGTGGACGGACGAACAGACGGACGCCTAGACATATGCACGCACGGTCGAACGGACAGGTGGATGGACGCAGTATTTATGGTCTACTTTTAAATTATATGCGCGCTATGAACGTTGTATCTATTGTATGTAACACCTGTGTCCGATGGAGAGCTAGGACAACGGCGTCAAAGGACATCGTGAGAGCCTAAGAAGCTTAATTGGATCCTAAAAAAATATGCATGATTTAGAGTAGCGTTGGTGCGCTCTTCTTGGAGAGTAGTATACGTGGTTCGAAAAAATCGCCAGGCCTGCGCGGACCACGCAGCACTGCCACAGCAAAAACTATAAAAGGGGCTTTACGAAGTGTTTTTTAAACACTATTTGGTTAACTGTTACACGCACACTTGCAGCGCGTACCCACAACGCCATAAATCATCATAATTTTTGTGTATTAGGGAGGCCTTCGCTATACCATCGTTGGCCAGTCTTCGGGGAAGCATGGTGCCCACTACACACTTGCAAGGAATTCTGTGCAATTTTTCGATGCTGTGGCTGACGACAATGATGAATTGTGCCTAGCTTTGTTGTAATGGGGGTCGTACCATTAGACGAACCACTCGTTACGTAATTTGCATTATGTTACGACTGGCTGGGCCTCAGCTGTTCTGAAACACCTTATTAGACACACAAATACGATTCATTTCCCGATATGAAGGCTGTCTATGGTCAGTTTGCAACGGTGTACCAAGTAGCGGCGTAGCTCGGCGGTAGAATACTAAGCTGGCGCACAGGAGAGCTGGGTTCGGATTCCATTGTGTGCTGTGTGTTTTTATTTACTTAGTTTTTTTTCTCATATTGCGTGATAGTGGTTACAAGCACTGGCTGGGGCGATGGTCAACTACGGCACACGTGACGCTTGTTGTAATCTCATAAAAGATTTCGCTGTAAATCCGCAATAAAATGTGTTATTTCAGGCATCAATAAGATTTCAACAGGGCATTTCCTTGTTTAGCATACATTAACGATCATACTGCGATGACGTAAGCCATACAGTGTTTACGTTTTGTCGCATAATTTTAAAAAGGAGCCTAGCCCAATCTGCGCAAATTCACAATGTTGTACTTGCCTTCTGCGTTTCTTTTTCTTCGTTTATTTCTCGCATATTTGGTTCATAGCCGATCAGAAGTCAATGTAGAGCGATTTCTTGATTATCAAACCAATTTCTTATATCCCATTTGCTTTCTGAGGCGTTACATGATGAAACCAGGATTCCATTAAAATTCATTTCGTGTGTTCAGGGGACTGCAGATTAGCTTATAAGAATTCCTAAGTCAGGTTCTTTGAGTTGCGCCTAGCGCACAATGGCGTTTTCTGGTGGCACCAACATCAGTGGGTGGTACGAGCACAAAGTTACAATCTTCCTTCTCTTCTACAGCACTCCTGCTCGAGTACTTACTTTATGTTTTCCCGTTATTCAACAAAGGACTTGTATAAAGAACCAAATATTATCATAGCTTGCACCGGAGACGCAATGCTTAAGAGAGCGCAGTTGATATCGCTGTTTTGCAAAGTTCTGTGAATTTTGTTTTTCTTTCTTCTTCGAGAACAAGCCTTGGTCACAGACACTACGTTGATCTCAGCTTGAGTTGCGCTGAATGGCCGCGACACCTGGCGCGCCACAGTGCTTGAGGGGAGACGCTGGAAATGCGACACGTAATAACAAATGGTACTTCCACTATTGCGCGTGGGGTGTCATGACAGTCGAGTGCACATGAAGCGTTGGTGGAGATCAATGTGGCGTCTGTGACGAACGCTTGCTCGCGAGAAGACACCGGCGACGTTACTCGTTGTACGCCAGTGAGCCCACCACCTCACTTATGTTGTTCACTTTAAGGAAAACGAAATGAGCACGTGCGTTCTCAAGATGACAGTTTTCTGCCATGTGATTAGTATTGCTGTAGTTCTCTAGCTCACGAGAAAACACGAACAAATAAAAATTGGTCAGGCGCATTGCATAACGATGGACAGGAGCATAGTCCATCTTTATCTGTTCTTATCGTGCGCTAGAAAATCGCAGCGTGACGTACCAACACGTCCAAAACGCTACGTTAGCATAGTAATACGGGATTTTGGCGGGGGCATGTCAAGTTAGTTGTGGTACGTGTTTTTCCACCAAGTTGTGTTAACTCACCTAGGAAGGAGCACGCTACGTCACAAATGTTACGTCATTTCTTTGGACGAAACATTTCACGTGAGCAGTGTTACGGAAGCTTGGCTAAAACGCGTCCCATCCCTAGTGTCAAGTTATTTTGTCATGTGACGTGAAATCGCGTAACTAATCAAACACGTTTCTGTCAAAGTCATACCACGTGACTAGCGCTACGACAGTTTGGCAGCAAATTTTCTTTCTCTGTCGTTCTATATGGGTTTCCCTCATTCTGCCCTTTCTTTCTCAGTATTTATCTCTTTTTATTTGTTCTATTTCTTTCTTTATCTCTGTACTCACTTTCTCGCCCATCCCGCACCGAAGTGGCACACGTGTTCTGGAAGCGAAGCAGAAGATTATGGGGACAAGGAGAGCACGCGTCCTCCACTCGCGTTGGCGAAGAAGTTTTGTGGTTTACGGCTTTCTGTTCGCACAACACGGCAGTACCAAGAGCACAGTAACCAAAAGCTTAAACGGCTCTGCCGTTAACTGTAAAATTGCCACCACCTATATTAGATATTTCGACTTCGCTGCATAAACTTGCTTAAGATAAAGGCAAATGAGCAGTCAGAATATTTTTTTAAATTGATTATATCAGTTCATAAGGCTGACCCTTGTCTAGCGAACAGCTGAAACAATCGTAACAACTGGCGGAACAGATCTGAACAAGGCGCTTCTTTCTGTGTGGCCTCTACGATCCCTTTCGGCAGTGCGACCAAGCACGTGGCTGCCACATACACACACACAAAAAAAGGAAGGTGCCATACACGAGATAAGACGAATGCTGTCTTGCGAGTGCCACTACCGCTTGCGACGTCTTTTTCCAATTTGCTATCTCAGAGCAGGTGAGGCAGCAAAGTGCGGGCTTCACTACATTACATGGCCTCGAAACAATACACGGACGAAGTGCTATCAACAAGCTCGTGCTTTTCCTTCTTAATTTTAAGTCCGCCAACCATCTCTATGTCTTCTCCCTGGACAGCCTACTTCGCATTGTCATGCTCTTGCGGGTCGACGAATGAGAGTAGGAAGAAGTGTAACTTTGAAGGAGGGCGTGAGATGCCGTATATGTTGCGCAGCTGGTGGTGCTGTTGGCGGACCCCGACAGGGTAACGGAAGGTCGCAACATAAATTTCAGCCCGTCGCCAAATGGTGCCCTCCGCCTAAAGAAGCCATTAAGGCCTCCTGGCTCTCACGCTGCTTCTGGGAGAGATATAGCTGATGTATTTCTTTTTTTCTTTCTCTGCAACGCCGCCGCCGGGTTGTACATAGGGGACGCGCGAGCCACTACAAGTGGATGACATCCGCTTAACGACGGCAGCTTTGTCGACCAGTGGTCGGCATTGAGCGGAGAGCTCTTCACATCGTTGTGTTTGTTCACGGCTGGTCGTGTTTTCCGCGCCGTTTGTTCATGGATGCGGCGTAGCGTAAAAAAACTTTGACAACTCGGCCATTCAATAAAGGTTTAATGTAGATGATGTTGCTGATCTATAGAGGCAAATAGCCTACATTAGGTTCCATTTACCTAACATAAGTGAAGAGTTAGCCCACAACAGTCAAGAGCTATAACCAAAAGTATTCGTTGCTAGCAGCAGGCAAACAAGTTCAATTTACTCCGAAATCAACGTTATCAAACAAAATAATGCCTCTTTACTAAAGTGGCGCGGTACAGCGATCCCTCGATCTGGCTTACTTTACTCGACTTCCACAAAACTTGACCATTCAGTATCGAAAACTGTAACGATGTTGTAGCATATTTTGAACACTTATGTTTGCTTCTGGTCAATGGTTTGTCATTGAAGCTTCGTCTCGCAAGCGATTAGTCGATATTTTACACCTTTCGAAATCGGCTGGCATCAGGCATGGGTTGCAGTGTAATGCAAAAGTCTTCGCATTCATAACTATATAGTTTTCTTCCAGCCCCTCGTTCCTCTATTTTCGCCACTTCATTTTTATTGCCTATGTAGGGTAGCGAACCAGACACTTGTATTGTTGACATGGCTTTTTTCCCTCCTTCCTTTTTCCTTTTCTCATTTAGTGAATAGCATGTATTTTTTTTTTCGTTTACATTTCCGATAAGTCTAACTTTCTTGTGTTTATGGACAGAAGATTGAGCTACATAACATTGCTTAGTTATTTTACGATTGTAAGAGAGGTAAACAGTGAGGCAGAGGAAAGGCGTGGAGATCGCCTTACAGTATAAGACGTATGATAGTTTGCACTGACGTCACTGAAACTGCCATGTTGGTGCACCGCATGGCACACGCAAGGTTTGCGAGGTCACGCATTGATGTTTTCGTTACATCCCTCGCAGGTGCTTTCGTTATTGACAGACAAATGCCAATAAAATTTTGAACGCATTGTTATGATGTTGATGCAGGTCAAGCGCGATGTGATTATGCTGTCTAAACGTCGTCACGTCCGCCGTGTTGGTGAATCTGTATGTGATGCGCGGCTATGAGATCTGTGAGCTGCGACCATTACAGACATGCAAGCTATGGCCGCGATAGGTTGGCCTCGTTGAAGTATCCCACCGCAATCATCGTGGCACAAGTACCAGGCAAGACCCGGATGGCATGCGCCACGTGTTGGTGCGCTCGGGCTACGAGGAAGAGGAGGACAGTTGGATCTGTGCAACTCGACTACTCGGACTTCGACGACCATAGTTATTAGACACGGGCGCACAAGTTCGCCCTAATAAAGACGCTTGTTTTTTTAGCCTGTCTGCCTCAGCATCGCTACACTATCTATACAATGAACATGGCTTCAACTGCCTTCTGCACAATAATAGAGTACGGTATCAAAAAATACTAAAAAATGAAGGAAGTGAGTGGGAGAGAGATTGAATGGAAACGCATTGAAGTACAACCGAGAAGAAAAAAAAAACAGGTTTACTGAAATGAAGGCTGCGTGGTTACTGTTGTTTGAGGAGGGTAAACCTTCTTCTGGAGCCCCTCTGGCTATTAGCGCTCGCCAGGCCTACGCTTCAAGAAAAAAGAGAGTCAAAAAAGGATCATAACATGGTGATTCTTTTCGGTTATACTCACTTGATCTCTTCTGGAAAGTAGTAACAGAAAAAATGGAGTTGTCGGTTTCGGAGTAGTTAAAGCAGTCTCGTGAAGCGCGTTCCGATGGGCTTCCGTTACGAAGGCGTCGACGTATAGTCAAGGTTCGCCATTTGGCTTCACGTGTCCCATTCGGAAAGTGAGCTTGTGGTTAGCTAGCCTCTACGAGGGAAGGGGCTGCGGCAATAAACGAACAAAGCTACATGGAAAAGATGGACAGAAAGACGAATTCAAGCGAAATATACAACCCCGTACACCGAGCAGTAGAAGCAGGTGACACGTGCGTACCGAAGCAATGGGGGTGGATTGATGAAGCGAATGGTAAGAAATTAACACACAAAACGAAGCGCTAGTGCATAGTTAAAATCGGAACAGCTGCACAAATGCGTGTCCTCTTCCCTGTACAACGAATAGATTAGGGTGCCCGTGCCAGGTACGTGCATTGGTCATAATATGGCTGACGTTTCCTGGGTGTTTCCCATGCACACGTAAGGTTTATTTTTAAGTGTGTTTGCGCTCCAGACGCTTAGGCTCAGCAAGACGCGGTGAGCCTCTTTACAATGTTCCGCGAAGAGAACGTAATGATCGGCTAGCGATTAACCATGTCTTCGTGACACAGGCTACGAGGAATGGAAGATAATGTGGTGAACATTTCGAGAAGGCGTTAGAAGCCAGTAGTTTCTTCGGATGCCGCGTCTTGTAACTTCTTTGTTGTTTTCCCATGTAGGTTATCCGATCTTTGGCTGGTTCGGCCACTATGCTATCGGTATATTGTCGCGTCACTATATGGCTACACTATACCTACGTCGACACAAGGGCTGCACTGTTGGGAGATATCGTCGATACACTCACATTGGTGTCCGACAAAACTGCAGCCACTGAATGGCAAATGCGCGAAGGAGCATCGTCGATACATGCAGTCAATCCCTGCAGCGTTCGTGGACGAAAATGCAGAAGAAAAGATTATCTAAACTTTTCGATGTGCAGATGCCCACGTGCTGTAATAAACACGAATATACACTTTTCTATAAGCGCAATAAGCGTTAAACAAAAAAAAATAATGAAGTACTCCGCTTGTTTGCTTATATACTACTTCTTAAGCCTCTCAGCTCTGTTTTGTGCTCGCAGTCTGCGTGGAACGATCCTTTAACCTAACCATCGCGTTGCTGGACGAGAACTCGCGCTTGGAAACCGAGATTCTGAAATTCCTTATTGCAACGCCACTATAAACAGCCCTGCAAGAGCTGCTAACGCGCCGTTTAAAAGTTAACTTTCAGTTTATTCCTGGCTTCCTGTAACGTCCCCTAACTGTAGTTGCTACCTTCGAGCGGGAACAAGCACGTAACCGTGCGGAGGGTTTCAGCAAGGTCAACTAAAACTGAGATTTAACTCGCCCCTTCTCCTGCGTCATAATTCAGCGCTAGCGTGTGCCGCAACTGTCGCCTGTCGGGCTCACGCTGTCACTTGCTACTATTTTGGAACCAACCCACAGCTTTGGCGGAAATACCTGCTCGACAGTACAGCCCCCACTGTTCTTCGCTGGAGTTGCGCGTTGTTGCGGAAGCCGTATAGCTGGCGTCAGCCAATGAGGGATCAGTGCCGAAGTGCCATCTGTAGGTCAAAAGTGTTACCGATCGGATCGCTGATGCCACCAATTGTTCCCGCTCGAAGGTAGCAACTACAATTCGGGGACGTTACAAGAAGCCAGGAATAAAATGGAAGTTAACTTTTAAACGGCGTGTTAGCAGCTCTTGCAGGGCTTTCGATAGTGGCGTTGCAATAAGGAATTTCAGAATCTCGGTTTCCAAGTGAGAGTTCTCGTCCGGCAACGAGATGGTTAAGTTAAACGATCGCTCCACACAGACGGCGAGCGTAGAACAGAGCTGGGAGGTTTAATAAGTTTTATATCAGCAAAGAAGTGGAGTACTTTATATGACAACATGCATTAACGAAAAAAACATAAAAACATAAAAAACAGCTATGCACTGGTGGTGCCTGAGTAAGGAAGCAGCAGAGCCGGTGGCGTGGCCCATGGTGCGCCCACCATCTCGGAGGCCATGCGTGGCCCATAGAATTTCGGGGAACTAACCAGATGGAAATCTGGCGCAGCGATCGTGCAACCACCACAGAAATGAAGGATAGAACACGTATTTGCCACCCCGCCGCGGTGGTCTAGTGGCTAAGGTACTCGAATGCTGACCCGCAGGTCGCGCGATCGAATCCCGGCTGCGGCGGCTGCATTTCCGATGGAGGCGGAAATGTTCTAAGCCAGTGTGCTCAGATTGAGTGCACGTTGAAGAAGCCCAGGTGGTCGAAATTTTCGGAGCCTCCACTACGGCGTCTCTCCTAAACATATGGTGGTTTTGGGACGTTAAACCCCACATATCAATCAATCAAATCAACACGTATTTGCCTATAGTCTGCGAGCTTGCGGCTTCGAATGCACTTGTGGCTTTTTATTGCTGTGTTTTGGTTTTGTTTCGAATAAAAGAACGTACCATCGTGAACTCCATGACCCGATTTGAATCGGTGCGCCTAATGAGGTCAAGGGGGTTGAAGCGTAACTGCAAAGCTTTTGCTCCACTTCGTCTTGCGGGCCTCTAAGCGACAAAGCGGATTCATGCCACACGGAGCCAAGCCGAGCCCAAAGAACGTAAATTATAGACAAATTTGTGCGCTACCCATGATTCCCGTGCTGGCTGAAGCACCGTGCGTTGCACCTTCTACAGACAACACCGCTGTAGTTCTCTCTGGTGTAGTTATAGGAAACTCTATAGCGTGGCCCTTCTCCTTCCCTCCTCACTTTGCTTTGTTACTCTTTTTTTTATAATACAAGACCATGATGTGCATTAGCGTCTTATTCCTTCCCTTTCTTTTCCTCCTCATAATCACTTCCCTTTCGCACAAATTCATATAATAATGCTATACTATATATTCTATACTATACATGGCTAAGGTTCCTTTTTGTTTCTTTCTGTCTCTTTCTCTCACTGTGTGTTTATTTTTGTATGCTTTACTATCATTCTATTATCTCTTCCTGCCTTTTACTTCTCTCTCTCTTATTCTTTGTTTATATCTCTATATTTCTCGGTACTCGTTCTCTATCACTCTATCTATTCCGATTGTATTTCTTGCCGTTTCTTTATTTATCTTTCTCACTGTACTCGTGCTCTCGTCAGTAAGAGTTATAGCATCCCACGCCAGCAAGACCATCGCACTCGTTCTCGGAGTGAAGCAGAAGGTGAAGATGAGGACGAAAAGAGCATGTACCTGTTAGTGAAGGTTACAGATTTCTGGTGTCGCCACGCGGAATAAAAAAAAAAGCTTCGCAGCTCTGCTGTAAAAAAAGAAAGAAAAACAACCACAAAAAGATTTAATGAGAGAAAAAAAAAAGTCGCAGCATATCCACGGAGTGCATGATGATGAGGGGGCCAAACCATCCGTCAGTCCGTCCGCGCTTCCGTCCGTCCGTTCGTTCTTGCTTCCGTTCATCTGTGCGACCGTCCATCTGTGCGACCATCCACCCGTGTGTCCGTCCGTCCGGGAGTCGCTCCGCCCGTCTGTTTGTGCATCTGTCTGTCTCTCCGTGCGTGCGTCAGTCTCTCCATCCGTGCGTCTGTCCATCCGTCCGTCCATCTAGTGAACACTCTAGTGAACAAGTACCAGCATCTCGCATCTTTTAATCATAATTCGTCATATAGACCCCCATCCAGCGGACATTCAAAGGACTAAACGAAAGGTGGCTACCTACTACTACTACTACTACTACTACTACTACTACTACTACTACTACTACTACTACTGCTACTGCTACTACTACTACTACTACTACTACTACTACTACTACTACTACTACTACTACTACATCGCGGATGCATGATCAAATGATCAACCGCTTAAGGAGATTCGCTCCTGAAAGAACGAGTGAGTGATCGAATGACCCGAGATGTTGCTATTTGTTGCGTTTCGAAACTTAAAACAGAAGTGCGGTAAGGTGAAGGAGGGTTGGGTGGGCGTTTGCGTGAGCGGCAGACACGCGTTTGAAAAACACGGGCATACGAACAATGTATGCCTGTCGGAGTAAATCTCCAAAACGAGGGGTCTCCAACACGCGCTACGCTTCTTGTCCAACTCCATAAATATCTATGTTGTTTGCAACTGTTGTATGCTGGCAAACAGAAAGAGGAAGAATTAAAACTGGATTAACTGGATTTCACTTCTTGGTTTTCTGTATCTTGGAATACGGTAAATAAATAGGACATAAAGAAGACAGAGAAAGACTTTGGGAAGCGGGGAATGCTGGAATTTTAATTAGATGTTGTTTCCTCGGCTTATGGAAAGTTCATAGTTTTCGCAGATATCGCTCACAGATGCTTCCCTTCCCGTTGATAGCTTGGGCATCACCAGCTGAGGCAACTTTATATTGGTGTGCTCTTCAATAATTATGACCATATCATTGACCAATCAGTGACCATTGTTATCGAGCAAGTTGTATGACCTATCATCAACAATGGGCATAAGCATAGGTCAGCGAACTCATGAGTCGACCCGTGAGTCTAGTGAGTCTGGATCAGTAATATTTTGGTCAGTTTGAGTCCAAGTGAGTCCAGTTGAGCAAATTTTAGGTGAGCCTGAGTCCACGTGAGTTCGGTTGAGGAAAAATATGAGAGTCAGCCTGAAGCGTTACAGATAAGTGTTGAGTAAGTCTGAGTGAGGTTCACCTTTTAGTACTCACCTGTGGTGCTTCTACTTATCTTCATCATGGCCATCAGCCTGATATGGGCTCTCGATTATATTCAATGAAGTCTATACCCACATATCTCATAGAAGTCACGTACATGTGCCACCTTAGTATTTATTGGTCAGAGGCTTGAATCGGGTACCGTGGCCTCTCCCGCAAACTCCTCCTGTTAAGTTCCTGATAAACATATCTTCGCGAGCCGGGTATTTCATCAAAAGGACCTTACCGGAATAGTGAATTACTGATGAAAGTGAAAAATTAAAAGGCGAATCATGAGCAACGATTATGTAAAATATTGGCGTCAAAGAGCACTGACACCAAGATAAAAAAAAAAGCTACTTTTACACTCACGAACTCATGAGTCGACTCACGCAGGTTCACTAATTATCCTGTTCATCCATGCCTGGGAGTCTGAGTTAGTCCGGCCGAGTAATATGTTGGTGAATTTGAGACCGAGAGAGTCCGGTTGAGAAAGCGTTCAGCGAGTCCGAGAACGTATGGCTGAGGAAAATTTTGGTGAGTCATGGTTTGATTGAGCCCCGAGAACGCAATGTACTTGATAAGCAAGCCTGAGTGAGTTCCAGCTGTTTTGCCGATCTATGGGGCACCACGACGATTGTCGTAATCGGCATCGGCATTGGCACCGTTACCGTCCCAAAACTGCATCCCAGAGCCATCAAGCACGCACGCTTTGATCCTCTGTTAGCTTAACGTGATTACGCTGTACACCCAACAATTCCTTCCCCACCTATTCCCAAACTGCGGCCGATAGCCGTCCTCTTCTGAAAATGAAAGTTCAATTCATTAATTTATTTTTTCCCATGACGTCACGTCAGCCACGCGAGCTGTTCCGGTGTCGCGTAATGTCACTGTCTGTGCATTTCTACGAGACGCGCCCGGCTGACGACGACGGTGACGAGGACGTCCAGGAGGATGGGCGCCAAGATTTCGTCGTCACGCCCGCTGAGAGGATTGGGAGGCCTCTGCCGGTGACACGACGTGTAGTTCAGTCTACAACACACTGCCGCTCAGCCCGCTCGTATCCGAGTCATTCACCCTGAAGCTCGGTATACAAGGCGGTAGCTTTCTCGAATCACCGTCGGCCAGGCGCCACCCTGCCGTCACGGTGCTCCAGTTTTTTTTTTCTTCGCCAGTGTTGATGATGCAACCGGAACTAATTTCGGGGGCCAGGCAGGACTGACGCGAGACGGATAAACCGTCCCGGACAACGCGCTGCGCTGTTGGCTCTGCGTATAAATAAGCGAACCGAAGTAATGAACCTCACGCGACAATTACACAAAGTATCGAGGGCGGGGTGGTTTCCACTGCGTCTCTATTTTTCTTCTTTTCGTAGTGGTACATTTCCACTGCTCGAAGTAGTTGGATACTTCTCGTTCGGCGTGTGGGACCTCCTCGAATTCGTAGGACCAATGCCGAAGAGCAAATATGAATGATCGAGCAAAGGGACTTGATTCACTTTTCTTGAGCGTATAAAGGTGAAAAAGAAAACATCGAAGTGATCGTCGTTATTTTTCTTTTTCACTCATCGATACTTGAACGTGCCTTTTGAGATGATGCAATCATCGAAGAATTCCACCTGGCATTTACGCCACGTTTCTTCGATCTAAAAATTGAAATTTTTCAGTATTACAGGAAATAGCTAGGCCTCATCTTCCCACTCGACAATTACCTAGGCTTTATCTTCACATTCAACATATCTCGATCCAAACGTAACGAATGCACTTGCATCAAAGCTCCAAAGAAATTGGGCTATATGAATCGTAAGTTGAAGGATGTTCAACAATCATGAAAATGACTAACATAGAAATCGCCAATCTTTCGAATTATCGAACGCAATAGCCCCCCCCCCCCCTATAAAACTATTATAAAGTATTACACCTGAACGACTAGAATCTGTTGAAAAAGAAACCACAAAACTTGTGTTCTTTCGTTACGAGTCGCATTTGTTACGTTCCACTCACCTTGTTACCGTGTGTGTATATATATATATATATATATATATATATATATATATATATATATATATATATATATATATATATATACCTTTATTCGGTCCTGAGAAACGTTACCGCTTTAGAGATAAACGATGAGCAAGATTAAATTATTTTTGTGACCGAAGTGTTTTGTATGCTGTGGACTCAATAAAAGTAACAAACTACAGTATTCGAGAAACAAAATAAGGTGCTGCAAATCTCTCAGCGATATATATATATATATATATATATATATATATATCTTATGAGACCACGTCCGGTACGGCAGCAACCAGGTTATCTTTTTAATCCAGACGCACGAGCCAGAGACACAGCCCGCGTGACATACGATGATGATCACTGCAATGGTTTGGTCATACAGATGAAGATGAAGTACGTAGTCAGCGCTCACACTACTTTCCCCCCTTCGCGAAAGAGGGCAGCAAGTTAGAAAGGGTTGGGACGCCGAATATATTGTTTCAGTCGAGAGACGTGGGCGATCTCCGTGCGGCGGCGACGGCGATCAGGAGCCGCGTTGACAGGAGCAACGCGATAGTTGACTTCAGATGTTCGTTCCAGGACGGTGTATGAACCGAGATATCGGTGATATATATATATATATATATATATATATATATATATATATATATATATATATATATATATATATATATATATATATATATATCCCGCCGCGGTGGTCTAGTGGCTATGGTACTCGGCTGCTGACCCGCAGGGCGCGGGTTCGAATGCCGGCTGCGGCGGCTGCATTTCCGATGGAGGCGGAAATGTTGTAGGCCCGTGTGCTCAGATTTAGGTGCACGTTAAAGAACCCCAAGTGGTCTAAATTTCCGGAGCCCTCCACTACGGCGTCTCTCAAAATCATATAGTGGTTTTGGGACGTTAAACCCCACATATCAATCAACCAAGAGCTTCAGCCTTGTGATTCAAACATTGCAATCAAAATGATCAGTCGTGTGTTCGCCATGGCGACGACAACCTCTTTCATCAGGCCGTTTACAAAAGAAAAGGTGCTACCATCAGCCGTTTTCGCACGCAACTAGGTCAGCCCTAGTGACACCAGCAACTCTGCAACGATTCGCAAACTGCGCTGTGTCAGCAGTCGAGAGAGCGTTTGGAGAAGCTGTTGTATTCAGAATGGAACTATTGACCCCGCGGCACAGCAAGAAGCGCCACGATCGACCGCCCTATTTCATCAACGTGTGCACTGTACGTATACGTACGTACGAATTCAGCCGGCGAGCGCTCAGATTTAATAAAGCTGGCCATAAACTACGGGTCCACAGAGACACCAGCCGCCGTGAACCTTTGCAGTGGTGTGGTGGAGTGCGATGTGAACGGACATCGAGAAGAAAACGAAGGATTAGAAAAGAGGGTGGAAAAGTGCCACGCTGCCACAGCGGGGGAAGGTGGGGGAGGGGTTCGCAAGAAAGGGTGTGACGACTCTCTTTGTGCAGTGGGGCCCTCTATAAATAACCAGTATTTGTAGGGGTCCACATCGAGCCTCCGTCACGGGCTCCGAAATGGGGGCCAAGTTTTTACGGGCGCTTGCGCACTGCCACGCTCCGCAGATGAAGGGCCCGGCTGGCCAGTCGCGAGACAATAAGCGAGGAAGCCCACCGCGTGACACCGACGCTGATGCAAGCGACCTATCACTCAGACTTGACCGACGCTCGGTCGGTCTGTCCCGTTGGTCTATAGGGACGTAACAATACGCACTTTAATAGCAGTCATGCCAGAGAAGAGGAAGGGGGAGTTACAACGAGCGAAGGCTTTATACACGAAATGGGAGAGGGTTATCAGAGAGAGGGGGGAAGCCGTGGGAGTGACCTAGTTGAAAGGCGTTGCGGTTTTGGCGTCTCGGTTTAAGAGTCCGTGTTTATAGTCAGACGAGAAACACACAGGCAACGACTCGCCGGTCAGCCGTGCTCGGAGGTAAAACAGGGTTATATGAATATAAAAATGAGAAGAGGCGCAAATCCGCTTTGCCTCTGGATGGCAAGTCACTTAAACTAGTGTCTCGGATATGCAGAACATCTGTGCACTTGACCGAAAGAGGTTAATCGCAAAGCTAAACTTGTGTCGTGTGAGGTATACAGAGGGCACGAGACGTAGAAGACAAAAGTTGGTTATGGTTCGTAATGGCACGTGTGGTTTTACGTGCAAGAACCACGATATCATTATGAAGAATGCCACATAGAGAAGGGCTCGCGAAATGTTGACCATTTATGTGTTCTGTCACGTGCATTGACATCACACAATAAACGGGCGTCTAGCGTTTCACAGCCGAGATAGAACCTTCTCCATTCGAGTGAACAGAGGAGCAACGTTATAACTACCGTAACGGCGCGGTGGACAAATGATAGATTGTGGTTAGCGAGAAATGAAATTAGTACGTTCGCAATAGATTTGTGGAAGTAGGTGAAGGAATAAGTTAACAAGTCAATGGAAGTACAACACTTCACCAACAGCAGCTGACGTCAGCATCAGCGAATTAAATAGTCAGCCGATCCAAATTAAGAATAAAACAGTAGTTCGTTTTCTCTTGCAGTATTATCCAACAGCGAGAACAATCTTACTCGAGTGGCCATAGGTCTCGCGCTGCAGACCTCGTTAAGGAGGAATACGTGTGGATACCTTGGTACATATTTCCTTCTAAGTTCATTTCATTAGTTCACCATATTAAAATACCATACTTCAATCACTGCTCTTTGATTGTACGTTGTATTCGTTTTCGTACTTACATAATCGTGTCGTGTGGATTCTTATTACCTTGATGTTTACAACCTGAGAAAGTGAAATGGGTTAGGATAGACCAATACAAGCTTTCGTCGCCGTCTGTCTGCTCTCGTCCTAATCGCTTATTGGTCTTGCTGTAGTCATAAACTGTACGACTAAATACTACTTAATAGAATGCCTTCCTAAATTGGTTATGAAACTTTATTGGCGTCATCCCAGCGTTTGCCATATCGGTGCAATATGGCTTGGTATGTATCAAGAACCGTAGCAGTGCTTTTGACACCTTGAACCTTGCAGAAACTTGAGCTCATGGTCAAAAAGTCCGACCTTCCGATATGGGCCTGTCAGCTAGAAGGCCTAAGGTTGGAAACTGCTAGAGATACTAACCTTAGAGATTCGTTGCTGGTTGCCGCCTTTAAGACGCTTTACAAGTCACTCATACAGGAGCTTCAAAACACAGTTAACCATGCATGGTTGGAAATTTCGGGCAAATAAACAAGGAAGGGTTAAAGCACTTGCTCGTCTGTTCTTCACCCGGACTACGTCATTTTAGTTTTGCATCACCGTCTGATCGCAGCTCGAAAACAATTTTGCAAGTGCACAGTGAAGGAAGTCGCGCCTACGTGACCCTGGAGCCGTGCCTCAAGCGGTACCATAGTAAGCATGTTTGCGTTCAATCTCGCTTGCACGTGGCAAGTACTCCGGGGTGCGACACTCTGCAGGGGGACATTGGGTGACAACACGCAACTGCGCAGTGGCACGCGGCGAGCGTCGCTCATTTACAGCAGGCAGGGCAGATACGAGTACCGCAGCGCGTGCGGTAAACGCCCGACCAATACACGTAACAAGAAGAAGAGAGTGCGACAGTTTTGATGTTACCACGTGCTTTGTCTTTGGATCGGGACCTAAACAAGCTTCCGGAGCGTGGAAGCGTTTTCGTAACAAGATCGCGAGCGAAAGCCTAGGCAAGTGCGAAGTATATACACTGCTAACCACCCGGAAGCGACTTCGATGACTTGTTAAAGTAAAAGCTGATGTTAGGAACAACAACTACAACAACTACAATGATGACGACGACGACGACTACGACAGCAGCAACAACACCTCTTTTGAAAAAACAAACAAACTAGTTGCTGCTCTAACGTGAGAAACAAATTACGGGTGGATTACATCATTGGACCTCTGAAGTATATTCTAAAGCACGCATAAACTAGTAACTCAGATTTGGGTGCATGTCCAAGAACCCCAGGTGGTCGAAATTTCCGGAGCCCTCCACTACGGCATCTCTCATAATCATATGGTGGTTTTGGAACGTTAAACCCTACATATCAATAAATAAATCATAAACTAATAACAAAGCAGTATATATATATATATATATATATATATATATATATATATATATATATATATATATATATATATATATATATATATATATATATATATATATATATATATATATATATATATATATATATATATATATATATATGTATGAAGTGATAAAGGATTCAGTATATTTTATTTGCTACAGTTAGGAAAAAGGGAAAGAAATGTCTAAGTAGGATGAGATGAAGGGAAGAGAAAAGAAATAGCTAGACTCATTGCCCCCGAATACTTTCCTCTTGCGTCGTGCGAAGGAAATACGGTGAATTTTAACCGCATGTGTTAGAACATCCTTTGAGAACGTCGATACCACAGAATCAAAGGGCCCACATTGCGAATTAGAAACGGAAATAACTTACGCGTTCGCACTTCTTTCAAAGCGCGTCATCTAATTGCGTCTAACCATACAAACAGGGCTCTCGTTCTGATTACGGATCCACCACAATGGCTCTCGAATGAGACGGTGTTTTGCGGCATAGCACGCTGTCTAAGTTGACCGCGTAGCACTTTCAACCAGCCAGTGTCTTCCCCTGCGCTGAAATCTAAGGACGTCAGCGTTCTCACATTTCAATGGGCAAGAAACAAAAGTGATTGCGTGTTTATATTTAATGCGCATTAACAAGACTCTTGTGATCAAAAGCGATTTGGTGCATTCCCTAATGTGCTACTCATAACTACAGCATTGTTTTGAGCATTCACACTCGAATGAATGAATGAATGAATGAATGAATGAGCAGTAATTTGTATTCTGCTGCTTCGTTTGAGAAACCAAGGCAGTGTGTAGGGAGCCTTCTTTTGTTGTTGTTGTGGCAGCAACATTAGTACCTATAGTAGTTGTGCTTCTCATAATGTTCTTTTGATTTAGTTCATTTATACTAGCTTAAGGTACAAGATTGATTCGAGAGGTTGGAAAAATTGCTTGCTGGAATTGCAATTCATTTTTAGAGGGATTTAGATGGTGTGAACAATCAAAATTACTTCTTCTTAACACGACCCTCTCTCCTCCCCCACGCACCCTGAGCTGAACTAGAAGTTACAAATGAACAAATACTAAATGACAACCCATTATAAACGAGCGTGAGAGGGAAAATGGTGTTTCGGTGCAATCTCTCGGTTTATTATTCGAAGGAAGTATGGTAGATGAAGCGAGATTTCTATCCCGTTAGCCAAAACGCGGGCACCATTATTCGAATTTATTCGCGGCAATACCTCACTTTGTCACCTTGCCGCACACCACGCCCCAGGCGTTATTAAATAGTGCACAGCCCGCGTGCAGGTGAACAACACAGGCAGTGCGATATTGCACGGCGGCAAAGAATGCTCGCGAGGAAAGGGGTACGATAGTACGGTAACTTGTTTACGTCTTCGGCCCGGGAGTGCTTTCGGCCTCCCCGGAGGTCAATGCAACGAAAGCGTGAGAGACGGAGTGAGGGGAGCTCTTTGTCTTCTCCTCAAGACTGTACGCCTTTGAGGTTAGAAACGGTGCGCGAGGTTTTTTCTGGTGGAGGGGGGCGAAGAAGCAGCAGTATAAGGACGAGAAAAGAAAGCCCAGATGAAGCGGGGTATATTTATCCGGGCGAGCGCACGCGCACTGCCTCAATCTCTTTCCCTCCTCCACTGTGGGCTAGCAGGGAGAGCCCCTACACATAATTGTAGTGCGAGAAGGAAACATTGTTTGTGCGCTCTGCTGAATGGTGAGAAGGCTGAGCAAAAAAAAAAAGCAAGAATTAAGAACCGAAATACTGTAAAATAAAAGAACAAGAAAGAAGTGAGAAGAAGGCAAGACAGAGGTAAAGGAAGAAAGAAGGAAAGAAACAAGAATAAATGAATGAAATAAAGAATGAATAAAACTGAAATAAACGAACAAAAAAGCAAAAAAGGAAAGAAGGAAGGAATGAAAGAAAGAGTGAAAGAAGAAAAGAAAGAAAGAAAGAAAGAAAGAAGAAAGAAAGAAGGAAATAAATCAGCATGTGCACTATTCCAATTATATTGCATCACTTGTTCAATTTAGAGGTGCCTCTTGGCGTTGTCTAGCGTGGTCTAGCGCTTGCCTAACCGCAATTCTTATTTGCGCTCAAATGTATTTTCTTTAATTCTTCCTGGAAAGCCAGGATGGAGCAGCGCGGTTACCTTTGTGAGCATGCAAATTTAGGACGACAGAAGATCCGATGAGATGAAACTGTTCTTTATTATAGACCTGTTGAAACAGCTGCACCTACAATGAAAACATTACTTGACAGGTCATTGCTACAGTTCCGCGACGCCTCTTCTCGCGTGTAGCACTCGCGCGCCACGTCAGTCGTGATTTATGTTTGTCGTCTTGTTTACCAACATTAAAGGGGTCGTGGAACGGTCCCTTTACAACGACAATGCGACACCATCGGCAGCCACACGCGCAAATATCATCAGCCCGAGTGGACCTGCGTAGACGCTTTGCCTAGCGAGGAACGCTGAACTAAATATGGCATATCGAGCGCGTGGAAGAGGCGCTCATTTGAGTCTGCCATACGCGATCCGCGTCCCACAAGAACGCTGCTTAATATGACTTAAGAGTTCAAGGTAGTGCCTATTTCGTATGGCAAAAACGCTGATGGGCATCCCGGTTTCACGCACTCGCAAGTACCGAAAAGTTCCACGTTCCTCGGTAGGCAGAGCATTACTTATGATGGCGTCAACTAGTTAGTGCGTGTGGACGCAAGTGGCTTCGCATTTTCGCTTTAGAGCGAGCGTTTCACGACCCCTTTAAGGCATCGGTTTCTTTTAGTGATAGGCACTCATGCATAACATAGCCGAGCAGACGCTGCCTGATGTATGAGGTTTCCCGTGGGTTCGGTGCGGGAACATCAAGTCAGATTCGCCACCTGATCTCGTATCATCTGTTACTTTGCGGGACTCCCGTCATGGTGAGCGGGGTCTTTCTGACATTGCGAATGAGCTTCTTATCATTAAAGAGAGAAATGTATTTTTGGGGCGAAGCTTTTTGTAGCAGCACTTGTTCATCCCTCGTAGCCGTTGTAGTATGTAAGAAGTATAACATTTTGACCTCCAAGGTGGTGCCGGTGAGAGATTTCTTCTGTGCGTTGTTGAACAATAAAAAATAATGCTCAATGTACATGCCAAAGGCTGTTAATGAGGGATGAGAGACAGGAGCATTCGGCTTTTAGTTAATGCGCACGCTGCGATCCCAATTAGCAGCCATTGACATGTACATTGAGCACTATCTGACAAGAAAGGGTTGCTACGTTATACTCGCTGGGTGTAACCTCCCTAGTTTTAGAAAAGTTTAGCGAGCGTTGGGCCGCAGTGCCATGAACACAGTGAACTAGCATATACTATGAACTCGAGGTGGTTAAATGTGGGTAGTAGACCCGAAACGCAAGCCGCAAGAAAGTGTGCATGTGCCACCTCTCGTTTAGTCCTTGGAACGTCCGCTGGATGGCAGTGCTTCTATATGAGGAATATATGATGAAAATATGCGGGATGGAGGTACTTGGAGTGTTGAATAGATGGACGAACGGACACACAGACAGATGCATGGATGGACGCATGAACGGACGCAGGGGTGGATGCATGGACGAACGCAGGGACGGACGCATGAACAGACGCACGCACAGACGGACGGATGGACGCATGGATGGTCACACAGACGGACGCATGGACGGACGGAAGCAAGAACGAATGGATGAACGGATGCTTGTCCCCACTTTCCATCATTCACTCCGTGGATATGCTTTTTTTGTCTCATTGGTTTCTCTTTCGTTTCCCCAATATTTTTTGCCCCCTTTCTTTCTTGATTTCAATTTTTCTTGCTATTTGATTGCTTTGTTGTTCTTTTATTTTTCGCTTGGCCCCCCCCTTTTTTAGTGTTGTCACGTGGTGTTTTTTTGCGTTATGTCAAGGGACAACATCGTGTGACAGCCCAGCCACGTAAAGTTTTCTCCCACTTGATATCATTAATTAGGCGCTCGAAGAAAAAGAGGAAGGCAACCTATCCTTGGTACAAATGCGTGCTCAGTATGCTACAGATGGCCACGCCGTAAGTTGTTTTGTTAGGATTGCATCATTTTGCATAAGACGACGGCATGGCATGGCCCGGGCCCCTAAAGCCCTTCGCATTTATTTGCAATAAACACCGCAGTTTAACGCGGTTAGTTTAACGCAGAGACTTTAGAGGATGTCCGTGAAAGTTGACGTATCTGTGATACGAAATAATGCGTTTGAAAGGACACAGAGATTACTTTACAAGCGATTTCAAGACTGCCTTAGCAGTGAATATACTCCAGTGTTCTATATTGCTGGTTGCAAACAAGAAACACAAATTTTATGCACCGAAGGTTCACAGTTAGGAACGGTGTTTCTTGGATGGGCTTTGTTGAACCTTTAACCGGTACGGCTCATTTATAAAAAAGTGCGCAATGATTTAGAGTAGTTGCTCTTCTACTATGGGAGAGCATGAAGCGTTCCTGTGGGCCTCACACTTGATGAGGCCGCGTTGACAAAAGTTCCGCCGTGACTGAGTTCACGACGCAAAGTAGTGACAGTAAGCTGACAGCTAATGTGCTTTGAAAATGTGGGTAACGATTCGGGGAATATTGACAGTAGAAACTGATAGTCACAAATAAGGACCCTCCCCAAGGGGTACAGCTAATGTGTTTTGAAAAAGTGGGTCATCATTTTGAGTACATGGTACTCTGCTATGGGATAGCTTAAAGCCGTCCCTTGAGCCTCACACTTGATGTAGCTCTGTTGACGCAGGGGCCATTGATGTGTATAAAAAAGGGGGTAACGATTTAGGGTGCTAGTTACTCTACTATGGCAGAGCTTAAAGCCGTCCCGTGGCATTATGGGGGGGTTAGAAAAAAGTGGGTAACGATTTAGAGTACAGGGTACTCTACTATGGGAGAGCTTAAAGCCGTCCCGAGATATGGGCGTGGTAATTTTCCTGAGCTTAGTCTTGCACAATTCAGCCAGTCACGCTCGCACACGCTACAAGACAAGCCTTGTTCGTCCGCGGTGCCCATCACGGAGAGATGCGTGGATCTCAGAGATAAAAAACATTTAACAATAAACTCGTATCAAGCGTAATTCTACCAAAGCATTATAAATTATATTGAAGCAGAAACCCTTTATATTAGTGAGTGAGTTAAAGGTACACCTACGATGAAATTACCAGTTTCTGTTATGCCGTTTCGGGATAGGGAAGACAGGCTCATGTTTGCGCAGCGACTTTCGCCGCTCTAGTGGAGAGAGGGCAAAGCTTCGGTTGCTCGGACGGGCCGTGCTTGCTTTGTTTGCCCATTGCTCACACGGAAAACGTGTTCCTTGGGGCTTTTATCTCGCACTTCGCACGCTAGGAGATGTTGGCTGTGGGCACTGGACGGACGGACGGACGGAAGGACAGACAGACAGACAGACAGACAGACAGACAGACAGACAGACAGACAGACAGACAGACAGACAGACAGACAGACAGACAGACAGAAAGACAGACAGACGGACGGACGGACGCTTGGACGGACACATGGACGGACGCACGAACGGACGCTTCGTCCCACTCATCATCATTAACTTCGTGGATATGCTGTGATTTTTTTCATGCTGAAAACACATGGCCATCGTCGAACTACATTCACTGGCGATAGGATGCACAGTGACTTGTCTGTGTCGTCTTCGCTTCAACTCCAAGAA
The DNA here is from genome assembly GCA_013436015.1 of Rhipicephalus annulatus. NCBI lineage: Eukaryota > Metazoa > Arthropoda > Arachnida > Ixodida > Ixodidae > Rhipicephalus > Rhipicephalus annulatus. The sequence goes on from WOVY01011788.1 coordinate 566,311, forward strand.
ACGTTGTCGCTTAGTGTAGTCGGCGACATTAACGTAGAAACTATGCAGCTTAAGGCTTAGCCTTGTCGTGGTGTCTTTATGCACCTTTACGTCTCTGTAGGCCACTCAATTTACATTATGCGGGGCAATGTATGGTTACACAACCATACAATACCATGAGTTTCGCCCACTGATTGTTATTGACGTCAGAGAGATGCATTGACTTTTTTTCGGGAGCACGAAGCCTTTCCCTCATCTCTTATGTTTCTCAATAATAATAATAAAAAACACAGCCTTTTTGTTATGACATGCGCCCTAACCAGCTTATCTATCGACGGCTGTAAGTGGCGCTTATGCAACGCTCGCAACTTCACTTACGGCCTCTTGCGTTATTACAGATGCATTCCTTCCATGTTCCTTTTACCGTTGAAGCTGGATATACGAAAAACGACATTTTCGTCCCCAACTGCCTGATTTTTTTAAAGCTCTACCGACCGTGATTCGGTTATCGTCACAGCACAACACAAAACTGATGCAATGCCTCTTATTGTAGATAGAGAAACGCCGGAAGTGACGAAACGTTGCTGAGTTAGACATCGCATGAAACCAATGGCAGCACGTCCATCTACAGTGCGCCTCCAGGAAAAGCGTGCCGAATTTGATAAAAAATTCTAATCTCCCCCAGAGACACTCACCCGCCAAGATTGCTTATAGGGGCTTCTTAGAGGCGCCCAGGCCCATGCCTGGCATGTTGTTTGTTGTTTGGCCAGGCGCCCGTTGGGCTGGCGACCCGGATAGAAGACCCTTACACGCAACGCTCGGTGAGTGCAGCCGGGCTGGAACGCATCATTCGCACTTTTCTGTGGCTCTTTCATCAGGCGGCTAAACATAGCAGTGCGCTGCGCTTGCTCCATGGTGAAGCCCTAGGCAAGGTGACCACGGAAGGAGCGGATCGGGCCGGCCTGAGTGAACATGGGTAGTGAGATAGAAAACGGGTAATAAATGGAGAGTAGATAAGTGCTACAATATATATATATATATATATATATATATATATATATATATATATATATATATAGAGAGAGAGAGAGAGAGAGAGAGAGAGAAAGAGAGAGAGAACACAGCTTTAGTTGGCTTTGCCAAAAAAAGAGCAAAAAGAAAAGTAGGGAAGTAGTGTACTGGAACATGATAGATAAAAGAACAGCTCATCTAGAAAAAGAAAGAAAAATCGCAGGCTTTTCCGGCTCTTCATCGTCATCATCACCATCACGACTGGAGTCTAGTTTCTATCAAAAGAAAGTGACAACAAAATTAAAGTGAATGCAAGCACTAGCAAGAGCCAGGGCACTGCTCAAAAGTGAGTTCGGCGATCTGTTTATGGATCCATCAATGCTCCAACAATTGCCACGCACCACAACACAAGACAACGTCATTGAACTGAACGCCATGGACGGCTCGTCGAAAGTGAAAAGTAACCATCAAGTTAACTCGAGGTGTACAAAAATCATCATTGATGATGATAACGCCTTATCACGTTATCACAACGTCACAGATGACCAAAACTTATAATGTCATCACAAAACGTCGCTTCTTAGTCATAGAGGGGGGTGGGGGCAATCCCGGAGGCACTGCACCATGTGACGTGCGCAAAGCTTGCGCACCTCCGACCTCGAAGGCTGTGCGAAACAACGAAACCACGTTAGGCAAAATCAGTTGTTGGCTGCATTATGAATACATCAGGCTTACAACGCAGCGAACGATGGAAAGGCAGATTATAGTTATAACCATAAGAGAAAGGAACAGAGCACAGTGGGCCAGGGAACAAAGGGGAGTTGAGGATATCCTAAATTGTTGAAAGCAAATAGAGGAAATGAACATGAGTTATACACACAGCATGTAGGCTGGATAACCGCTGCTCATTAAGAGGAAGTGACTGAATTACAAGTGAAGGAGAATGCGTGAGAGGGAGACAGAAGATTAGGTGGGCAGATGAGATTGAAAAAATTGCAGATTTAGCGTGGCAGCAAAAAGCACACGACCGAGTTGATTAGCGGAACATGGGAGAGGCCTTTGCACTGTAGTGGGCGTAATCAGGCTGTTGCTGCGGATGATCAACACACTCGATGGAAAAGGAAAAAAAGAAGACGAAGAAGTTTTTAAAGGAATACCTAAGAGGCCCTGTGTATTTAAACGCGAAGGAGTAATTACTAAAGAAGTGATGGAAAATTGAAGAGCGGCCACCACAGTAAATTCATTTCACTATGGCGAGGAATCAAAGACATGGATGCGTACACACGTCCTTTTTTTGAGTATTACTGTATCGTTGTCGCTGCAAGCTAATTAAAAAAAGATGGAGGGCGAGTTTTATTGAATTGGTGATACACGTGATTGAATAAATCGATAGCCGATTTTTCTCCGCAACTTGCGAAGCGCACCGTGCGACTTGGATGGAGGACAAGGAATAACGAATATTACGCAAGCGCTAACAGCTGATTTTATTTTAACCGAACAGGTTGCTGATGAACACGAAATATTGCATCACATGACATATAGATGCCGATAAAGGGTGTAATTTTATTATGCCACTCACAGAAGGTGCTTTTTTGTAATGCAAGGCTATAAAGGTGTCTGGCGGTCCAGCGCTTGAATTCGCATGCATCTGGTAAGCTTGAACAATCTCGCCATTGCTTTCACTTTAGTTTCTATACAGCTAGTGCATAAGTCTTATAAAAGGAAGGTTTCCAGTGGCAATGCTAACAATGTGCCGCAAGGTTAAAGCTGGCTGAGTGATTCGCAGCGCTGTGATGCTCTTGCTTTCGTGGCGCGTTTCGAGCGACCTAATGCTGTCTGCGCTGGCGGCACAAATCGGCCGAGCTCTGAACAAAGTTTCGAATCGATAGAGGTCGCGATCCTAAAAAAGTTCTGAGAGCAATCGACGCTGGAAGCTGCATGGCTCGAATGGAGTGGTGCTGTTTAATGTGGTGGGAAGAGGGCGTCGGGGAGATGTGTGGTGCGTTGGTAATCAATATTTGAACCTGCAGCATGAGACTACGCATGAAACAAAGTAAAGGGAGACGTAGAGATAGCGTCATGGTCAGCACTTGTTCAATGCCTCTTTGTTTTTGTTCTGCATAGTTTCTTGCTGTGGTTTTAACCAAGAGAGCAGACGTGGATTCAATTTTCGCGAAGGTAGTGCGGTATTGAACCAGTGCGACTGCTAGACAATAAAATTGAATGGTGTAATCAATTTAGGCGCACGCAAAGGAAATAGTGAAAACTAGGGCAGGCAGCAACATATATACGACAAAAAATGTAGAAGCGATCGATCTCACAACAATGCTTCGTCTGACAATGATTTATTTTATTTTAATTTTTATTGGCTGGATGCTGGTGCGAAAAATTATATATTTGCTTCGAGAGACGAGAAATGAGAAAAGTTGTTTCATTCCTTTGTTGTAGGCCATACTTAGTTCGATCGAGGGGTGTTATAGCTGTAGCGTTATCTTTATCACAAGTCATCGTCATTATCATTTTCTAGCAGCTGCGCCATGCCTCTCGTGCAGCTTATGTGGAGCTCGAGGATGCAGCCAAAACAGAACGAGCACACACATCTAGCGGTTCGGACGCCGCCACCGCTCTGCTTCAACGCTGTAAATAAAAGTGGCGAGATGACGGCACGGCGACGTCGGCCGCTTTCGCGTCTCTCGTTTCTCTCGCTACATAGTAGTGAAGCCTAACAGACCGTATTATTTATGAAGAGAAGCTTGAACAGAGTACTTTTTATAGTATTTGCTCAATACATCACTTCGCACATTGAAAACTTCTTCTTTATAATCTTACAACGAAAGTGGCTAAACACAAGATATTGCATGCGACATCTATTAGGATTAAGTTAGTGCTAGAAATGTCCCCACTGCACTATGGCGTACATCATGAAGTTCTGTTAAGCATGAAGGGCGCGACTTCAACTCCAGTATTCGTCGCAGTAATTTTTATCTCAGCTACTGCGTCTTGTCTTTGTTTTCAAAATTTATCCAGAGCCTGATAACGTTGTGCTGGCAATGAATAATTCAAATGCGTGGTGGCACTGCCATCTGTGAGTAGTTATTCTCATCGCCCTTAAACATGCGGTTCTAAAATAAAACCGGTAAAAAGAAAACGCCAGGGAAGAGCTAGCGTTGCCAAAGTAGAACGCATCCCTCTTTTCGTGGTTAGAATAGTACGGCGCACTCACTAACACTCATGTTGTTGGCGTCTTGTCAGCCTCGGGTACGCATTATTCAAAAATTATACATTTGTTCTTGCTTTGTTTTAACTGTGCGGCATTTTGCCGGTTCAAAGAAGCTCTTGTTCAAACGGATACAAACAGAAGCATCAACAGCTAGCTATCTCGCGCAGGTTGCCAAAGCAACAAGGTAAAGCAACGAGGTGGCTTGCGGAGACAAATTGCGGAAGTGCGAGGCCCTTCCTACCATCTTTCTAAACTCGCCTCACACAGCGCTGGTCGTTGATGGATTGCCCGCAGAAAAGACTACCCCCCTCCTCCCATCTCTTACCGCTACTTGAAAGTTGGTTACGCCGCTTCGCTCTACAGCATTGCCAAGCAGCGAACAGCTGCTGCCCGGAAGCTACGGTGCTAGCTAGGCCCGCTGCGAAATATGCTGCGGGCAGAGGTGCCACTCGCACGACGAAATTCGGTGCCCAGGAGGGTGATGAAAGTTACAAGACGCAGTTTGGTAACCCGGTAAAACAAAGTGCGCGTGTTCGTGGCTCGTTGTTTTTGGGTTTGTGCGCTCATGTTGAGGAAGGAGTTCGTGATCGTTCCCGGCCCACGTTGCAAGTCCCCCTTCCCGTGCTCAGTAACGAGCGTTAGCTGTGTGTGATTGATGAATATATGAGCAATAAACGAGAGAACTTCAGGCTTTGTGCTCTAAAGAATAAAAAGAAGTCTGTAGAATGCTCATGTTTCGGACGCTCACTCATCTAAATTAGGTAGCGTTCATTGTTTCCTCAGATCACACTAGTCACTGCAAAATTAAGAACAAATGAAACAATGCTCATTAAGAGTAAAAAAAATTAGCGGACTCTAAATTTTGCTTTTAGGTGTTGAACGCGATAGCGATCTCATGTTCCTAGTGCGTATTGCAAACAATTAGTGCATGAAACCTTTTCGAACTCGCTATGCACCCACTACGTGGCCTTAAGGAAACAGGCGCAGTAGCGTGTGCGCTTTTTCTAGTGGTGACCGACTTTAAACCATAAACTCAATATGATAATCACATTTTCTGACGCCTGATAGCAGGGAGTGCTTGTACCAGGCATTATCACTGCAATAGTTCTTTTTGTGTTGTGAAACATGTGTACAGGACGCGTGTGTTTGTAAATAATCTGTCACTTTCACTGCATTTTTGTGCAGATGAAGGTAGTTTCACCGCATTCACAAGCAGACACGTGGTATTGTGGTGGAGCATCCGCTTGACACGCAAACGACCTAGGTCACGATTCTCGCTCTCACACATATTTTTATTCTTCATTTTATTTGCATTGTTCTCGATTTTTGGTTACGCATAAGATGATCTTTATGTAACATCCAACGGCGCCGACACCAATGCCGGAATGTCCGCGAAACGAGCTTTTTAACGCTGTCGTGGCTGCGTGTGATGCATGTGATGCGTAATGCGTGTGATGCGTGTGATGCGTAATGAAATAAGGTACTCATTGGACACACGAACTCCTACCTTCTCTTATCATCGATTCGGGCCTGCAAGTTCAGCTTGCTGTAATGCGTGTAATATTAAGGATAACTCAGCTGAGGTCTGTTATAACCTAATATTTGTGATAGCCGCCAATCACTAATGACACTGAAAAAAAAACAAGTGCATTGCATCGCAAAGGACGGGTACAAAAACTGGTACTGTAAGTGCGCATATCGTTGGAGATGATGTGACCTGATCGAAACAGTCAAAATAAATGCACGCTGTACAGTGGGTGCTATTTCATGACTAAACTTAGAAGCCGTACTTTTGTAATCAAGGATTAGGTACTGTCGTAAGAATAACAATAATCATGGACACAAACGAACGGTGACCCAAATCTAGTAAAACCACGAAGGGGACACACATCGTGTCAAGGCGTACGATGTTTCAGCTCGTGTAACTGCATTGTGGTGCTATTGAGACTACTCAGAAGCAGCTGAGACGGACAGGCGACATTTAACCGAGACATATAAAGCTAGGGGGAGGGAGGGGGGTGAAGTTTTCAACACAAACACACACTTCAACTTTATCAGGCGTTAAAGAAGTTGAACCTTCTATACTTAACTCTCAAGCCATTATAGTATTATGCTTGAAAAATAAATATCGCGGGTAGGTGTTGGGAGGACACTTATATTACATGTCCTTTAGCCGGCCCAAAAAGGGGGTCGGGAGCCCTCTGACACCCCCCTCCCTTTTTTCTTCGCCAATGCGAACAAAACTTAGTGTGAAGCTGATATATCTGTTCTAATGTTAAGAAAACAGAGCGTAGTATAGGTTCCCTTCGAACTTCAGAAACCCAAATTTTATTGCAATCGTAGTCACTTGGGGCAAGACATTGGTTTTCTTCGGGGAAATTCCCTAATAGTAACGCAAAATCGTTACATATATGCCAAAATATTACTCACCTGTACCCACACTCAGCCTCACGGCTCGATAGGAGGCTGAAGGAATGTGAATCGACTCAGGAGTATGTTAGATACTTCGATCATGACGTTAATGCTCTTTAACGCCAATGTCTCATATAATCGGTGCCTTACATGACGCCTTTTGGCCTGTCGACCACTGCTGGACGCAAGTTCTCTTGTCGTCCACTTTTCTTTCTTCATAAATGCATTGCACACACTTCTATTACCATCAGCTATACTTTCTATGGTGTTGTCTGCTGAATCCCATTAATATTGTGTCTAACAAAGAAATCGAGCAGCTAAATTCACACTTGTCGTTTGATCTCGTACGAGTTATAGGTGGTTCCAGCCCAGCGAAAAAATATTTGCGGAAGAGAGAGAAAGAGGTTAATTAAAAAGAAAAAGAATAAAAAGTGCGCTATTTTCTGCTTCCTATAGTTTACGAAAGATGCCACTCACACGAGATATAACTATGAAGAATGTCATGTGAAAGAGTGTGCAGGGGGTGTCAATACATCCCCCCCCCGCGTAACGCGCACCTGGGATCAATAAATATCGCCTTGGTGCATGAACGCCAGTGCGTTCAAATATGTGCGAATACACGTAAGTGTACTTGAGCAATGACACAATATTGATAATAATGTTTAAAACGAGTGGTAGGAGTCCATAGGTCACCAAAAAACCTGAAGAGCGCTGAGACTTTCTCCTGAAACATATCTTGCGCTTAGAGCTCACCAAGGCTCAGACTCATCAGTTTTTTTTTTCTCGACCGGACTTACTAGGACGAAGACTCGTGACAGTGTCTGAGTGGGTTTGCTTGATTATGCGTGGGATAATATAAAAGTTACGTTTCTGTATAAAATTTCTGTACGAACTTTCATGCTTCAGCAATGTTCTGGAATGTTCGCGCTCACCTAAATGTTCGTTTTTTGTGCTGTTTAAACTCGCGCGCACCCTGACTCGGTTCGAACTGAATTTGTTTAGCTTGCACAGGACGACACAAGAGTTGAGAGAGGAAATTTGCTTCTTTTGTCTCCTTCCAATTCTCGTTTCATTTTCGTTAAACATAATGTATATGCGACAGCTATCGAGGAAAAGAAAAACGAATATAAGGCAGCTCAAAGAAAGCAAAAACAAGAGAGGAACCCATGTGTGCTCACGTTGAGCCACCTTGTGCCCATAGAGTGTCGCAAGTTGGGAAAGCACTACTGGCATGCAAATCAATAGTGAAGGCCTGTTTCGTGTGTACACCACTTAGCAGCACCCACAACTAGAAATAGTTATCAGCAGGTGTTACCTCTTTGCGCGCAGGTCGTAGACCTATGTGTGTGTGACAAAGAGAGCGAGAAATCGCAAATGAAAAGGGCAACCCCGAACAGTCCAAAGTCGTGTCATCAGGATGGTGGCGAAAGCGCGTTGCCAAGGCCATTAAGGCTGTTACTGCTGCTGGTCGCGTGTGTACACTGCCGGTCACAGCGCAAACACACGGGCCGCTTCGTTTGCGTATGCGTACCAACTCTCGGGACACGAGCGAGAAGTTCGCCAGCCGCGACGGCGTCTTTCAGCCCTTCACCGCGCGGGCGAGCGCAACACAGTGTTACTGCAACGGGGCGTTCGCTTCATTGTCCTGAGCCCAGCAGTGTTTTCTTTAGGGCGGGTTAATGTGTTTTTAAAGATCGGGCGATGGAGGAATTCCTTCTGACGCGAACCTCGCACACACTTTGCGGGAAGGACAGCCATCCAGCGAAGCGCTCTGTCCAACTGACTGGCTGACAACATTGGGTGCGAACTTCCCGTAGGCCTCCTAGCCTCCCCTTACTTTAGGCCTAGCCTGTGTCAGGCTTAGCTGTGCCACGGCCCGAAGCTAGCCGCTTCGCGTTCATGGGCGAACGAAAGCGTCTCCCGCTCCGCTGCACCTGGATGCTCGCTCCTCTCGTAAGCGTAGCTCGTCAATTCGCTTCCTCACCGCGCCACCAACGACGAAGAGTGTGCAGGACAGCCCAGGGGCTGTGCTAATCTGGACATTTGTTTGTTCAGGCTTGCCTCTTCTCTGTTTTTCATTCGTTTCTATACAATGCCCTCAATGGCAAGGTATGTGTCGCGTCTCGGCTTTCGGTGGGGCTATAGGGTCGACGTTCTGAGCGCACTAATTTCCCGCGTCGTGACGTCACAGCAACGGGCGCGCACTGAATGAGTGGGGCCACAGAACGGGACCAGCGAGCCATGTCATCAGAGATAAGGCCCGTATTTGCGCGAACCCCCTTGTGCTGTTGAAGGGTGCTTCCTGTGGGGTATTCTTTGCGTGCGCGATAAGGAACAACGTGATTGGCCTACCGTTTTGTGTTCGCGACCTCCTAATGTTCCGCGTCGCTTTTGTCAACTTTGCCGAGTTTGATTGCTCTTGCGGTTGATTGCATCCATGCTGAATATCGGCAGTACATTATTACGAGCTGTCGTGCGTGGTGGGAGGCATAAGAAGTACTCGGAAGTCAACATTATATTTTTGTGGTGAAATTGGCTCACTCTCCCCATCATATTGTTCTCCGCAGAACTTCTTTATTTATTTTTTTCGTCGCTGACAGGATTGCGTAGCAGAAACGTTCGACGATTTAGAGTGCGAAAGGTGGCGGAGGAACAGGAATAATGCCATTCCTAATTATGTCAACATAACTTCTTGTTCGGTGTTGACATCACAGGACATTATGAGATGTCATCACCCTAAATCGTAGGCAAGCGTATACAGTATCGTATAAAAAAGTTAAACACCAACGGCCTGATAACATGAACCATGTATATAAACTACGTCAAACTTCTCACTTATAGGCACTTTCTTTTAAAAGCCGTAAGAAAACCATGACCAATTCTTTTGATGCACACAATGATTGCTTACATTACGCACTCTTGCAGGCCTTCAACGATATGAAAAAGTTGAATTGCTTACTCGGTCAGTGCGGTGCACTAGCTGGTCAGCCTTCTTTCCACTGACGTTCACCGACACAATTCTTTATTCGCAAACATAGTATATCACCTTATTCTCATGAATTTGCAGCGCCTTCGCCTCAAAGTGTAGATTGGGATAAACTACAGCTTGTTTTTCGGGGCCGCATACCGAGGGCATTGCCCTAAAGTTGTGAACTGTAGAGAGAGTAAACATTGCATGGTGGTTAACTTGCTATACTGCATGAAAGTAGGAACGCTGCATGATACGAGTCATCGCACGCATCAAGCTTATCTGTATTTACATCAAATATTGCATCTGGGTTGAATAATAGTAGGTGGCCACCTCTCGCTTAGTCCTTGGAATATCCGCTGGATGGTGGTACTTGTATATGATAAATATATGATGAAAAGATGCGAGATGGTGGTGCTTGCAGTGTTCACTAGACAGACGGACGGACAGACGGACAGACGAATGGACGGGAAGACCCGTCCAGTGCACGGACGATTCATGGTTTACCAACAAAACGGACAGACGGACGGACGGATAGACGGAAAGACTCGTCCAGTGCATGGACGATTCACGGTTTACCGACAAAACCCTCTGAAGCTTCACCCCATTCATCATCATTCCCTCCGTGGATATGCTGTGACTTCTTTTTGGGGTGAAGCTCCTTATAGCGGCATCCGTCCCTCGTAGCCGTTGTACTATGTAACAAGTATAACATTTTGACCTTCAAGGTGGTGCCGATGAGAGATTTCTTCTGTGCGTTGTTTAACAATAAAAATTGTGCTCAATGTACATGTCAAAGGCTGTTAATGGGAAATGAGAAACAAGAGCATTCGGCTTTTAGTTAAAACGCACGCTGCAATCCCAATTAGCAGCGATTGACATGTACATTGAGCACTATCTGACAAGAAAGAGTTGCTACGTTATACTCGCTGGGTGTATTGGTTGGATAAACTTTTACTTGGTCCTCCAAAACACAGATCACTGTGTTGCAGGCAGCTCCCACGTGGGGACTGAGATGCCAAGCTCCTCGGCCGCCTTGCGGGCTTGGTGGACAGCCCAGAGCTTATCTGCCAAGAACGAGCTGCGGATGGCCGCCTCCCATCTGGCAGAGGTGATGTTCAAAAAATGAGCGAGTTTGGTGCACTGCCAGAGCCGATATGCTCTAATGAAGCTAATTCCCCACAATGTGGACAAAGATTACTTGTGTATAGGTCAGGGTACATGATGTGTAACATTTTCAAAGAAGGGTACATCCGCGTTTGCAAACGCCATAATGTAAGTGCTTGGAGCCGAGTTAGATTTTTGTGAGGTGGAGAGAAAACCCTTCTAGACAGGTAGAAATGTTTAGTGAGCTCGTTATATGTTGTAAGAATTTCCCGGTTACCCCCGTCACCGGTAGAACGCATCCCCTGGGAGGTGCGGTTCGAGAGGTCTCGCGTCGCCTCGTGTGCTGCTTCATTGAGATTGGGAGGGGAATCGTTGATTTGTCCAAGGTGAGCTTGGAACCAACTCAGAAGATGATGCGTTCTGTTCTTGCCTTGCAGTATTCTCAGCGTCGCTGGGTGTAACGTCCTTAGTTTTAGAAAGGTTTAGCGAGTGTTGAGCCGCAGTGCCATGACGACAATGAACCACGACAATATACCATGAATGAACTCGAGGTGGTTAAAGGTGGGAAGTAGATACGAAGCGCAAGCCATAAGAAAGTAAAAGCCGCATTCTCCTGTCTCTAATTTTATATTAGCAGCCATTGGCATGTGCATTGAGCACTATCTGACAAGAAAGGATTGCTACGTTTTACTCGCTGGGCGTTACCTCCTTGGTTTTAGAAATGTTTAGCGAGCATTGGGCCGCAGTACCATGAATACAGTGAACTAGTATATACCCTGAACTCGAAGTGGTTAAAGGTGGGAAGTAGACGCGAAGCGCAAGCCATAAGAAAGTGTGCGTGTGCCACCTCTCGTTTAGTCCTTGGAATGTCCTTTGGATGGTGGTGCTTCTATATGGGGATTATATGATGAAAAGATGCGAGATGGTGGTACTTGGAGTGTTGAATAGACGGACAAACGGACACACAGACAGATGCATGGATGGATGCATGAACGGACGCAGGGGCGGATGCATGGACGAACGCAGGGACGAACGCACGAACAGACACACTCACGGACGGGCGGATGGATGCATGGATGGTCACACAGGCGGATGCATGGACGGACGGAAGCAAGAACGAATGGGCGGACTAATGCTTCGCCGCACTCTCCATCATTCATTCCGTGGAAATGCTGCCAATTTCTTTTTTTTTACAAGGAAGCTGTTACGTGGCTAGAGCAAACCACAATTCGTTGGTCTTAAGTGCCGCAGAAACGGGGCAAATGTCACAATTTATGGCTGGTTGACTAAAGATGAAGAAGAGGAAGTACGGGTGTCAAGCATGAACTAAGGTGTGTGGACAGATGTCACCGATAGTTGAAAAAGACTAACAAAATAGTGGTATTAACCCAGTGATAAACGCCGGGCCAGAACGTTTCAGGTGCGCTCGTTGATCGTAGCAGTGGGCGCACGGATAACATTATGTAGTCCTGTTGCCAGCTGCTACTAAAGGCCACGGGACGGCTATAAGCTCTCCCATAGTAGAGTACTCTGTACTCTAAATCGTTACTCACTTTTCGTAACTCCCCCCCTTCTAAAGAGCTACCGACGGCTTGCAGCTCTCCCATGGTAGAGTACAGAGTACTCTAAATCGTTAACCACTTTTTCTAAAAAAAAAAAACATTGCCATCTTTCGTCAGCAGACTTCAGACGGCTCACTGCCTTCCCACAGCTGAGTGCGAAGCACTCGATATTGTTGAACACTTTTTCTAAAGAAAGGCTTTGAAGACGTTCACAGGAACGTTACTACAGGCGCTGTTTGACGCCGTGGACAAATTGCGATGCTTACGCAGTGCCATCTACTCATTAACGGCGGAATATTCGTCAACATGGCCTCATGAAGTGTGAGACCCACGGGGCGGCATTATGCTCTCCCATAGTAGAGTACCAAGTACTCAAAATCGTTAACCACTTTTCATAAACACATGCCATGATGAGTTGTTATTAACGTGAACTGTCTGTGATATAATAAGCTTTTGTAAACTCATCACATGTTCCTAGTGGTGCTCGCCACTCAGTAATGATTGAATGCCCGTTGTCTTGTCCAAGGAACCCCAGCATGACAGCAGCAGCTTGCAGTCCAGTTTTATGACGTGCCTCAAGCCACAATTTTGCACGAAAAAAACAACAACTAAATATCTTAATCTGTTTTCGTGACCCTGCGCTCCTTCTGTTCACAGAAAGGAATGCTTCGTCACGAAGTATTCCACGGTCTGTGGTGCCGAAATCGGCGACCTAGACTTGCCGCATTGGCGCGCTTTCAAAGCGGCTACCATCCGTGCGGGCGGCGGTCCCTTCATTACTGACTTCCCGGAAGAGAGGAGACGGCCGGACAAAAGAGCGTTATACGCGAGGAGCTGTCAAGCGAGTCTAGAGAACACAAAGAGAACTGCCACAAATGTTTCGCAATTATATCTTTTTGTTCCCTTTATCAGTCACTTTTACGGAGCCCCAATGGGGGGTCGTCCGCTTGCGGTCGTGTCTGAAATCTCGACGACGAAATCAGAGCGTCCTCCCGAATGCCCACTTTCTCACCCTCTTTTTCTCTTATTTTACTGCATACGTGAGCGCATTGTTAGGGACAGGAAGCTAGCATCGCAGTTGGGCTCATAGTTTGCAAGTTCTAGGATGCTCATGGAATACAAAAGGAGGCATGAAGCCTGTGCGTTTGTGTGCGTGGCCATGAAACAGTAGCTTGAAAATCGGGCTGCCCACCAGAAACCGTGTGATAGACACGGGTTGGTTCTCAGTTGGTTTCGTGGAGTCTGTTTATTATAAATATCGTAGGTACAGCGAAAGAAAAAAAAAATGTAGGCAGGAAAGCAGTGTTAAGAAAGAGAGCCGATTTTTAGCTAAATACACAATTCAGTTGAAAGTGAGTGCTCTTAACTATCTGTGTTCTCTTCGCTAAATTTGTTGCGCTGTAGCTACCTGTGTCTACTTGTACCTACCTGCACCTGCTAGCACAGATTAAGCAAGGATTGGTACACTGTGGTTCTTGTTAGCACAGTGGCACTAATGCGAGGTGAACAGTCCCGTCCTCTGCTAAAAGGGAACGTACTTTTAGGTTTCCTTCATCGATTAATAGTCAAATATTACGCAGGAAAGGAATGAAAAGTTTGTTTGTGTGTTAAGGTTGTTCAGCAGTATGACCTACCCGGTTCATCGCTTGATCAAGCACCTCAGGAGCTTCTTTAACCGACAGAGATAAACAAATTGTTTGATTAGGCTGCCTGATATAGCACCCCACCGTAGGCATTGTTTCACTCTTACTGATAAAGTCCGTGAGAGAGCCCGTGCTGATTATTTTAAAATTGCACAATAGCTCATATTCGCAACATGCCACTTGAGAATATTGCCGCTGGTGCATTCTCTGCGCACCACTGCAGAGTGGTTACCTGACATATCCATGACACACTTCATAATATGAAAATTCGGCAGATCCCACGTACCTGGGAATCGACGTTATGCGAAGCATGCGCAGGGAAGGTGACCTTGATGTAATTTTTTTATTGTGTAACACGTCATGAAATGAGGCTAAATATATGTACAAACGTTGCAAGCACAGGCATATATTGAAGAGTTGCAGATGTTTATATAACCAGTTATTTGCACTTGCGCAACGGTGCCAACTGGAACATACGTACTAGAAACACCGAAAGCTGATATGAAGCGCTGATGCTCACGAGGATGCTGGCCCTGAACACTGCCACATAAATCAACTTCAGCGCATGACAACTAACCACAATTGACGTTAACCCAACCTGACGGATGTATGAAAGGAGCACATGTGTAACGTTTATAAAATTGGGTAGGCAGCACTGCAACCACTATTGATGTTTCCCGAAGATTAACGTCTATTTGAAAATTATTTCTGAGGCCTGGCGTAGCTCTGTGATAAAATGCTTCATTGCCACGCAGAACGCTTGAGTTCGATTCCAGGTGGGACCCTGACATTTTTTCTTTGCATTCGTCGCGTTGACGCTACCAATTTCGGTTATTTCTTAACGCTCGCACGTTAAAATTGCCCACGTGTGTTCTCGTCGTTCCTGGGTAGACACCAAGTGTCAATCACCTGTAGCCCATACCCGCAAACCAGTGGCGTATACCCGCCCGTGGGTATGTGCCATTGTCTGGCGGGACGTGTTTGACGACGTACGTGACGGAATCGTGACATTATTGAGGTTTTGAGCAGCGCGTCATATTCGTCCAACCATTTTACCCTCTCATGCCAATTTTGGTTCACGCCAAGTTAAGGGGGTCACCACGAGAGCACCGAAACGTAAGCGGATAGATAGATAGATAGATAGATAGATAGATAGATAGATAGATAGATAGATAGATAGATAGATAGATAGATAGATAGATAGATAGATAGATAGATTGGATACGCTCAATGTCGCCGAAATTCAACTAAGAAATGCTTCGCATTTTATAGCATGTGGGCTCCCAAGACGTATCGAAACACTCATACATTGCCTACAACTCGGAACGGCTTACACAAAGCACTCCCTACTTCGTATTCAGCGTGCAACATCGTCAGCATGTTCACGCGGCCACGACGACGAGGATATCTGTCACCTCTTGCTCGACTGTCCGAGAAACGACACACACCGAAGGCGACTAGAACAGGAACTCTATAAGTTCCATCCTGAGTAGCCATTTGCGTTGAATGAAATACTAGGTCCATGGACATCCAAAAGAAATGGTAAAGCAATGAAGGTGCTGCAACAATTCTTCGAAGAAACAAAGATTTGTGACCACTACTGAGCGGACAAAAGCTAAAAGTGAGCGTGGTGACTACGTGTTTCTTTTGCACATAGGAGAACTTTTGCTCTCATCTATGTAGGACTGTATATATGTGTATAAGCTATTTTTTGTTTTTTTATCTGTAAAAATCAAGTGGAAAGGGGTAGCCGTTGCCAAGTAATGGTGACCAAAACTTCTTTGTTTATTTTTTACTTCAATAAAAAAAATCATGTAGGCTTTTACCTAGAGTTGATCCTATTTTATCAATAGAACTTTGCCCTATTTTAGATGTAGGTGGCAGTTGTAATTTCATGGACAGTGAAGAGAGTCACGCATCACGATTCATGTATCATTACACTTGAATCATAGTGAAAGCTGGCAATCACAGTTCGGCACACTATCTCACTTTAACAGTCCAGGTTTTCCTCATAACCTTCTGTTCCAGGCTTTTGCCCACGGCACGCACGAAACTTGCTTTTGAGTTCACAAAACACTTTCTAGAATAAGAAAAAGTAAAATGCCCGGTGTGCCAAGTCTGCGCACATCGCGCGGCACAGTCACAGCAAAAGCTGGAAGAGCGGCCTTCCAGAGCCCCTTTTGAACACTTCTTGGGTAACTGCTACAAGTGCACTTGCAGGCTACCCACTACACCCTAAATCATAATTTTTGTGAAATAGGGAGGCATTCCCTATGCCACCCTTCGTCATACTTTAATTGATGTGTGGGGTTTAACGTACCAAAACCACCATATGATTATGAGAGACGCCGTAGTGGAGGGCTCCAAAACTTCCGACCACCTGGGGTTCTTTAACGTGCACCTGAGCAGTAGTAGCAATGTGCCTTATGAATTAAGATATGATTATTACAGAATTCCATTTTTCCGAACCACCTATGGAACGCAAGCGCTTACATACTTAATTCCCAGTCTTCTCAACAAACATACTCAGGTTATAGAAATCGCGCAGAAATCTTTGTCTCTGAAATATATCAAAGCTTTTCTTCTATCCTGTCGTCAAGATTGAAAAGTTCCGTATATAGCAGTCATATGTTTCTCTGGTTTCGTTATTTGTAGTGTTATGACTCTTTCTTTATTACTGTACAAGTATAAACTCCATTTACTCTGTACAAGAACAATGTTACGCATGTATTATTGGTGTGTTATATTGTATTTTTTAACCATGCTCTGAGTGGTGCTTTCGGGTACTTGGGTCCCGTGAGGCAGAGAACATCAGCCTTTCGCCCTTGTATTCGAGACATACATTTGTCTGAAATGTATGAAACAACAACAACAACAACAACAACAACAACAACAACAACAACAACAACAACAACAACAACAACAACACGGGCCTACAACAACAACAACAACATGGGCCTACAACTATACCGCCTCCATCGGAAATGCAGCCGCTGCTGCCGCCGTCGGGATTCGATCCCGTGACCTGTGGGTCAGCAGCCGAGTACCTTAGCCACTAGACCACTGCGGCGGGGCTTCGTCATTCTTTAGAAAAGCGCGGTATTAGCTACGCACTTGCCGTGAGTTTCCTGCATACTTTTAAAGCTATGGCTGACGACGATGAAGAATTATGCATGGTGCTTTAGTAGTGGTTTTGAGCATCCGACGACCAACTCGTTACGCAGTCTACATTTTTTGACGCCTGGTTGTTCCTTAGCCCTTTATAAAGCGCTGCTTTGCGGATGCTAAAGTGATTACCTTCCCGACATCAAGCCGGACTAGGGTCAGTTTTCAACGGAGTTTCAAGCCCCGGCGTGGCTCAGTGGTAGAACACTGGCATGGCACGCAGGGGAACTGGGTTCGAATGCCATCGTGTCTTTGGTGTTCTTCATTCACTTAGTTTTTCATTAATATTTTGCGCGATAGTGGGTACAGGGACCGGCTTCAAGAGTAGAACGCTTTAGCGCAATCAGGCACATTTCGCCTTGTCTTCTCCATTTCTAGCTTGGCTTCTGTTCTTTGTGTACGGCTCAGCTTAGGAAACGAATGACTGTGTGCGTAACACTGGCGTTTAAAACGTCCTAGAAGGCCTACTACAAGTACAGTTGTTAAGCGCCCACCGCTTACTACGTCAAACTCTTCAGTAAAGCGTTTACTTCGCGTCCATAAGGCAACACGCTATCCTACACACAGCTGCTCACTTTGTTGATTTTTTTTTGCAGATGATGGAGATTAACTGTGTCTGAATTATTTTTATTATTTCTTTTATTTGCATCTATCTTAGGTTTGCGGTCATGGTCAAGATGAATCATTTCTCGCTCACAATAAACGACGCCAACACTGACGCCAACAACATAATTTCTGTGGAACGGGCTGTTTAATGATAACGTGTCAACAATAGGCACAGCGTGTTAGGTTGTTGCGACCGGACAACATGGGCCATGGCAACCATGGAATCGTGACGACTGGACCACGCGTGCTTTACCGCAAAAGCGCTGACAAGCTGTATGAGGATAAAACTTTGCTGCTGCACCTGCGGTGAGCGGGATTCTCTGAAAACATGCATTTTTGTAGTATAATGAATATTCCTTGAAGCTTTTGAATGAATATGCTGTATAGGCGGGGGTTCCACATTTCAACGAAATCGCTAAAAGGGTTTCTTCTCAGTTAAGTGGCACAAAAAACATACTGCGACGACTATAAAATACTGGTACGAGGTATTTAAATGAAAGTTACTGCTTCTCAATAGCGGAGCTCGCCCGATTGCTTAGCCCTGCCGTGAAACGTACTGCAGATTATCGACGTACTAAGCCCAGTGATGCACTGCGTGTTTTCGGCAGGAAAATTAAAGAATAAAAAAATAGAGAAGGAAAGTACGACAAACACAAAGGACTCTAAGCACTTTGGGTGAAGCTTAAGTGAGGTTTCCAAGGACGCGAGCGAGCGGCGTGTAGTGATTCTCCCGTCCACACTTAGCCGAGCAGGCGAGGCCTGTCGCAATTAATCATCATTATACTATTCCCCTGTGAAGAGGAAACTGGACACGCAGCGAAGCACAACCGTCGGTTGCCCCCCAGTCATTTTCTTGTCACTGGTTCGCGCAAGGAGCAGTGAGTGCCATTTTTCTAGACTGAACCATAACGATGCACCGAACAGCTATACATTTCCTCGTAAGAACGCTAACGCGTGGTCCACCCAACTTTAGAAAGCATTAGGATAAACCTGCATGGAAAGCGCGAGTTCAAAATATATTTTTGATTTCTCGGCAGGATTACATAGATAGATAGATAGATAGATAGATAGATAGATAGATAGATAGATAGATAGATAGATAGATAGATAGATAGATAGATAGATAGATAGATAGATAGATAGATAGATAGATAGATAGATAGATAGATAGATAGATAGATAGATAAAGGTCGTTTTTACATTAGCAAGAGTCAACTGCACTTGTGAATAATTTGTTCAGAATTCGCACATTGTTTCCTTGGATATACGAAGCACGGAAACTGCTTGTACAAGCAATCGTTTCATCGAAGTACAACTAGATGAGAGTTGGTGCACTTCTGCTCATTTTTCGCTTTTTTTGCGATCTGTGTCGAAAACATTAAAATATATGCTCTAGCTAGCTTAACATCACACTACAATTGTCTCAAACATAGTTGTAGGAGTTTCGTGTGCCTGAGTGTCATGCAGTAGTTGTAAATTTGTTTCTTCTGGGATAGAGCGTTTCAGTGAGCTTCATTTATGTGTTCGTGCGTGCCTTTAATTAAAGCCCCTAAGCTGCCACACGTGTTATCGGAGCAGATAAACAT
Source organism: Rhipicephalus annulatus (assembly GCA_013436015.1). Lineage (NCBI taxonomy): Eukaryota > Metazoa > Arthropoda > Arachnida > Ixodida > Ixodidae > Rhipicephalus > Rhipicephalus annulatus. The sequence continues at coordinate 585,570 of WOVY01011788.1, forward strand.
GGATTTATCAAACTTGCTGCAGCGAATGAAGCTTCAAGCAGGATAATGACTTTCACTATGCAAAAATCCTTCTGCCCATGCAGTTGCTGTGAATTGGTCCGAATTATGGCGAGCTTCATCCCCTTCAAAGTTAGCCACCACGGTCCCAAACCTTTTTTTCATGATTCTGACTACTACGTTTCCATAAACAGCATTAAAACTGCTCTTTATATCAGAAACGATTTTTGTTCATCATCAAACGAATACTGTAGCTTGAATTTCACCCTACGCAAGTGAAGGCACCTTTTTATGTTGTTTACCATTGTATTTTGCGTGACGCTGTAGTGTACGAAAACGACCTAACTTGTTTTTCTGAGTCAAGGAAATTGTGGTAAGCTAAGAGAAACGTAACATAGGGAAGTTAAACACAAACCAAAACCAACATAGAAGGCACGGTCTATTGTACAACGTACACTTTGAGAAAGACACTCATCGCTTCCTTGCGTGACCAACGCGTGCTCAAGCGAATGGACATTTCGCGTGTGCTCTAACTAGGACTCGTTGTAGTTATAGCGGAACAAGAGAGCACGCATTAGAAGCCGTGCCGTATACCGTAACCCGCCGCGGCAACGTCGGTGCGCCCCGGTAACCGTTGCGCGTACGTCGTCGATTGTTCTCCCGAATCGTGCCATATACTCTCAAAGCGGCGTGATTTACGAGATTCAGGCAGCGGACACTATTACAGCTGGAACTGCAATGAAGAGTCACGCATCGGGCGATTGGACGCCACACGATTCAGTGCTTACACAAGTCGCCCGGGCGTGGCTTCGCGAAGGGCGTTGACTTGTGTTCGCTATAGGAGGGGTTTCGCGCAGTCGGTTTCCTTGTAGACAACCTTATTCGATTAGGGAGGGCCCGGATTAAAGCAGTGCCAATGTTGGTGCTGATACTCCTATTCGGTTGGCTTGTTAGGAAAATAAAGACCAAGACTTTTGGAGCCTTCAGTCGTCTCTCGTACTTTTAACTGAGCCCAAACGGGCCCTACAACGCTTTTACACTTTTCCAAGTAACCATGGCATGGATTCATCAAATAACTTTATTGACTTACGAATCGACTGTCGTAAAGAGAAAAAATTAGAATCCCTCAGCTACGAGCGGAGTTAGAGATTCGTCTCACGCTCCAACAGCTTTCTGTCTTCTCTCGTCCCGACGAAACCGCTGGAGCTTAAGCGGGGAGGGACAGCATGGGGTAAAGAAGCTACGTCACACGTGGGTCGTTAACTTGCACATTGTGTTTTCTGTTTTTGAACCTTCTGTTTTCTAACCTTCAGGAAGATTGCGAGTGCGAATGCTAGAGTGCCTCGAAGCCTGTGCGCACATCGAGGCACCATGGCTAAAGCGGGCCTGTGGCGGCCTCCTACGGCGGGCGCAGTAGTTATGTAGCCCACAATGCTCAAAGAAACCAATGACCTTGAACTTGGGCATCTTGCGCAGCAATTTTAGTAGATGACGCCATTAGTAGAGAAAAACGGTTCGTGGCAGATTTTGAGAATTAACCGCGAATTCCAGGTCGCGTGGTATGCTATGATGTTTGGCTCGCTTGTTCTCACGAGCATGGTCAGGAGCTCCGACTACCGACTGGCGGCGTGCCCTCGCCATGCTAAAAGAATTCGCACAGCCCCTTAAATCACATCAGGAAGCACTACAGCAAACAGCTCAAAAGTCAGACGACACACACGTTACTGTGCCTTTTCGAGCTTGCTGTGCACCCACTACGTGGACCGAAGGGAAAAGATTTCACGTGCACAATTACCCGTGGTTTAAAGCATGCAACCTATTACACAGAATGCAGCCGTACGCGAAAGCTTCACTGACACAAGCCATCTCGAAGTCAGTACGCTCGAGAGACATATCGCTACCGCGTTCAACTCTGAAAGGTGCAGTTTAAGGATCCCTCAATTTTTTGAGGTAATGATTATTTGTTTAAAAACGAGCCAACTTGTCCAGAACGAAGTGTTGATGAGTTTATTATGTTTATCGGCACACGTCCTTTTTATTGGTATGTTTATAATACTACCCCAATACACGAGTAAATGCTGTCTAGTGCAAGCAGCGCTGAAGGGACTGAGAACTGACCAGATAATCTTAGAACCTGCCGATGAGATCATACGCACAGTACGAACATTTGAGTTAAAAAACTTATATGGCCGCTAAGGATAACGCTGGGGTCTTCTATGGCACATGTATATATGCCGACGCATTTATACAAGTTTATACGCATTTATACATTTGTGCATACATACCGCTTTACGGATTGTATACAGCTGACGGTCTGTTCGCCGACATCAGTGCGTGAAGTGTGCATTACTTGCCGTAGTTAGAGTTTTCGTTTCCCGTCTACAAGTTCGGCCAAAAAGTAGTCTTAGTGGACACACTGACTGCTGCCTTCATCGACGTCACCATTACGTGACATTGTAAATGCAGTTGTATTCACCGGACTAAACCTTTTTCATCTAGGCTGTCGACGTAGTGCTCGATCAAGTTTGTTCGCTATACGCCAAATTTTTCAAAACGATGGTCTTGCGTGGTCGTTCGGTATTGAAAATCGATCACTCGAAAGGGCGCGATGTGTAGGGTAGTTCACAATGGTCAATAAATGTACTGCACGCATCCTAATGTTACCTTAATGCCATTTCATTACCTTGATGTCCCCTAACGGGGTATTACACAGGGGGAGTGGTCATACAAAGAGCATCATATATAGGTGTGGTTCTTCCATGAATGCGGATGAAGTGGTGATAGCCGTGATGTGGAGGAAAAGGAACGCCACCGGCTTTAGCTGTGCTATGAAAAAATGATGCGAATGTGACAGTATAACGATAGTTATAGCGCGAGAACAAAACGACGACACAGAGACAAGAAGGACACGAAAGACACGAGCGCTAACTTGGAAGTTAGCGCTCGTGTCTTTCGTGCCCTTCTTGTCTCTGTGTCGTCGTTTTGTTCTCGCGCTATAACTGTCGTCATGCCATACCAACTAGCCCAAGCTGCCACACTTCTAAGTGACAGTATAGATGCGGTGAGGCAAGCAACATGTAATGAATGACTTGTGTGCAGTGATATGTGTTCTGGGATACGTAGTGGGTTTCGCGCATGTTATTCTTTTTTAAAAAAAAGTGAGGACGAAGGGGCTTGAAGGGTGCGAATCGACGCTCCTGAATGCCAACTCTGTGGCTGATGTTTCCCTAAACAATAAAAAAGAAAGCTTCTAGTGTTGCAGTTTTATCTCTTTGTTTTCGGTATCTTAGTATATACAGCGAACGCTATATATAAACATCGACAATCATAGAGATCCCCGCTTTAATATCCCGATTTCTCTTACTGCATGAGGCACCTAGCAACCACGTTATTTTTCCCGGCAGTACGGTGCCAAAAATCTGAAACAGGCAGCAAGAGAGATATAGATAGATGTGAGTGAGAGAAAAAAGAGTTAAAGGCAGAAAGGCGAGCTGTGTCAGTGCAGCAATGTGCTCGAACGGCACTGCGGGACATGCATATCTCGTAACGGAGCGAAACAAAACATCCACCGCCTCACTTATCTAAACAGCAGTGGTTAAAAAGACAACAAACACTGCCAGTGCGTACCCGTACACTCGCTAGACCACCGTAAAGCAGGGAGGAGAACATTCTCCCACTTCGCGAGAACGCGAGAGACAAATCCCTCTTGCCCGTCACCTCAGTAACACAACAGGCGCACACTCAAAACGAAAAAAAAAAAAGCCGACTTCTCACTATAGCGGAGGCGTACGCTCTATTACCGATGCACAGACACGCGCGCGCAGTTGCGAGCCTTTGCCAATGTCACCGCGGTCTCGGGACGCGGTCACACATTATAAGACCGGCTGGCAGCGCTTTGAGAGCCCGCGCTTTCGAACAAGGACAAGAAAACGGCGCGCCTGCCTATTACGCGGAGGCCGCCGGTGCCCTCCGCTGAATTCAAAGCGGTCGACCCAGACTCGCTGTCGCCGTTCGGCTTTTGGCACCTGTTCAGCCGCATCCGAGGAGCGGAGGGCTGGCCATGAAGAAAACAAACCGGTGGTAACACCTTGAGGGAAGGTCTATCCCTGCCTTCGGAGTAACAGGAGCGAAACGGGGTCAGAGCTTGTGCGGATGGTCACCTTGCCGCGCCACTTGATAGCGCTCGATAGTTGGACGGAAGTGGCCGAGATACGGTGGCTCCGAATGGCTATATCTATTTGCATATTCATAGCGATAAATAAAGTCGAGTAGCGAGATTTTGGTACGTCGAAGCACTCGTGGCATTTCAAGTACGAAAGCAGGGGAATAGTCCCAGGAGGTAGATTTTGGTATGATACACGACTAATGAAACCAACGGACAGTCAAGCTGAGGAAATTAAAGGGTCAATCGAGACATTTGAAAGTCGGAGTTGAGAAATGTTTGTATGTGTGTAGTGATATAATTGAGTTAATGCCAACCTACCAAATGAACTTGGCATGGGGAGTATCGCCAGTGCCCGTGCAATATTTATTCGCCAGTTTGTCATTGTGTACGCTACATCATTGACATTATGTACTACCTAATTATAACCAAGTTTAAGTATTACTTTAATAAATTTTCCACACCTTGCATATCCTTGCTGAATTTAGCCCGTAGCTAAGCGTGCAGAATTCAGTGACCGAGCGTAGTGGGGCAATGAAACTCAGCGAGCCCCTACGCAATACTAATACTTGCTCTGGAATGCCACACATACTGAGCGTGGAGATTCTAATCTGACGCGAACATATCTGTTCGTTAGAGCGACTGTGAAGGATTTCTCAAAACGTGCTTGTCTTCTCAATGAAGATAACGGAAATTTGTAACCAAAGAGCTTAAGGGGGTGCTAGTTGGTAAGATTCCAAAGCTTACTTAAAGATTTGTTATTTTGGAAGTTTTTATATCTATATTCACAAGTATAGTTAGTTAAGTACCTTGCAAAGCATGTTGTGGGCGTAAAGCTTGAAACATGAGGAAAGGAGTGCCAACTACAAGCCATTGTAGGTCAAAGGCTGGAAATGAAGTAAACTTCCAAGCATGCGCAGTGACGTGTAAGGGTGGCGTCAGACACGTCATCGCGGAAGTTCGTCGTTACAAAGCTATCGTGATGATACGTCTGACGTCACTCTTACACGCCACTGACCCTCGTATTCACAAACGCTCCTCGACTGGACTTTCACCCTTCACTTGACAGAGTTGAGCACTGCGCCACAGCTCGGCTCAAAATGACACAGCGCTACTCAAGAATAGCAGCAGATTATCGCTGATATGCAGTGACTTGCCGTGCTTACAGACGGCGCTCCCATCGGCTTTCTCAACTGAAAGTGAAGCGTTGAGTGAAGGGACGTCCTAGAATACGGGGTAAGCATGCATGCTCGGAACTTTACTTATTTTTCACCTTTGACCTTCAAGAAACACTTCGCATTCATGTAACCTTTTTTTTTTCTTGCTTCAAGCTTTGCGCTAAGTTTGGCTAGCATAGATGCACCAAGTAGCTAAGGGAGAAAGAAGTTCGGTGGTGAGTACTTTTGGCGTATGGTGGATTCTTACGTAATCTAATGGCGGGAGTGGAGTCCGTATCAAAGCCATCAACGTGTGATACGCTCACACGTTGACCTCTAGGGGCCGCTACCTATCACCCTCCGTTGTGCACTTCATGCCTACTTTGAGGTAAAAGTGCAGACACACTTTTTCTTCCATTTGTTGCGATGGGCTCACATAATCGAACTAACAGTTAACGGTTTCAAGTAAATAAACACGAAACGCTTGGCTCCAAGCACTCTTCCGCGCCGTGCGCGGAATGACTGCCGCTTTGTCTCGCGTCTACGCGGTTTTTTTTAAGGCCGCGGGGCTCTTCGTCCTCCCACGTGGTGCTGCAGCTTCGTTATCGATACAGAGGCGTGCGTGGGCACCCCCAAGGGAGTCAGTTGGATGGTGGCGCGGCGCCGGCCACTCTTTGCGAAGTCGTGTGGCGTCGCTCGCCTGAATTCCAACGACGACTACGACCCTGTGCAGTTTCTCTCTGCCAGTCACAGCCGCATTGATTGGACATCGGCGTGGGCTGAAGGCGTTTCCCGAACTCGCGTCGTGCACTTTCTTCGATCGGAGCGGATGCGCTTAGAACGATCGGCTCCGTCCCCTCGTTCTCTCCTGCAAAGCTTGGAAGGCATTCGGTCGCAGCCACCGATATATCTATGAAACAAACCTCTCTATGGACATTCGTGACAGTACGTGACGTAAAGAGATTCATTAAGACCTTAGAAGCCTGATAAAAAAAAGTGATCGTCAGCCTCAGCAGGAGTGATTAAAAAAGTTAGCACCATCCTATGAAGTCACTGTAAGGATATCAAAAAGTCAAAGGTCTTCACTCTGACGTCAGATAATTTCACATTGCAATGTGACGTTGTTAGATGGCACCGTCACTCGGTGAAAGGTGAGCTGATCATGGAGGCATTGCAAGATCACTTAAGGGGCAGGAAGCTTCTTATGCCTCCGATCCCAGAGGGATGGTAAACCGCATTGGAAACCACGTTGGAATGCGGAAAGCTTTCGTAGGTGAGTAGGGGGATTAATACAATCGGCTGAGAAGAAAAAAAAAAGGAGATGAATTTCGCTTTAGAGACGTCTTGGGCAAAGGCTTTAAAAGGATAGTGTGACAAATTTGACGGTCCTGTTAACTTGGCTATCACCGCTTGAACGACACCTGAGAAGCCTGAAATATTGCATGAGAAGCGCTCGAAGCGCACACTGGTCAGCTTTTGCTTCCTTATTACGCTGAACTCCCCCCCCCCCCCCCCCACTGTCGGCCGCGTTTGGCCGCCAGTGGCTTCATATCTCTACATCCAGCACATAGTATTAGTGATTTTTTTGTGCTCTTTAGCGTACCGAATAGATTTATTTCCACGCTGGGTCAACATCGTTAGCGCCATAGCAGCCACAGGCGGCACGCAGTTTATCATCGCTGCCGTTCATTTATAAGCTGGAAACTCTCGTCCTCCCGCTGAGTTAATCCGCGTAAAGCCGTACTTTAAGTCGGCACGCTAACGCGGCTCAGACTACCCTCGAGGGTAAATAGTGGTGCGCGCGGCTCGCGCCACGATGAACGCTTGCTTGTGTTATCAAATGAAGTCGCTTATCGAGTTTTCGAGCGAGTGAGCGAAGTGCGAGAAATGATTGAGCACGCAGTTTTGCATTGTTTGGAGAGACGCGTGAATAACGATGGCGAGCCAGAGAGAGAGAGAGAGAGAAAGATATCAAGATGCAAGGAAAGGTAGGGAGGTTAACCAGATGCAAATCCGGTTTGCTACCCTGCACTGGGGAAGGGATGACTGGGGATGGCGAGCCAGAAGGGCAAGCGTACGCGCGCTGTGCTTTTGCTATAGGTCATTTAATACGTTTAGTAAGAACCAGTTTTCGCTCCGACCTTTAATGCATTTAGTAAGAGCCACAATGAGGTCATCGTAATCTACGTTTGGTCCGAAGGATACCAAGGAAATGGCATTCTGCCATTAAGGTTCAATAGATGGTGCTCGGCCGCAAAGCGGGCATCCGTGATTACTCATGTGTCTCACGCTGAGCGGCGAGTGGCCATTCGCGCGATTTCTTCAGCGATCGATATAATGGTTGTTTGTCAGAGCCTGTTCGGGATTCAAACTCGAGGGGACCCCAAGTGAGTTCTCAAAATACAAAGCAAAGGCGCTTTACTCTAGCGGCGTTTTCTGTGTTTTTGTCGCTCTTGGTGACGCCAGAAGTTTGTTCACGTGACGTCATGAGAAAGCAAGAGAGAGAGAGAGAATAAAATGAGGGAAAGGCAGGGAGGTTAACCAGATAATGAAGCATCCGGTTTGCTACCCTGCACTAGGGGAAGGGGGAATGGGGAAGAAAGATTGGAAAGAAAGCGAAGAGGGAAATAGACGCGCGCGAAAAAAAAAGGGGGGGGGGGAGCTGGGGTGCTACAGTCTATACAATAGGCCACTGCCGCGCAAAAAGTTCAGTAGGGCCTTCACTGATTTTCTGTGAGCACACAAATCATGTCGTCTTTCCAGCACTGATTGTTCAGACAAAGGTCTGTCGTCAAGGCGAGCTAACGCAGCAGCTAGTTGCCGTCTTTGCACGCTGTAATGAGGGCAGTGACAGAGAACGTGCTCTATAGTTTCATCGCTGCCGCAATGACCGCAAGCAGCACTGTCTTCCATGCCGATTCGGTAGGCGAAAGCTTTGGTGAAGGCGACACCAAGCCATAGTCGGCAAAGCACCGTTGTCTCGAGTCGGGAGAGTCCAGACGGAGGCCGGAGTCGACGAGACGTGTCCAGTCTACGCAGTCGCGTGTGCCGTAAGCACTCGGTGTTCCACAGGGATTTTAATTCTGCATTAGCGATTTTTCGGATGGTCATTGCAGCATCAGTCCTTGAAAATGGTATAGATTTTTCTTCACCATTTTCGTGTGCTGATCGGGCAGCTGCATCGGCATGTTCGTTGCCCAATATGCCGCAGTGACTTGGAATCCACTGAAACGTGAGAAAGCAAGTTTTTCATTGGTCCATACACGAGAAATATTAGTGGCCAATGTCATTCTACACTGCTTTGCCATGCAGTTGCGCGCTCGTTCTGTCTTTTCTCTCGTGACTATGGTGCGTGATCAACTGATTTCGCTTTGTTTGGTACGTTTTTGAATTTGTTAGGTGATATAAGAGCGTGTCACCGAAAAGCGCAAAATCCTGATAGGCTCAGCTTTCAGCGCGGGCATCGTTTACATGTTTTGTGAAGAAATATGTGCCTTGGAGAAGACAGGGTAGCGACCGTGAAAAATAAACTACTCCTTAGTTTTGAATTCGAAGGGGCTTAAGGCCCTTAAAATTATCTAAACATCAGCTCGACATTAAGATATCTAGGGATGTATCCCTGCATTGTATGAACAATTTTGTTCGGTGGCTGTCAAAACACAGTGTCAAAGATTGATTGTATTCCAGGCACCATTTCGGCAGTGCCCTCATGACAAAAAAAATTATTTTCTTTACAGCCCAGAAAACGTTGCATCACATAAAGTCCCTACATAGCATGTTGGCTGGTGACTGGAATATCATCATCATCATCATCATCATCATCATCATCATCATCAGCCTGAATACGTCCACTGCAGGGCAAAGGCCTCTCCCATGTTCCGCCAGTTAACCCGGTCCTGTGCTTGCTGCTGCCAATTTATACCCGCAAACTTCTTAATCTCATCTGCCCACCTAACCTTCTGTCTCCCCCTAACCCGCTTCCCTTCTCTGGGAATCCAGTCAGTTACCCTTAATGACCAGCGGTTATCCTGTCTACGCGCTACATGCCCTGCCCATGTCCATTTCTTCTTCTTGATTTCAGCTATGATATCCTTAACCCCCGTTTGTTCCCTAATACACTCTGCTCTCTTCTTGTCTCTTAAGGTTAGACCTACCATTTTTTTCCATTGCTCGCTGCGTCGTCCTCAATTTAAGCTGAACCCTCTCTGTAAGTCTCCAGGTTTCTGCTCCGTAGCTAAGTACCGGCAAGATACAGCTGTTATATACCTTCCTCTTGAGGGATAGTGGCCAGCTACCTTGAGGAATAGTGGCCATATCTTCGTCCTGTAACAACAAGAAAGAAGAGGACGCATTATACTTCATGCATTGAAACCAATTTTCGCTAAAACTAAGTCATTTCAAAATATCTTCTTTCCCAAAAGTATAGCAGACCGGAAAAGGCTTCCAGATTCAGTCATTACGTCGCCATGCTTCATTCAAGCTCTGGACGAGCATATTTTTTGTTAGAAAAAATGCTTCCCTAGTGCTGATGTTGATTTATTTCTCTGCGTCTGAGTGTTAAAAATGTTAGGCACCCATGCATGTTAGGTTAAAATTGAACCATTCCATGTATTAAGCCATCCTTGTATGTTGCTTCTTTTATGTGCATTCTCACTCCTGCTAGGACCAAGTTGGCCTGAAGTATGTTGAAATAAATAAATAAATAAATAAATAGATAAATAAATAAATAAATAAATAACTAAATAAATAAATAGCCTTCGCCCCAAAAATGGAGCACCTACATTAGAGCGTACAGTAGCGATGCTTTCACGATGCTATCATCAATCGCAGTTGGGCGGCAATTACTCATGCCGAATGGCTATCATGAAAAACGTGTACCAGATCAATATTTACCAGAAATATCTATCGATCTCAGAAATCCACGAGGGGAAACTAGTACCCGGCTCTAGATTATGACTGTTGGCCGTTGACCTTCATGAAGAGCCATTTAATGGTTTACCTTAGAAACGACACTACCTCACACATCAAATGATGCATTTAGAAATTCTTCCACGGATATCACGTATAGGCAATGTTGCTGCATATCCGGATTACTGTATGACAGCAGGAATAGATTGCGGTACGTCAGCGTGGAATAATGTGTGGTGCAATATGTTTCGTGCATATTATTTCATAATGTTACCCTAGAGAGAAATATGGCACTAGGGTCTGTGGAAGTTGCTCATTGATTAATTTATATGTCTTTAACATCCCCAAACCACCATACGAATATGAGAGATGCCGTAGTGGAGGGCTGCGAAACATCAGACTACATTGAGTTCTTTAACGTGCACCCAAATCTGAGCACACGGGCCTACAGCATTTTCGCCACCATCGAAAATGAAGCCACCGCAGCCGGCATATAGATGTTGCTAGGCACAAGGCCTTCAACTATCATGAAACTACGTGGATTTGCCTAAAATTCGCTTCTCGGCTCTGTGTGGCTACGTTTGGCTTGCAGCCCCTTTGTCGCAGCATGAAGTTCAGCAAATGTTCTGCAGTTCTATTTCGCAACCTTGACCATGTTAAGACAAGCTCACCAATTCAAAACAGCTCTCAAGGCTAGCAACGACTTGTCTTTTTTTCATCCGAAACAAAAGTTAAACCATCACAATGAAGAAAAGTGCAAGCACGTTCGAAGCCGCGAGCGCGAAGGCCAGGCAGATCCATGCCCTACCGATCTTTCTCATGGTGGCTGAAGCGCCTGAGCGCCAGAGTTCCTTCTACAAGTATTGCAGGTAACTCCATAGTTTCGTCGGTGCATGGTACCATATAAATAGGGAAATGTGAACAGTGTTTGAGAAGATAAGCTATTGCCACTTTTTAAAAATTTTTCCTGCTTCCATCTAGCAGAAAAAAAAAGCGTAGCACCAACGCCCGTCGCGCTAAGCAATCACCAGTCTCACAATTTCAGGAAGTCACGTATGTGTCCAGGCGAAAAGTGAATTTAGTGCCGTTCCCCGGCGACGACCGCTACTGCCATCAGCCAATAAGCGACTGCTCTTTGGTTTGGACGAAAGCGAGTTCAGTGATGTAATTACCTTCGTTTGCATGACAAACGACTCGGGGGATCTCTGTTCCCGCCACTGCTAACGTCGCTGCCTCAAATTGATTCGGAAGTGGGAGACGAGCGCGAATGTACATTCGCCTTTATCTCACTGTCTCTTCTCGCCCTCTCCTTTATCGAACGGCGGGACCCGAATGTCAACCGAGAGTATGCGCTGTCTGTTGTCTTTGTGTCTCCCTGTTGGGTGCGTAAGAGCATGCACATTGGACGAGTTGATACAGATACTCGATCGAAATTCGAACGTAGCAAGAAGGTGCAGACAAGAAGAACAAACAGAAAGAGAGCGCGGGATTTCCAAGATACCGAAAGACAACTACACCAGTCATTCCATCGACCACTCTAAGAGAAAGACAGGTACACTTTGTTTACAAGTGGAAAAGACACTGACTGCACATGCTGAACGGAGTGCTGTCAAACGGAACACTCAAACGAGCACCTTTCAGATTTCTGGACACGTAATTCAACGCTGCCGTGGAGAAATAGTTGCTGCATTGCACCGAGTCTCTCAGGAGTTAGAATTGTCGAGAACCAGCAGTCTTATATGAATCTATGGCATTGGCCTTTCGCAGGACATGTCATGCATGCAACTGTTCTCTACAAGAGATCACCGCTCTGTAGACGAGAGAAATGCGCCATGCGCAAAGTGCCATGTTCCGGTGTTGGCGATATTGTTTTCACAATAATGTTGATCTTATTTATGTTACGTTTTTAATTAAGAAATATGAAGAGAGTTCGCACTTGAGTTTCATCCGATTTCCCTGCCCGGTTGTCTGTGTTTTTTTGAGCTCTTTCTTTTTTCGTCTTTCTGTCTCTATTTCTGTCTTTCGTCTGTCTCTATTTCTGTCTCTATTTCTGTCTTTTCGTCTTTCTGTCGTCTTTCTGTCTCTATCGCCCGCCTCGGAGGTGATAAGGTGTAGAATACAAAGCGGCGGGTAGGTGCCACCACCGTGTCGCCTTAGCAAAGCGTTGGAAACACTTGGCTTTCGTTCAAGCGTTGCATGGTCAGCGTGATAAACGCTACGGTCCTTAGGATTGATTACGTATGCCTTGTCTAGTAAAATATACGCATACAAAATATTGACGTGCCGTTATGGTGCTTCAGATATGCGCAATAATTGATTTTAAATTGACAATCGCACAAGTATGAACGCTGAATCATGAGCAATATTGGTGGGCGCTGCAGATGGTGTCGGCCGTTTGGGGTATTGGGCAGTCACTCCGGTGTTTTTTAGGGTGCCGTTAAGGGGGGGGGGGGGTAAACAGACAAATGTACAGAAAGACGGACAAACCAAGTTTTTTTGCGTCGAAGGTCCCCAAGAAAAACTACCGTCTTCAAAAGATGATGAAGAGGACGAAAAGAGTGAAGGGTACATGTGTCTAGCGCTCGTTGGAGGTGAGGAGTTTATACCGGGCTTGCTCCTTCATTTTCGCACAACCAAAAAGCTTCAACAGGACCACAGCCGTAAATCGCTATACAGTGTCATATATCTGCCCGAGCCTATCAAACTTCACGTACAGGGAACAAATGATTAATAAGTTCGGAAAAGTGGTGGGGAACAACAAAAGAAATGACGCGCGAACTTGCAAGACGCAAGCTGTCACCAAGACCAATGCCACTGCATAAATGCAAGACCAATGCATAAATGCAGCTCGACATCTTTACTAAGCTTTTACGTGCAATGGCTCGCAACTCTGATGTTCTCGTCTGATTTGGGCAGTAGCGAGACGTACTGTAGTTGGATGTCCACAATGCAAAGAATACATTTGATAACGGAGTGTCACTCCCTTTAAAAAGCAGACCTCTCTACATTCCTGATCAGGTCCTAATCATACGCTGGCTACACCTAAGAAATTTGAAGAAAAGAAAAACGCCCATTTTTCTGGCATTATGTAGCACTTTAAGCGTGACATGATAAAAAGTGCACGTTGTCTCATTTAGGCTGTGGTTTGGCTCATGTACTTGTCCAGTATTCCACTCGTAATTCGCACTTCAGTGTTTCAGAAACTTCAGGACCTCTAGGTGGTGTGCTCATATTGGACGCAGTGTCACCACAAATCGAGACGGCCCCGGTATTAGCTTGATTAGCATCAGCTGTGTCATGTTCTTGGAGTCTCCGCATCTAGCCTTCTTAGTTGGACTGTAATCGCGATGATACGCAACGTTTTGGAGGACACGAATGTTACTCACTTCACGGAAATTTCTCTTTCGAAAGCTTCAGCGTCAATTTCTCGCCACCCACCATTGTTTAGCAATACTGCCCGAACGAGTACGAAGCACCGAGTAGCATGGTAATGAATCTTCTAGTGTATTGATAAGTGAGAGTTTCTTTAACACGTTTTTATTAAAACTTTTTTTAATTTACCATTCGTGAGCGACCGATTCCGATTATAGGGAAAGCGGAACGCCGTTTAGACCCCTGACGAAACAGGAACATAATATAATTTCAGAAATCTTTGTGGAGATAAGTCGGCCCAGACTACGGCGAGCATGTTCGGGTTAACAAATAACAGTATGAATCGACCCGATTCAATAAGATGCCGGTTGATTTATTACCATTACAGACGCCTTTCGCGGGGTCACGGAAAGCTTTTCAATGCTATCTCTGACACCATCTTCGAGTCGGCTCAACGGGAGTGAAATTACGGACTAAATTGTGGTAGAAAATTACTGACCACTCGCGCGAGCCGAACTTCTCGATTATGAACAGGTTTCACGCGTGCTCTGTTCACCCGACAGTGACTCGTATAAATACCGCTTATCGGAGAAGTTATTCACATGTGTGGTCGAGGAAAAAACTTCGCGGCGCTTCTGTTTCGCACGAACGTGCACGTTCGGGCGTTAGACGTCGTTCGCGCGGGGCACCTAATGAAATCCGCTTGGTTTCTGGCTAAGGCCAAAGCTCCTACGCGACGCCTTTAAAAACAGCGTTCTGAAAAGCGTCATCGATCAAAAACGTTTATACGTGAGACGCATTTATAGGCGAGCGGAGAAGTGCTTCCTTCTGATAATAGACCATGTTTGCATAGTTTTAAAGTCCTCAAATACGCGGTTGTCTATTGCTGCCAGCGTGTAGCTTTCGCTATTTCACACACGTTCTGGAATTTTGACTAACTGCGTTGCCACGAGCTTAGCACAAGAGAATAATTTCACAGGACATGCGGTGAAGTCGCAACGAAAGTTTAGCAAACACTTTTAAGATACATGCGTGAGAATAGCACGTGCCATGCAATACAGAGTAAAACTGACGAATGGTTATTGGCAACCATGTAATTCAAGTCTAAATAAGCTATCTCATTTTCATTCAGTGACAAGGGTGGGCGAGGGGGTGACTAAAATAATATTTAGCTCTACTTGCAATTGAAAGGTTTTAACAATGTACCGTGCACTCGTTTTCTTGTTCTTCGTGTATAATAGTGATCTGTTTGATCAAAATCGAACTTCGACCAGCTCGCCCAATATACCATACTGACTGCACACAACTTTTGAAATTGTAAGTGCACATAACTGTCAAAACCACCAGTACTTCTTTGTTTATATCTCTCGCAGTGCTTCCACCGTACTCTAAAAATGTCACACTAATTTAATAATAAAGACGCGAGCGAGCCCGTCGCATCCGCAATACCCGAAAGTTGTGCGGCTGGCGTGTAGTGCTCCAAGATAACCGCCGTTTGATTTCTGTCAGATGTGATTCAGTTACGGGTTTTGGGAACAATTGAAGCAAGCAAACAGCTGGTAGGAATACACGAAAAGATACGCTATAGGCTTGAAAACACGAACGCAAGAGGAATGCCTGAAAAAAAGAAAAAAAAAGCCAAGTCTGTGTGTTTCTGACTTCCTTCATGGGCGAGCGTTTGCATACCTACCGTATTTTTTTCAAATGCTCAGCATTTCTTAGCGAACTTCGGTGACTTTGAGCGTATCTATCTATCTATCTATCTATCTATCTATCTATCTATCTATCTATCTATCTATCTATCTATCTATCTATCTATCTATCTATCTATCTATTCTATCTATCTATCTATCTATCTATCTATCTATCTATCTATCTATCTATCTATCTATCTATCTATCTATCTATCTATCTATCTATCTATCTATCTAGCCGCTTACGTTTGGGTGCTCTCGTGGTCAGCCTCTTAAATTGGCGTGAACCAAATTAGCATGGAAGGGTAAGATGCATGGTTTGACGAGTATGACGCACTGCTCAAGACCTCAATAATGTCTCAATCCCGTCACGTACATCGTCAAACACGCCCGACCAGACAGTGGCACATACCCACGGGCGAATATGTGCCGTGGGTATGCGGGTATGTGCCACAGGTGATTGACACTTAGTACCTACCCAGAAATGACGAGAACACACATAAGCAATTTTAACGCGTGAGCGTTAAGAAATACCCGAAATCGGTAGCGTGAACCAGACGAATGCAAAGAATAAATATCAGGGTCCAGCTGGAATCGAACCCAAGCATTCTGCGTGGCAATGAAGCATTTAACCACAGAGCTACGCCAGGTCTCGAAACTACTTTTCAAATAGACGTTAATCTCCGTGAAACGTCAATAGTGGTGGCTGTGCTGCCTACCCAATTTTATAAACATTACACATTTGCTTCTTTCATACATCCGTCACGTCGGGTTAACGTCAATTGTGGTTAGTTTTCATGCGCTGAAGTTTACTTATGTGGCAATGTTCAGGGCCAGCATCCTCGCGAGCATCAGCGCTTCATATCGGCTTCTGGTGTTACCAATACGTAGGTGGCAGTTGGCATCGTTGCACAAGTGCAAATAACTGGTTATATAAACACCTGCAACTTTTCAACATATGCCTGTGCATGCAACGTTTGTACATATGTATAAAGCGTCACTTCATGACGTGTCAAACAATAAAATTTGGAACACGGTCACCTTCCCTTCGCATGCTGCACACAGCGTTGATTCTCAGGTACGTGGGATCTGCCGAATTTTTTTAGTATTTCGCCGCATCTTTACCATGAAAAACCTCAAATATGCCACCTAGTGCTATACAATAATCTATTTTATTTCTATCGAAAAGCCATCGTCGTGCAGCATTCGGTCTCGTTCCTTTTCTGCAACGCCACAGCTCCGGCCTCCACACTATTTTTTAAGCACTCCACGTTACGCGCAGCAACCACACGAACGCATATACATGGTCGAACTGGAGTGCAAACAGACAGTCTATACATCGGCGCACGTGCAATATAACTATCATCGCAACGCTTCATAGACGGCTTTTTTTTTTGCCATCGAAAGGTCACGCACGAAGCGGCTACTATGCAGACTTTCGAACGAGAGCGGATCTCTTCTACGACCAAGCACACGGATTACGAGCAGGGGACGTACACGACGTATAAAAATTTAAGAAGAAAGAAGTGGGCCGTTTTCACAAAACGCTTCTTGATGGTAGGTAGCTCGTTCGACCCCGTTGCAGCTCAACGTCTCTTTTACTTCTTACATTCTGTTTCATCCTCGATGCTTGCACGTTTTATTTTATGTTGTCTTTCACGTACGCACCTTTCCCCCGTACCGCTTTGTACCTGCATTCAGCCACCGTGGCGCTTCGTATATACAGAAGTGTCCCGATGCGTTCGTCACGATGAGCACATCACAACGCGCGCGGTGGTAGCTGCCCACCGCCGCCGCTGCTACCGTGACCAACAACACCGCTCGTGCTCCCAGGTTCCCGAGTACGAACGGCGTGCTGCTGCATCGTCTATACTCGACCACGACGGCACGCTTTGGATCTTAGGATAAAACAACGACGGAAAAGAAGCATAGCTGAATAGACGATAGAAGGAATGTGTTCACGTCGTTCGTGAGCTCCCATCAAGTGATTGATATTGTTCCACAACGCTACCCCTTCCCCTTCCAGCCCCTCTTATAGCGCTGCTTGAGACCTGTATAGTAGAGGTTCAGCCCCGGAACGACAGGACCTTATTGTCTTGTGTTTTACCTACCACGAAACCGAAACAAACCAACGGTGAAATGTGCCGTACAACAATGTGGAGGGCCTTGGCTCGGCCGCACTTGTTGGATATTTGCGCTCTAGGTTGCCTCTTTTGTTGCTGCGGGGAGACCTTGTTCAGCGCGGACACGTTCGCTATTACGGTTGTAGAGCACGGTTTACGGGCTCTTCTTCTGTTTTATTTTTTTTCTCTCTCTCTCGCAGGTGTGGCTCACGCGGCAGGAACCAACAATAGTATCTCGGGCAGCGTGTGGTATATCGCGGGAGTGCTTCGTGCGCGCTCTGCGACTTCGCGGCAACCCGGGTGCACGTGCGATGGTGTCCGGACCTCCCATAGGCACGCCTCATTGCCTATTCTCCCTTATCTCACCGCTTACACGTGATGGCCTTCGATGCGGGCTTTTTTTAACCCGACCGAAAGCTCTCACCGGAGAGTTTTCTCGCTGCTATTGAAACCGAGCCAAACGTGGAATACCCGTATAGCTGGCACCGCCACACCGACGTTTCTGGTCACTTTCGCCTCGATACAGCTGGCTTTCAATGAACTCTCGACATTTTCCTTGTCAATGTTTTCAATTAACCGTCTTTCGTTCTGGCAACTTTTTTATGAAGTTTAGAAAAATGTTACGTAGAGAGTCAAACGAAGTACGTGAGCCGCTCATTTGTTTGCTGCGCAATACACAATTATTCAATCAATCAATCAATCAATATATCAATCAATCAATCGATGGATCATAGTAGCTAAGCACTGAGAGCGAGGTGCACAAAATATATTTCGGCGTTTGTTTTGATTGGTATATTGGCATTTATTGGCGTAAAAGTAATCATAACTGTGCTGGCTAGCTGGTAGGACTTTGCTACGTGTGCTTGATAATAGCACGCCGGCAACAACCAGGCACGCAAGGGCAGAATATATATACAAGTGATTATACACTCACTGTTTTGTGCAAAATTGGTTATAGTATTGTTTTTGGGGGGGGGGGTGCTTTTCAGTACAATTTTGGCGCTAAGCCACCAATAAGGCCTGTCAAGTTATGCACTCCAAACCCCTTTCTCTTCCCCCCCCCCATTCCTCCGTCACCTTGTAACCGACGTCTCTGATGAGCTGCATTGTTTAACGAAAGCCTTGGAGCCAAATCTCGAGGTATACGCGTGCCCATACACTGCAGAATACTGTGTTGCGATTCGCTTGCGGACAGCGTAGAGAGACGGCCTAATGAGTGCGGCTCGCGGGCCCCGTCGGAGCTGAGAATTCCTGAACCACCTCAGCAGCCTACTTCCCAAAGTGATTTGACACTGAAGGCGCCCATGAAAAGCTGGGCACGTATGCATGCACTCCTACGTTAAGTATTACTGAACCCAACAGATGGCTACCGCGAGACAAAACGAGATTGAACGATAGCCACCATATTATGCAAAGAGCGGAAGGAGCGTTCATCCTATAAGCCTGACTTCATACTGATTGAGGGCAATGCGGCCGTGCAAAAAAATCACCAGATAAGAAAAAAAAACAGAAAATGGCGGTGCCTGTTTCATATAAACACTTGATTCCGCTGCAAGGAAAAACGCTAATCGCAGCAATTTAGTCTCTGGAAACGTAGGCCGCACGACCGCAATGCGACACTCAAGCCATCCGACACCAACTGCACGCGACACTTGGACACCTCCGCAATTTCCTTTGCAATTTGGTGCAGTATGTACGAAACCACGGTGGCAAATGAGTCAGCCAGCCATTTTGCTGTGTTCAGAGTAACCTTGAGGTTGTCCGAATTTGCCAGTGGGTCTTATAATTGCAGAGTTGTTGCGATGACACAGGCTGCAAAAGCTCGGCAAAACGACACGTTTCCAGATGCGGTCAAGGTTGTACTCCATCGCACCAAATCTTAGCAGTGCTTGCATTACATTTACATGCAGAAGTGCACTGCATGTGCGATGGAGGGTGTGATGCCAAGCTGCATTGTGGATGGGGGAGGGAGAGAGCGCTGGTGTAGCTTGGGTGGGGGCAAAATGCTGGCGTGGCTTTAGCGGGGCAAGTGCATGCTTCATTTTCAACCCCGCCTTCCTGCCTACACTTACGTATGACGGACAAAGCCTCGATTTCGCGTGTTAAACAAGAAACTCGCTCCAGTTCTAAAACTTTCGAAGCACCTCCGTTGTCCGTCTTATCATGGCAGCAGCAAAAAGTGTTTTCATTCACTAGAGTGAGTCTGCGTTCAATCATTTATGACCCTGAGCATTCGTACCCAAACCGTCATATTTAGTTTGTGCTGAACTGTACTGGGATATTTATAATTATCCTCATCATACCTCACGTTATTCTAACATCTATATTACATTTCACAACCCTTGCTTGCTGTTGAATTTTTTTTTAGTCTTCGTCTTTCTATCTCTTTCTCTTTATACTTGTAAGCAGAACTCGACCATAACAATTGTGCCGTTAACCTCCTATCGTGCAGCGTATGTACCAGAAAAATTAGGCACATTCCACTTCTCAAATATGGGGTACATGCAAAATGGACACGCACACACGCACACACACACGCACACGCACACGCACACGCACATACACACACGCACACGCACACTCACACACACACACGCACACGCACGCACACACACACACACACACACACACACACACACACACGCGCGCGCGCGCAGACACACACACACACACACACACACACACGCACACACACACACACACACACACACACACACACACACACACGCACGGGCAGCGAACGCCGATTCAGGGTGCCGCACGTTCGCAGCTTCTCCTGTTGACCAACTGTACCGAGCGCTTCGGCGATGATTGAGCACGTGGCTATTGTTGATGATGATATTTTTCTATCTACGACTCATGGCAGACCTCAACCATAGCAGCCTCACAGTGTAAGAACAACGCAAATTATGATGCTCGGACGTTTGGTAGTTCCATGGAAGCACACACATAATTACTATGTTTTGGGACAGCCTGTACCTGAATAGGGGACGAAACTGCATCCTTAGCACATCGGCTACAGGCAACACGAGACTAAACAGGTGCTGCATACATCCTCGCTTCCACGTCAATGTAGTCCATGCTCATATAGCGTTGCACGCAGTTACTGGGGCAATAAGAGTCCTATGTGTTTTGCAGCCCCGCTCGGTATCTGGTCTCCCGAGAGAGGCCACAAGCGCTGCCAAAAGGCTTCGCTGGAAAGAGCGAAACCCGTTTCTAGCTGCGCTGCTAACTTCCACGGCTCGGCAAGACGTCTGAGGAGCACCTCTTTCAAAGCTAATGTCGTCCTACCGGCCGGCAGAGGCTGGTTTGTTTGACACCGGACGTTCACGGCCGACCTCAGCGTATATATGGGTCTTTTGTACGGAGAAAAAGTATCACTTCCTTTCTATAGTCTTTCACGGGAGGACAGCAGTTCAAAAAGAACGTGATTGAAAGGATTCCACAAAAGAGTTGTTACGAATCTTGGGTAACAAACGACCTGTTTCCGTGGAATTTCATTCGGATCATTCTTAACCGTCACTTAGCACTATTGGAACAAAACCTTTTAGATCATATTTCGAAACATACTAGCTTTCGTTCGACAAATTAGTCTATTATTCAGGTTCTTGTTTTTACTTGTTAACGTTCTTCTACGTATCTTAACAATTCATTATATCTATATATGCATACTAAATTCAAACCTCTATAAGCCCATTCTATAATAAGCCTGTTCTATCCTTACAAACCTGTATCTATTCCTGTTTTTAATAAATTTGCGTTGTCTTACGAGAAGTTCCTGCACATTTTTTTCTACATTTAGGCTACCTTTTAAAGATGCTGTACCTTCATAAACGCAATATATATTGTAATTCTGTTCATATGCTTCATACAAAAGCGGTTGTAACAGCCTCGCACATGCTTTTTTTGGAGGCCACGCATACTATCAACTGATCTGAGAGCAAAAAGGTGTTTGTTACAACAGCTCGGAGAGGAAAAAAAACTTGGCTATTAAAGCGCAACGCAAGGAACACGTACAAAAAAGGCACATTTACACAGAATGGGCGCACACCAGTTCCTTTTTTAATGTATTAAGCGTTCAATGCGATGAGATCCATACAGGTGACCTCGGCAACACAACTCTACATGTTGACCCCTCATACGAGTCTGAGGACCAGAAGGTTGCTTCTTATCAAAGTACGAACCAAGGAGTCCGAACATTACTTTTAAATCAACATATTTCTAGTTACTCATGGGTGGCAAACATAAGCGTGACATGTTGCCGAAATCTCCTCTATCAGTCTCATTGCATCGAACTATTGCCAGAGTTTTGTCTATATCCCTGAAAGAGAAGCTGGTCTATATGACCGCCACGTGTGTGTGTGTGTGTGTGTGTGTGTGTGTGTGTGTGTGTGTGTGTGTGTGTGTGTGTGTGTCTTCTTTGTTCGTGTTTCTTGCGATGCCCTTCTATAGCTCAAGCTCAAAAAGCATTATGCGGGTTCCCAGGAAGCCGTCGTTGGTAGGGGTGACAAGTGTAGCTCCCGTTTTTCGAGCGTGCTTCGGTTTGGCAGAGACAAACCGACGGACCAAGGCCGGCCTTGGCTGCGTGGCGGTGCAGATGGCGCGCCGCAGTGATTCCTTGTCCACGAGCGCGCTTTCGGTACCTGCGATGCGGGCACGCTTTGTTTTGCTGTAACTCACCACCTGCTTTGACGCTGTCGGCTCGTACAAGGCCCGTGTTGTCCTAACTCTTCTGCTTTCTTGGACAGTTATTGCTTTATTTTCACCGAAGCCTTGGCGGTGCGTTTGTTTATTTAGCTTGTTTTACGGAAACAGGTTGAGAAGACAGACCCTTGAGCACTTCCGGTCTATTCCATTGGCTCTGTGTAAATGAAGCCGGCTAAACAAACAAGCAAACAAACACACCTAACACGTACATTTTCAACAGTTGCACTATACAGTCACCATCTTGCGACGCTTCCTTGCCTCATGATATATCAATAGGCATAAACAGGGCATCTGGGTACGAAATAAAATTTATATTACTTCTACAATTTTATCAAGTAACTTCAAAAAGGTGCTTTTCCCTTGGTCAAGAACATTTAAGAACACTTATATCAGTACCCGTGATTGAGACATGCGACAAAAAGTTTGTCGCGGCTACAGCTTTTTTGGCTCCCAGGATGCACGCCAAGTTATTGGCTGTTTGGAAGCTATGTCCCATTACTCATTACAATGACCGAATGCCACTGTGTTTATTCTGAAAAACAAGAATGTAACAGTAGAATAATAGATGTGTTATTCCGTATATACTGTGAGTGAAACTTGCTGTGCATGTGTGAAAGGTCTATTGCAGGGTAAAATTCTGCAATCGAAGTGTAGATTGCCATGTTATTTTAATTATGTGCTTTAGTTTGCCACGACATTTTTTCTCGTTCATTTTATGTTTCTGTGTTTCTGTCCTTTTTTTTCGTTTTCTGATGGATGGCTGCAGAACTCCTAGAAATGAAGTAGTTAAAGAGATGTACACGTTAACCTCTTCACAGCAAGCCAGTTAGAAGAGACCAGACAAGAACAAAAAATACAGATCACAACACAACACAAAAGAGCATGTTAGAACAGACCAGAACAAAGCATGCAGGGTAGGGCAGGGTAGGGCAGGGTAAAGTTGGGCAGGGCAGGGAAGGTCAAGGCAGGGCAGGACAGGGCAAGGTAGGACAGAGTAGAGTAGCGCACAGTAGAGCAGTGCAGAGTAGGGCAGTTCAGGTTAAAGCTGAGCAGTGTAGAGCAGGGCAGGGCAGAATAGAGCAGTGCAGGTTAATGTAAAGCAGTGCAGGGCAGGACAGAGCAGGCTAGAGGAGAGCAAGAGCAAATCAAAGCAGAACGCTGTAGATAAGAGCACGAACGAAGCGTATTAGAACAGAGCAGCTAGAGCATAATCGAATACGAGATAACAGAACAAAGTGGAACGGAACGGAACAGAACCGAACCGAACAGAACAGTACAAGACAGGACATACGAGTATTGCATAGAAGACGCTGAGTTCCCGGGATCTCTCCAGAGCTCGCATAGCGACGGACTTGGGAAACGCGCCAAAATTTCGCCTCATCCCATGAGCGGCATATCCTTGATACAGGTTCACTTAGTCAGGCATAAATTAATACGTTGTGTTCGCAGGGGTGAAAATTAATGATACGAGATACATCGAAGCCAAGCAGTAAAGACTTCCTAATTGTTTTCGTGTTAGGCTTGCGGCATAAACACCCGATGGAGCGACGTTTACGCGAACCGTTGTGGAAAGATAGAGCGAAGAGAGATTTCCCGCGGCCACATATCCAGTCCCCACGTTCGCCTAGCTATCGGGGACCTTCGCAACACATGACCCTGTTTCAGCGAAGCGCTGGCCTTGGCTAGCGTACGTACACAACACTAGCCGACAAACAAGCCCCTTCGCAAACATCTGTTTGTTGCGTGCTGCATGAGCGAGATATCGTAGGCGATACTTTGACCTTCTCGGTTATTGCGGAAAATTAGAGATGACATACGTGTTCCCTGCATGTTTCACGCCTTCCGGAATAGGAAAACTGCTATGCGTGTAACCTTAAGAGAAAAAGGGAAGAGAAGGAGAAATGAGAGAGATAAACATATGGTACGCTCGACTGGTCCTTCGAGCACTCCAACGCTCTGAAAAATGTACGTAAAAATAGCAACTAAGCACTGGCACTTAAATAATAGGGCCAATAAATTATCACGAAGTTAACCGCTTTCAAACGCAGACGACCACCCGTATCTGCAGATGGGTAGGTAGGTAGGTATTGATTGATATGATTGATATGTGGGGTTTAACTATCCCACTTTAACTATCGTACTTCTTACCCACCCATGTTAATTTTGGTTCACGCCAAGTTCACGCCAATAGAGTGAATTGGCAGCGTGGTTCGAGGGAAAAAAAGGTGAGTGCTTTGATAAGAAGGTTAATGCGTGCAGGGGCATTGCTGCCAGCCCTCGACTCGCAAGAAAGAGAGAGAGAATAAGGGTGAAAGAAAGGCAGGGTGGTTAACTATAGCTGAGGCTGGTAGGCTCAGCTATAGTTAACCATACCATAGGTTAACCATGGCTAACCTTGCACTGAGGAGAGGGTAAGGGGAATAAAAGAGAGAGAGAGAAGGAGAGAAATGTCATTCATGTCATCGACAAAACGGCAGTTGTGTGCTTAACATCACAGACGGTGAGTCACATCTGTGTCTTAATCAATTGAGCACATTCATTGCATTAACTTGTATGCGTGGTTCCATGCAACCAAAGTCTTGCCGATGGTGAATCCATGATGGTGCCGCTTGCGTTCTCAAGCATCAGACTTCTGAAGGCTTGCGAGTACTGGACTTATGATGTCAAGCAGTTGCAACACGCTTTGAGCTGTCGGTGTCTGCATCTTGCTGTGCAACACGCGCATAGCGCTGACCAGGGTGCTGACCATGCCGATAAGTTGTCCTTCATCCGTCAAGTTATGAGGTACCGATGAAGTGTCCCTCACTGTCGAAGTCTGATTCCTCTCATCAGGCGCATGTATCTTTGGGAGTTCGGGTCAAGCGTCACCTGCATTGCTGGTAGAGGCATCATTTTCCTTTAAAACGGCTGCGTTCGATCTGACTGGGTAATAAGGATGAAGCGTCAGCTCCACTGCTAGCGGAAGGTTTTTCAAGCAAGATCCAGCCACGAATGCTTAATCTACTTTAGAAACCTTACGTATGTCCAACATGTTGTCTGCCCAACAACGTATGCCCAACAATGGCGAACTTATTTTTTTAAAGGCTTACTCATTAAAAAGCGCTCGGACATATTTAATCATCTCGAGCTGCAACATAATGTAAGCAGCAGCGTAGGTGTGCTTGTTTAGTGGACACATAGTAAGCCCTTCGATGGTTCGCCAAGGGAAGAATTATAGCGTAGTGGGAACTTAGCAACTATACTAGTACTCTAGTAGCGGAAATTCTAGGACTTCTCGCCGACCAGCAATGGGCCGTCCAGCAGGCCCACGATGTGGCCGCCAGGTGCTCCCTGTTGGTCCCTACGTGGGAGACACCAGCTACGCGCTAAGCGCGTCTTTCAGTACTAAAATAAAGTTTGTCCATTCTATTCCTTTGAAAGGGCTAATGTTGCGCGCTCAGTTGTTCATTTCCTTGCTTAACGGTTGATGTATGCACCAAGAACCAAATCTAGGCTATAGCAGTTGAGAATACGATGCGCAAGGGACCTGTTATGCTACTGCGTTACGCTGTTGAAGGTAAAACCATAGCCTCCTATATTTTTCTTGCCTGCCGGAAGAGCGCGAAACGCCCGTCATCTATGGTGGCGCCACCTACGTAGGGTTAAGGGTCTTTGTACTTGGCCTTTGAGATCAGCAACTTTGGCGTTTGCTAATTTTAGAGGCTACGCCTCGTGTTAAAG
Organism: Rhipicephalus annulatus; assembly: GCA_013436015.1. Classification (NCBI taxonomy): domain Eukaryota; kingdom Metazoa; phylum Arthropoda; class Arachnida; order Ixodida; family Ixodidae; genus Rhipicephalus; species Rhipicephalus annulatus. The sequence goes on from WOVY01011788.1 coordinate 611,410, forward strand.
GGGTTGTCTGCCGAATGAGCGCGAAATGCCCGTCATCTGTGGCGGCGTCACTTACGTAGGTTTAAATATAACAATTATAAATACAATTACGTCTTTTAAAAACATTTTACGTTATTTTTGTTTGATATAAGCTCCAAAAAGTAAAAACCTATTTGAAGACAACCCTACTTAAGTGGCGCCACCACCGCAGTTCTGACGACGGCCACTTCCTAAGTGACCGCCGATAAATCCGGCAGGCAAGGGAAATCTATGAGGCTGTGGTGAAACTCAAGCGTCCTCCAAGTTTTCTCCGTTTTTTTTGTTGTTGTTGCTAAAAATTCTTTTTTTTTTTACTCTTCAAGGGGATACTTTGAACTTAGTCCTTGTCAGCCTTCATAAGACATTTTGGATTGCAGTGTACTTCATCTCACACAGTCGAAATTGAATCACACTTTTTGGCAGTACGCCGTTCAAAACCTTCCGTATAGGCTCGGCGAGTGCTGCTATATACATACGAGCGTATTAGTTATCATTTCTCGTCCTTTTCTATAATTTTTGTTCTCCCGTTCACCATCGCCGGTGTAAGGTAGCAACCCGAGTGAAACCTGCGTAACCTCTCCCCGCCTTCACTTGAACTTTCTCTCTTTTTCGGAAGGCTTACTTTCAGTACGCTTAGGTTATGTGTTAGGTGTGATGTAATTAGTAGGTTAGGTTAGGTGTGATGTAATTAGTAAGACTTTCGCCATTTTAACATCCACATCAGACTGTGGCCTTAAGAGCGCGCCATGCGCTACGGAAACTCAAGTGACGTCACCCGTGGCGAGAAATAAAGCAACACGCATTTTCGATGGAGGCGAAAATGGTTAAGGCTCGTGTGCTTAGATTTAGGTGCACGATAAATAACGCCAGCTGGTCAAAATTTCAGGATCCCTGCATTACGGCGTCTCTCATAATTATATGGTGGTATTGGGACGTTAAACCCCAACAATCATTTATTAGTATTAAATAAAAACAACGGCACGAGCAAGATCTCAACCCAACCACTTCACATGGCAGTCGACCATTTTAACACTGAGCCATGCCTGCGTTTGTAAGATCTTTCCGAAAACACCTCTACAAATAGAAGAGTCATGGTCTGTGGCTTTCCGAAACGTCAGTTGAAAAGTCACTGTGACGGAAGTAATATTGCGTTAAAGAAGTGGCAGAGCGCCGCAAGCGTCACTCCGTATGAACTGCGTGACAAGTGTGTCGCGTAAAGCTATAGCGACCATTACTAAGGGATCATGCATAATTCTTTGTCATTAAGTGAAGCAACGTAGGTGCATGTACATGCTTCTTTCTGTACAAGTAGGGACTATATACTAGGCCACTTGGCAAAATCATAACCTATTATGCATATTCTTGATGGATTTGACCTTTTAGTCGTGTCAGGCTAATGCGAAACGAATCCTGTGAGTACTTTATTAACGGTCGCCAGTTTGTTTGCGTGGTGTCTTGATACCTACAAAAACGGGAGGTATTCAAGCCAGCAGTTCAGCACGTTTCTGCATGTTGCTACAACTGTGGTCTGGAGAAATAGTGACTTCCACTTAATCTCTATATAAGAACGATGGGTAATTAGTATTTAGTTATTAACCCCCGTTCATACGCTTCTGCTTGCTTGATTTGATCATTAGTGTCGGAACAGTGCAATGTATCGAGGCGCACATCTTCGAGCAATGACTCGTAACAAAAAAATAAAAGAAAATACTCCGCAAAAGCCATCTCACGCTCGTGTATAGCAGCCGATTTCCTTTTGGTGGAGGTGTTTCTATTGCACGCTGAAAGTGTCTCACTGATGCATTTTAAGGTATATACTTGCCCCCAAAAAGCCAAGATTTCTTCTTGTGCTCTTCAATGCGGATGTATTTCGGGGCTACGAGCTTATTAAGCTAGTATTATCGAGCACAAGCCAGCACGAGTCTACGCTGTAGACCTGCGTATTCATGCATTCACCCATGCCTATAAAAGCTTGCGGAGATCATAATAGAGGCGCAAGAAAATAGTTTGCTTCTCCGTTTGAAAACTTACATGAACGCACCCGTGTACTCGCTCCAACAATGCCGTACACAAAAATACTAATAATAAATTAAAGAACATGAACAGTTGCCCCGCGTTTCATCCAACGTGAAGGATACTCCTGTCCGCCTATCTTGAATAATGAATAAAGAATTGATAGCTCACGCTGTAAGAAGGGGCTCCGTGATGCCGCTCCAGAGTTCCCACTTTGCGCGGGATATAAATAGCATAATAATCTCCCTTATATAGATAGGCAGTTTGAATACGAGGCTTACGCTCTTCCGGGCGTCGTTTGTAGTTGTAGGTCCTTATTTTTGGTGTCGTGGGACCGCTTACTTTCGAACGCCCTACGTGGCGAAATGATGGTTGTCCAATGTAAAGCACCAGGATTGCTCAAAGTGATTGCCTATAAATCGCTCTATATATACAAAGATGTCGAGACCCGAATATCTCGACCTTTCTCAGTACCTTGCACGCTCAAGCATCGCGTTATATAAGCCGTAGTTCGTGTTCGTCGTTCGATAAACCAAGCTGAGATCTCTTGGGACATCATTAGAAAAAATGCTATCTAAGGCAAGAAAGAAAGCAGGGAAAAAGCGTGTACCTTTGCTGTCTTTAATTACTTAAATATCTCACGTTAAAAGAAAAGGACCAAGAAGAACGATGTCAGCGATTAATTTTAGGGTACCCTATAGAGAAGCTATGTGAATTATAGCAAGAAAAACTCAGAAGACCACCGGTGCACTAAGGAGGAGGAGTTGGGTGGTTCACTTTCTTCTCCCTTTTCTTTGCTAACGTTTTTCTTTTCTAGGGGTGTTTGGACAATAAATAGTTTATTAGAATAGTTTATTATACATTAAGAAGCTAAGAACTACCCGGTATTACTCTCATCGCTGATTACTGGCACGAATATGCTTCTATTTAAAAAGGCACGTTGACTATCTTTTGGATTCTATGACTCTTTAACGAGAGTGTAATGGTATCCAAGGAGAGGTTGCGTATCGCTTAAAGGAAAGACATATATCGAGTCCTGTGTGCACCCTCTACCCGATAGATGCTAAGTTTGTGTTAATGATCCCGCAAATGGGACCAGTTAGCTAGGCTAGTCAAGCACCACGTCATGATTTATGTCGTTACAGCGCGTGTCATACTTTGTATTTGTAACCGTTCATATTCATACAACAGGGTTGTTTATTTCCTGATACCGATTGCACACTTGTGGGAAGTAAGAACTCACAAAAAATGAGTAAAAATACTCAATGTCTTTTTTTCTGGCAGTACAGGAAAAATGGCTTATTATAATAATTTATGATTATGAGAGACGCCGTAGTGAATGTCTCCGAAAATTTCAATCAACCGGGGTTGTTTGAAGAGCACCTAAATCTAAGTACACGGGCCTCGATAAATTTCGCCTTCATTGAAACTTCGGCCGCCACTGTCGGGATTCGATCTCGCGACCTGCGGGCCAGCAGTAGAACGCCATAGCTACCGCACCAACGTGGCGGGTGCGGGCAAAGTAGGGACAGAGGCAATGTCGACAATTAGGCGAGTGGCATCAGCGCCAGCAGAAGACTTTGTCGGCCAATGAACGGATGCCGCATGAGGCTCCGGAAGCGAATCATAGCTTCCCGGGCAGCGCGCGGACACCCATGGCCACGTCCGGCCGCACGCCACGGTCAGCCGGTGTTCCTTTGTCCCCCGACGCGGTGACAAATGCGGTGTCAGCTTCGCGCTATGTGCGAACAATGCGGGACCCATTTGTCGCAATTAGAGAAGCACGCGCTGAAATGAACGGCAAACAAAGAGAAGAATAGGAAACAAAAGAGAGACCTTTGTCGTTTATGCACGGTCGCGCAGGCATCAAGAAAGAGTCTCATCAGTTCGCACTTGGCGCCGCGAGCCGCGAATAAGGGACGTGATGCCTGTTCTTTTTGGAGCCGTCTAATTAGCGTTTTGTATATACGCCGGCGCATATGCATTCATAATGGCGTTACTTTATTTGTTTTTTAAGTTTTTTATTTGGTTCAGTGCCAACAACGATTCAGAGCAATCCGTGACAGCTCGTTAAGCTTTACTATAAATGAGCGGCTGGTTAACCGTGGTCAAACAAACGAGGATGCGCTTACTTGGTTTGAGTGTGCTGTGTAATTATCCGAACGCAATTAGCGCTTTTACCCTCCGCAACTATGTGATTGCATGTTGCTTGCCTTTATGCTCACACATATAACGTTTTCAGTTGCAAAGCAATGCCTCCGAGGTTGTTGCGAAATATAGCTAAGCAACGCAAATGAAAGAATAGCTTGCTGATAACATTGTTTTTTGTTGCTTTTAGACATCGTTTTGGTAATTCTTTAATGCTCATTTACTGTGTGTAGTGTGTGCCACGTACCAGAATACCAAAATATTACTGTAAAATTATATACGAAGACAGAAATGATAGGCAGATAATTATTTATCTCACGAATCAGCTGTCGACTTAGTTGCTGGAAAGTTGTCTGCTGTTCGGGCGTTGATACGATCAGTGCCCTCTTCGCGTGACAGTTGTAGGTTACACCTGATGCGCGTGACCTCGGTGGCGCGGTGGCAAATAGATGAAATACGTCACTGACGGCACAGCCAATGGTGCGCAAGCTGGGTGTGATAAAGAGAACGATGTGATTGACGGTGCAGCCAATGGCGACCGTTATCAAAACTCTTGCCGAATCGTTGTTTCGTTTCGCCTAGCCAAACTTATAGGTAACATTAACAACGTCATTGACAGCCTCATTGGGCACTTCGTCACACAAGAATAAATTACAAACTGCGAAGAATTTCTCACCAGTTACCGTCAGAACTGAATAACCATCGTTGTTCGAGCATCGAAATCACACACGTTACACTTACTCAGCTGCGCGAATATCTAGTAAACTCCTCAAATAGTTGAACGCATATTATTAGCCTTACTCCCCATGTGTATCAACCGATGTGTTCCCGCGTTGTGTTTATCTTTCTTTTTCTTTTCTTGCCCTGTTTTCTTTTTGCTAAATTTGTGCACAGCGTTTGTAAACATGCTTGTCGTTATTTATTAAGTGTATATAACCTGTACTGAATTCATTTAGAGTTACTCCAATTTATGAATACCCCAGCATTTTGTGTGAACAGGGCAAGTTATTGCTACCATTTTATGTGTTCCGTCGCCACCACTACCTCTACCTGGTGAAACGGGGTTGTGAGAACGTAGTAAAGCGGCTGATCGTTTTTTTTTTCGCCCCCTCCATCAGCACAGTCCTTGTGGAAATAAAATTCTTCTTAATGTAAGTGCTATTATATGCAGCTTTCGCTGTATATGTGCGCCAATAATTCAGTGGAGCTGAAAAAAATGTGTGCTTAAAGTTTCAGTGACGCGGCCTCACCGCAGTAAGCACCCATTCTTGGCTACGATAAGTGTGTACAGAGGGTGCAAAAGTGGCACTCGTAGGGTAACAGTGTACGGTCGCTACTACCCTCTGTAGCGGCGTGACCACCCTGATTGTACTTGTCTCAGACAAGGAGGCTCCTTGGTCTCACAGGCTGAATTGTGGAGCAGCGTGGTCTTCTCGACCCGTACGGCACACCAAAAATACGTGCACTACACCTGCATAGCAACTGTATTTGCGAGGCTTTCCGCCAGCACGGATAAAAGCGTTGAGGCGTCCAACATGGGTCTCTAATGGCAGGTAACTGAGGCTGCCTCTGCGTGACGAGCGGCTGTTAGGAAGCTACGCAAAGCGTACACTCTTTATTTTATTCTTCATCCCGGGTTGATTTCGGTACCACCGTTGCAACGGTTCTCACACGACAGCGGGGAAGCGCTCATAAGCCACACGTGTTGAAGTGGGTAAAGGGGAAGGGGGGGGGGTGCAGGGTTCATGTGATGGCACGAAATACCCCAGGTTAGGTGCTAATGAAATGCGCTGCGCTTCGCGGCGCATAGCGGGAACCTATGAAACTGCTTCGAACGGTGCGGTGCGCTCGGCGCGATAGGCAGCTGCGATAAAAAGCTTTTCCTCGTTTGGTTTTACGCCGGCTCCTCTGCGCGAGCCTCCAGCAGCACGGATGGTTGGAGTAGGAAGAAGAGGCAACAATAAAACGCAAGTTGTAGATATAGAGTCAGTCGTTCTCGGCGGTAGAAGGGAGGCTTCGTTGCATTCGCAATATCGGGCGCACTCTCATGAAAAAAAAGAAGAAGAGAGTGTTTTAGGTTCTAACGTGATGTATGCCTGTTGCAAGGTACACGGTATCGCCCACCGCAGCTTGCAGTTTGTTCGCGTGACTCTCTGAAGCGAAAGAGGCGTGCGTTCATAACATCCAACGTACAGAGATATATCAGGGCATTTCCTTGCCAAATTGATTTCTGACTTTGAATAGATTTTCTCAAACATCGTTTATGACCCTCCACCTTGTTATGTGTCAGTGACTTCAAACAAGATATTCAAATAATATGTATAGAAAGATGGGTTTGGCATCTTCCGATTCCTTTAGTTTATTGAAGTGCATGGACTGTAGGAACAGAGCTTTTCTTCTCGTTACACGACATCGAATTGCATGACCCGTAGGTAATTACCTATAGATTTGTAGGATTGAGAGGTTCAACTTGTGCAAGTTTATAAACGCGAATGTTTGTCTTGGTTTGCTGGGCCTAGTGTCATATCACGCTTACTTCATGTCACTGTAGTGGAGAGAGGACATGGGCGGAGTCCAAAATGATTTTGTTTTTCGGATTTTGTTTGAGGTTCCTTCATTTTACACTCCTCACGCATTGGTGAGATACAGCTTTTTGTGAAAGCACACATTTTCTGCTGGATACCTTCGCGTGTTTCGGGCAAAATTCACGCTTTTTTATATAGCCCCTCCTCCTTCCGTTCACCCTTTTCAGGGATGATCGAGGCTCTACCATAGCTGTACCGATTCACAATAAAATAAGGGGGCTCATGATTAAATTTTGCGGTGAAGAAGCGTCTAGAGAAGGGTGTTCTCACTCCACTAACGTGAAATTTGGGGAAAGGTGAAGCATGCAATCTGCGCCGGTGCTTCTCACGGCAAACTCGTCACTTTTGTGTGTTTAAAAAATGTTTATTCTGTCGTGGGACGCAACAAACCTATGGAACGAGCGTCTATACAACAAGCACAATAACAAACAAATCGCAAAGCACAACAGTGTGTTTAGAAAAAAATGTTTAACGATTACGAGTACTTCGTACTCAACTATGGGAGAGCACTGAGCCGTCCCACTAAAAGAAGGAAACAACATTGTGTGTTTAGAAAAAGTGGTTGATGATTTAGAGTACTAAGTACTCTACTATGGGAGAGCATAAAGCCGCCCCGAAGATTAGTGTTTAGAAAAAGTGTTTAACGATTTAGAGTACATAGTACTCTACTATGGGAGAGCATAATGCCGTCCCGAGACCTGAGATTTGGCTGCTTTGGTTGGCGTATTCCTCGCACACCCGATCAGTTTTCAAATGAATTTCAATACATGGTGCCATGTGGGGCTGCGAATAGATGACTTTATTGTATAGTGATGCACAATTGTCTCTGGTTTTAAATAACAAACTTTAACGGCTTGGTAAATTTAATAGGCGATTCCTACGCCGCTGATAAGCCAAACAGCATGTTTTAGGGCGAAACAGCGAACCTTTAATTCATATTATGGATCGTATGGACAAGTGGCGATTGTAGAGGAACTTTCTCAATCTTTGTGGTGCAAACGTGTTTATGAAGGACTGTGACGACATGACACGCTAACAGGGCACACCGACAGGCCGAAACCCATAGGCGCTTCGTTACTGACGGAATGTTGCTGGGGAAACTTTCTTCGTGTGGTCCCCAAGAATTGTGCTTAAAAGCTGCAACACCGGAGGCTACAAAAAGATGGCCGAAGAGTTTTTGCCAGCTTAAAACTGATGTTACAAAGATGTGAAATGACTTGCCGAATGACGTCGTCAGTGCTTGATCACTTGAATCATTTTAATTGCTGCTGGAGTTTCATTCGGATGCATTCTAAATCTGTTATGTGGTATCTGTGCGTTAATAAGGGCAGAAAATATGTATAGCGCCCGCACTCGCACATTGTTACACGCACTTAAAAGCCTGCATCTGTGTGTCAATCATGTTACCGCTTTGTGTTAGCATGCTTCCTAGCTTTGTTTTCCTTTCCTCCCCTGGTGAAACTACAGGCATTGTTTATTTATTGCTTTTATGCTGTTATTGCTCCTGTGGTTTCTTTGCATTGCACATTCTCCCTTTCTTTTTCTATTCCGCAATGCGAAGTCTATTTACATTGTACGCCTTCTCCTGTATAGGCCTGAAAAGGCCCTGAGTATTGAATAAATGAATGAATGAATGAATGAATGAATGAATGAATGAATGAATGAATGAATAAATAAATAAATAAATAAATAAATAAATAAATAAATCAATAAATAAATGTTAGGATGCAAAGCAAGAAGCTCAAAGCAACCGGATTTTGAACTACCCATTGCTTGAAAAGCCAGCAGGGGGGTTAAATGATGGCGCATAAAAAATACCGACGTTAGAGCGACTTCAACAAGAGACGTACCCTATAGGAACGTAAGTGCCCTGTTCGTAAATGTGCTACTCATACGTTAGTGTTTTATGTGTGTTCCCGCTGTGGTGGTCTGGTGCCTAAGGTACTCAGCTGCTGACCCGCAGGTCGCGGGTTCGAATCTCGGTGACGGTTGCTGCATTTTCGATGGAGGTGAAAATTCTGTAGGCCCGTGTGCTTAGATGTGGGTGCACGTTCAAAAACCCCTGGTGGCGGAAATTTCGGAAGCCTCCAATACGGTGCCTTTCGTACTCATATGGCGGTTTTGGAACTTTAACGCTAACATATCAATCAATCAATCAATATTTGATGTGTGATTCGCACATTGCATTATTTAGTTGACCGTTCGCGTGATTGTGTTGTGTGGGACGTGATTCACAAGTACTCTCATGTGACACTATATATTTAAAAAATAGTTTTTCGAGTTATGTTGAAGTGTTGGGTAGCTCAATATAATATATCGTGACAGTTTCATTATGTTACACTTCAGTAAGATGTTCTCAATGTTCGCACCGGAGGTCTGAACATTTTTTTGTGCTTGTCCAACTTCATTCATTAACTGTCATAGCAAGGAAGAGTTATTCTGATGAAGAGAACATATGTTATTAATAGATAAATCAATTAAAAGATACGAGTGATATATATTTACGAAAATTATTGGACAGGAATAAGTAAAAGGCAGGTTTTTTTTAAATAAACTAGAAAATTGAACTCATTTTTTAATGATACGACCTCGGACCGCTTGGAAAAGTTAACACAAACGCCACTTGCCCGTTTTTCTGTCCCCGAGATAAGCTTCAAAGCCAGGCCATGTTTGCGCGCGCCACCCGGTGCTGGTATGAGCGGCTGCACGCATTCGAAAGAAAATAGTCAAATAACAAAAAAAAAACAATGACCAGTGAAGAAGGAAACGAGAAAAGATTGAGTCACGATATGAGCGCAGCGTGGCGTCGCTTGCGGCCGCGGCGGGATATCTACCTTCCCAGACTCTTGCTTTTCGACGCTGCGCGCTGATATCGAGGGTCGCGCGCGCCCTGGACAGCCGGATCGTGCCGGGCACGGGTGTGTAATTTATGTTCTCGGTGGTCAAAGGGTGCCGTTCGCGCACGGCTACCCACCGGGCGAACCCTTTTAGGCCTCACCCGCTGTGTCCACGCGCGGGATTAGATAAACAAGTCGTCGTAGTGGTAGTGCAGAGAGAGAAAGAGAATGGGTGAGGCTGTTTTGGTCGCGCCCCATGCTGGGTTCTTCCTTTTATTTGTCTGTTCGCCTTCGGGATTGCGGTTCAGTGAGAGAGAGAGAGAGATAGGTTTATTTAGAGAAAGGCAGAGAGGTCGGCGTGAGCGATAGCTTGCTCTAGCCTGCTACTCTACACTGGGGGAGGGGAAAGGGGAAAAGAAAGACTAATGGATGACAATGGTGGGATATAGATGTGAGTATATAAAATTATTTCTAGCTGAGAAGAATTTTATAGCTGCGCATATAGTCCAGTTGCTTCCAATAAAGGCTTTTACCACTCTTATGACCACAGTTGCACTGTTGGTGTCTGACCAAGGGCCCAACACGATCTCATCAGTTAATGACCTACTGCGATATTGCTCAGTAGAAGAAATCAGTGTTTGTCGTTTACGTGCGTATGCTGGGCAGTCACAAAATATGTGCTCAAGTGTTTCTGGAACATCACAGTGTTCACAATTATCTATAGGACTGGTGTCACTGCGACCGATGATGTGTGCGTAACGTCTGGTGTACGCCACACCAAGACGAATGCGGTTGATGGTACTTGCGATGTGCCGTTTCAATTTAGGGGGCATGTGGAACCTCATATACCGGATCCCATTTGTGAAGCCACCGGTGTTACCGTTCCGGTTTGTTCCAGTGCTGAAGTGTGCAGCTGTACATTATGCAGCAAAGCAGGGCGTTTGTGTCAGCTCATGAAAGCGCAATCCCTACTTCAGGGGCACTGCTTAAGGCATTTTTAGCTTCAGCGTCTGCCTCTTCGTTTCCCATCACGCCGCAATGCGCGGGAATCCACGGGAAAGTGATAAGATGGGAACGAACGCATACGGTGGTAAGGAAAATACAGGAAGGGGGCGAGAAATCTGGCTTGTCGGGAACTATAGTTCCCGAGGAGCCAGATTTCTAGGGGCAGGCTAAGATAGGGGCCGGCTAATGTTGACCACTGTGCGAGTTGCTTTTACGTTCTTGAAAGGCTGTTGCGCATGACGGGAAGTGAAGAAATGAGCAAGCTCAAAAATTGAAAGAGCAGAGCGCTTACTTCCAACTAATTTTCATTGGCAGATTGCATCGCACATAAAGTTTTGAACCAGCAAACAAAAGAGTCGAGCGTCACGCCAAGAAGAGCATGCATCCTCACAATGTCACGGAACAGATATCAATGTTTCATAAATGGTTCGGCGGGCTAAGAAACAATATTTCATAAGCACAGGTCTGTGACGGTGCGACGACGCAGTTTTCTTGACGTGACAATTGTCGGTACTGTTTGTTCTTGCAGGGCTATACATATGGGACGCAATTCGCCACCAAAATACTGGTCGGAAGTTTGCATTCTGCCGTTTTTTGGTGGCCGGCCTGGCTGTTTCTTCATTTTTCATGACGCGATATGCCTGTTCAAGTAATAAGCAGGGTTGTAGTCACGCGTATAAACAATGAAACTAGTTTTGATCATTTATTTATCTATTTATTATAAGAGCACGTTTCTTCTAAGTGGAGCACTGCAGTGGGGCCGAGCAAGGAAGGGGTGGGCTGAAACAGTACTGGAAGTTCCGCAAGGGAACAATAAGCAAACAAATACATCAACGAAATTTTGAAGGCAGAGAATGTATAACAGGCTACGTACTATTGTAGGAGATAAAATAATTACAGTGGTCAAAGGACGGAAGGCAGCAAACAAAAATAAAGATGGCAGGGAGGTTAAAAAGAAAGACTTCCGGTTGGCTACCCTAAATTGGAGGTTAGGAAAGGCTTATAGAAAGATTAGAAATAGAGAGGAGGGAAGACAATGGGAGGAAAAGTAAGTGTGCGTGTACATTGGATATTTTTATAGTTTAACCTCCCCAAACCACCATATGATTATGAGAGACGCCGAATAGGAGGGCTTCGGAAATTTTCACCACCTGAGGTTCTTTAACGTGCGCCCGAATCTGAGCACACGGGCTTACAGCATTTTCGCCTCCATGGAAAATGCAGCCACTGCAGCCGGAATTCGATCCCGCGACCTGCGGGCCAGCAGCCGAGTACCTTAGCCACTAGGCCGACGCGGCGGGCTGATCTCATACTGAATAACGTGTCTATTAGTACTTCTACTTGCAGTTGAGCCTAATTCACCAATCTCGCTTGCTGTATTTTCTATTAAGGGGTGATGCTCCAAGCGAGCTGCAGTGTTCTTTACCCGGGCCCATTGCGGTGGATATCATTCCAATGAAAGTTTCTCTATTTGTCGAAAAACATTATTATTGGAAAAGGAAGAGAGAGCGAGGACATGCTTTTCGAAGCCCTTCGTTACAAAAGTGTATATATATATATATATATATATATATATATATATATATATATATATATATATATATATATATATATATATATATATATATATATATATATAAGATTCTTTGAACGTCATTCACGCTGGACCCGACGTATTGGGAATCTTCAACCGTGTCTTCAGTATGTGTGTAACCTTCTGGTTTTCCCTATTTTTGTCTTTTTTGTCTTTTTTTGTCTTTCTTTTGTTGTCTTTTTTTGAAGCATGTGACATTTTATGATGTGCATTGTAACGCTAACCAGCGCAGATGGCGCTGACTTGTTATTGAAAGGAGCTTTTAAAGCCATGTATGAACTCTTGTCACATTACTCTGACGAAGGCTGGTCCACCAGCTGAAAACGTTTAGTAAAGACGCATATATATATATATATATATATATATATATATATATATATATATATATATATATATATATATATATATATATATCTGTTCCTGCTCACGGCATGTTATCTTTTCACCCATTTCTTTCTTAACATTTACATTAAAGTGGGTTCAAATAACTTTCACTATACTTCCTTTGACATTATTGTCTGTTAGATCTCCTTAATATTGTGTCGAAAACACGGAAAAATGAGCCCTTATGTATACACTTCCTTCCCTTATTCACTAACGAGGGTCTCATACTGGCAGACTTGGTGCCGTTAGGTTGTATACGAGGGACCATTAGTCAGCTGCCATTTCGTAATAGGTTGACGTGCTACGTGACGCTAAACAGGCTCATGAAAGAGTGTGCCACACTCGCCGCTATGGCTACAGGTGGCGCTGACTGACACTCCCCCGTTTATATTCACATATAAACCCAATAAAGTGGCTGGGGGGATAGCCGCCGTGGTAGCTCAGTGGTAGTGCATGGAACGCGTTATTTGAAGGTCACAGGTTCGGTTCCTGCTCACGGGAAGTTATCGTTTCACCCACTTTTCCTTATTCACATTTACATTGCAGCTGAGTTGAATATTCCCCTATACAATACTTGGCATTATTGCCTGTTAGATCTCGTTAATATTGTGTGAAAAACATGGAAAAAGGAGCCCTTGAGTATAAAATTTTTCTATATATATATATATATATATATATATATATATATATATATATATATATATATATATATATATATATATATATTTATATACTTACTCATTCGACGTAAGTACCCCTTTGGTACCGTCTTTCTTACTTGTTTTTCAAGGCTAAGATGATGTGTGGTCACATGGTCACTCTTACACGAACTGTTACTTTAATTGATAACTGGTAATAAACGTGTTTACAAGTCCCCTTATCCGTGACTGCAGTTCGCAGTAAGCGCTAGCAAGCGCTCGCGAACGGCTGCGCGCAATGTGATTTACGGCGAGATTATCCGCGCCATTAAATTATGCGCATATTCTCGCTCCCAAATCGAGTCAGCGGGCGTCCCAAGTGCAGTTGAGTGTCGTCGCCCACGCTCCGTTTTCATTCTCCGTGTCATTCCAGTGTGCGTGTTTGCTTGAGGGTTTATTACCTTGTCCTTGCGGGTGTACCACGACCTTGAGCAAAATCTCCTTTAACCAGGTCAAGAACAATTTCTTGCCTTACTGTCTTTATTTTTTGCTTGTATCCACAGAACCGTCAACTATGAAAAAAAGAAAACACCGTTAGGACAGCGATATGTTTTCCACGCATTCGTGCATTTTTTGCGTGCCTGAGAGGAAAAAAAAGGAAATGACATCGATATATTATTCTCCTTGTGTTGAACGAGCCTCAGTTTGGGGGCGCGCTTCCGATGTGTGTGGTGGAAAAATACTTGATCGGGCCGAAAAACAAGTTGGTCTGCCGCTGCACTCGTCGGCGACAGTGTTCTTTTTTGAAGGACACGAACACCGCGCTGTTATGGCTCTGCGTGGGCAGTGAGCGATCGATAAGAGAACACGGTGGCCATGCATCGGCAGGCTAGGCACGCTGTCTTCTTGCGCAGTGTCTTATCGTGTTTTTATTCACTTTAAATAAGAAGCACACAGAAAGAAAAAAAGCACCCCGCCTCGTAGGCTCATGCACATTTATTCATGCATTATATATTTTAAATGCGAAGCATTTCTTTGAGTACTGCAAGTAATTTTGGTATCTATCTATCTATCTATCTATCTATCTATCTATCTATCTATCTATCTATCTATCTATCTATCTATCTATCTATCTATCTATCTATCTATCTATCTATCTATCTATCTATCTATCTATTGACCAAAATTAGCATGGGAGCGAAAGATGGCGTGAATATGACGTGCTGGTGAAGGCATGAATAATGTCTCAATCCCGTCGCGTAGGTCGTCATACACTTCGCGCCAAACAGTGGAGCATACCCGCGGGTGGGTATGTACCACTGAAACGCAGGTATGTGCCACAGGTGATTGACACTTTCTATCTATCCAGGAACGACGAGAACACACATATGGGCAATTTTAACACGGAACCGTTAAAAAAAAAGACATCGGCAGCGTTAACACCATGAATGCGTAGAACAAATGGCAAGGTGCCAGCAGAAATCAAACCCCAGCATTCTATGCGGCAATCAAGAAATCTACAACACAGTCACGCCAGGTCTTGAAACTACTTTTCAAGTAGACCCTAATGTTCGCGAACCGTCAATTTCGGGTGCAGGGCTGCCTATACAATTTTATAAAAAATAGATACGTACTCCTATGATAAAGCCATTACGTCGTGTGAACGTCACTTATAGTTAGGTGACATTTTCTCAAGTGGATTTATGTAGCAGTGTCCATGGCTTCCAACCTCGCAAGCACTAGCGCTTTTTATCGGCTTATCGGCTTATCGCTTCTGGTGTCTCTAATACCCACGGTTCTGCTGGCACCGTTCGCGCAAGTGCAAACAACCGGTTATATGAAGACCTGTAACTGTTCAACGTAAATATGCGTGTAACATTTGCACGTATATTAGCGTCATTTAGTAACGTGTCTCTCCATAAAAATTACAACACGGTAACCTTCTCACCGCATGCTTTGCAGAACATTGATTCTCAAGGTACGCGGGATCTTTTTATTTACTGGTTAATACAGGCTAATACAGGCGTGGTCATACAAACAACACTGTCAAATCATTCATTTTAAAGTGCAAAACACAAAGTACCAAAGACACGCTGTGTCAGTAAGGATGAGAAAAAGAGACAAGGGACCAAAGTCAAGGTTCACGATGGGAACCTCGTAAAAAGCCATTTACACAATATTGACATATATTGATAAATAAATGACGCAGTGAGTCACACTCGCGCACACATATACACTCAATAACATGTCATCGTAAACACTTGATAGCAAGGGCATGCTAATGAACACACAAAATGCAAGAAAAGCTGCAGATGCAGTGAAAGGAAAGTTGTACATACGGTGCATTCAGTGGCACGTCAAAGTTAAGCGGTGTGCCAAATAACAACGTATTCATGGTTCTGATAACGACTCGTGGTGCAACTAGAGGGCTCATACGAGAGCTGCCACAGATCGTGAGCAAGCATTTATTAGTACTCTCATAACCCAAAGGCATCATTTAGGCATTTGTACATGGAAAATTGCACAATGAATTAGCACTTAGGAGTGAAAGGGTGGTACAAAAAAAATAAGTAATTTGCTTATACAATAATAGCTTGTGCAGTAAACAGCAATGCAGAAATTAGCGTGGGTGTAACAAGGAATAAGATTACTCATGGTGCGGTGTCAGCTAAAAGAACGTGAACACAAATGTTCTTGAATCGGGTGGAGGGATCCTGGCTCCACACTTCACTATATTTTAACAAGGTCATACTACGTTCGTTGTTCGCTAAGACTTTCACTGCCTATCTTTCGCCTCTGTTTACGTACGTTACCCGACTGTAGCACTAAATCGACTGCTGAAGCCATTTGAATGAAGCTGTGCAACAGAGAAAACAAAGCGACATTTCAATTGGCTAGAGTTTAAGGTCGTTCGGCATCTAGCCAAAGATTAGAAATTTTTTAGTTCTTGGTTCTCGTTTATAACTTCAGTGCTGAAGGAATGCTGAAGGAAGTTGGTAAATGAATTTTAGCGTTATGTTTGTAATTTACACACTGCTGCAAACATGCTGAGACGTTTCTGAAGTACGATATGTTAGAAGGTGAAACACAGAAGAAAGAAAAGACGAAGTTTGGATATAGCACGTCAGTGTGGGGTATCGCTTTTTAAAACCACGATATAATTAAGAGAGACGTCTTAGCAGAAAGCTGTGAAAATTTTGACCATCTGGTGATCTTTGACGTATAGAATACACGGGCTCCTCACGTGTATTTATATCGCAGAATACATGGGCTCCTGCCACTTTTTCACCATCGAAAAGCGACTGCCGCAGCCAGAATCGAACCCGTGACCTTCTGGTCAGCAGCGGAGCGCCGTAACCATAGCTCGATCGAAGCGGACGTCAGCACGTCAGTCCAGATGTGACTGGCATGTACATGCATGATACACCTAAATTATCCGCAATTATATTTGTATGCAGATGAAGTACCTGCATTGCAGCTGTTCCAAGTAAAGAAGCTAAATTTGTACGTAGGTGTCCAACTCTCTGACATATGTAGTACTTAGTATTTCCTTGCTTAAATATGCATAAAATCTCTAGTAAGGAAATGACTACTGTTAAGGGCTAACCTCTGTAACTTCCTTGCTCGTTCAGCTGACACCTGTAGAGTACCGAGCAGTAAGAAAAGGGTTAACGTGTCCTTCAGTTGAGAGGCGATAAGCGGAAACGCTAGTAGAGGACGCAGATCGTTACCTTTTGCGAGGCCCCTAATTAGTGAACCGCATAGTAAGTGTGCGGTTTGTGGAGCTGTGATATCGTTTCTTCTATTGGAAGTTCACTTTTGAAAAGAATGACAAGCAGTGTTAGCTTTCTCCTGCTTTTTTTTCATAACTAGGCTATTTTATTTGTAGTTTAAAAACAAAACAGTGTGGTAGGAGAAACTATCTTTGATGCAGAATTAGTAACAGTCATCGCGTGAGTGTGCCTGAAGTGCACTGTTAGCGATAACTCTGGTATGAGTGGTTAGAGTGCTCAGAATATTTTTGTCTACTTTGTTCGAAGTCCCGTTTCTTTTCATTTTCTTTGACAGCTCTATGTTCTTTCTTTGGACTCTTTGCCCGAAGTCCGGCGCCGCTGTAAAACACGGAGAATAGTGAACGTTCGTATGAATGCTCTTCTTTACGAATTTTCGACATCATAGGATTTTTTGTTTAGTTATTTTAAGCTTTCACACAAAACCGCTTTGCATTATAACTGATACACCTGTTAAGTTACGATACGTTAGCACATAATAAAACTTATTTTGTTTTGCTCATTAGGTTTAGCACGATGCGGTTTAATGAAATTGCGCGTTTATATGTGCTAGTCCACTTGTCTCTCTAGAGGTGTGGGTCCGTCATTTAAAACGTGAACGACCATGATTCAAAAAGTACGTACGCTTTGAGAACCAACCATACCGATCCGATTCGCTGACCTGGCGAACCGCCTGCGTTTCAACACCGAACATCCCCAACAGGTCTGTAAAGCTGGCTTCTTTAACTTTCAACTCTTTGTGTGGAGAAGCATGCTTTCAAGAAAAACGCGCACCATTGAAAAGCACTCACCACTTGGGATAAATATGACTAGTATAGCGTGCTCTCAATAACCCCAGTTATAAAAGACATTAATTAGTGTGTGAAGTCCACAGTGGTCCTTCTGTTGAACTTTTATACGAGTGTTGACACAGGTAGATATTGGGCTCCTAGGCATGTGAAGGGTTCTCCTTCAGGAGGGGGGGGGGGGGTGGTGAAGGTTCGTTACAGTGCCCGCCCTCTATCCTTATTATGTCAATGTATGCGGCTTACTCTGCGCCCCCCCCCTCCCCACGAGTTGCAGCGCCCACTCTGTTTTCTGTAAATGTATAAAAAGTATAGGGTGCCCCCCCCCCCCCTTCTTGGGTGACCAGCGGTGGCGGCTGCCCCACGCCGATGTTTCGAGCTATTTCAAATCCCATTTGATCATACTTGTGCCATTTCACATATTACGCAATGCAACTGATTTCCAACTTCTCAACTGTTTTATTTTTTTAAGGTCTACGCAATCATTCAGTAGAATGCGTCTGTCTTCAGGCTGTCTTTGACCTTTTCTTTTTATTCGAGGACCATGTCGCGGTATTCATCCCTAAGTCGACATTTAAAAATAAATATAATGGTAGAAGAAGTAATTCGATTGTCACATTTAGGTCTAATGATCATTTGCTGCGTACGTCATACCACATTTGTTCGATCTGTGACTTCCTTGTCTTCACTCGGTATCAGCTGGAGGATGGTTTAGGAATGTCTGCTACATCATTAGTACCATGTAACCATTAGTATTAACACAGATAAAAAAAACGATGCACTCTCGCACAGAAAGTTTTCACATTGAGCCTACAGTACTGTATTTATCTATTTTTAGCAAAAAAAAAAAACAAAAAAGTACGGTGATTGATTCTATATTGTGATTATTATTGTCTATATATCTTTTCTAAACAAGAAAACATATCAAACTCAAGCATTGTCTCCTGAGAGGGTGCCGATTTTGCGATAGATGCTATTGTATGAAGCGTTGCGTTTGTAAACGTCCAACAACCCCCCCCCCCCTTTCTCCCCATCCGTGCTTGTTTTTCAACTTATTTTCCCTAAAGTGGCCATGACACCGAAATTTAGATCCCAACCTGTGTTATGTGGTTTATTATATGTGCGTTTGCAAACAAACTGGCGAAATTTCAGTGCATTTGGTGGAGCGCGTACCAGTTAACTGACTATTTTTATTAGCGAGCGAGTGGCCTGAGAGTCTAGCAACACTGACAACACTCGCGAGCCGCGACGCAGTAAGCTGCTCGCTTTGCGAGCGTCCGCATTGCGGGCGAATGGTTCGCTACCATGCTCAGCTGCGCGCGCACTCTGGCCATTTCAGGTTTGTTGAGCTTGTTATGAAAACTAAACGATTTGTAACGGCCGAAACGTTGATAGAAGACGGTGCCTCCCTTTCACGCAGCAAATCACGTGAAAAACACCATGGCAAAATGGTGCTCATTTGGGGGTGGCCGGGTGTGTAGCTGGTGACTTCTAGGACTTATTTTTAGCACTGAAATACTCTTTTGAAGTATATTTTTTTCATATATGCATTGGCACATAGAAGCTTTACAATCATGTTTCGCTGAAAACAGACAACTTGTGAGAGATTGTGCCATGGTCCCTTTAATCGGAACATAAAGCGGCAAGAATTGCTGTTTTTACCCATCCGTGTGATTGATGTTCCGGCAGTCCGGTCCTTGTTATATGTCTCACAGATCTATGTCACTTGTTTATGTTTGTTTAGAAAGTTTACGTCTCTTGCGACATTCTTTCGTTTCTCGTGTAACGCTGTTGCGCCATTTTTTCTTCTTTATCTTTTATTTTTCATTCGTCCCTCTAGGATACATTGTTTGAAGCTCATCACTCGATGTAGTAAAATGGAGTAGCCGTCCACAGGCTCTAACATTCTGTCAACGCCGACGACAGTAATGACACTGAGGAAACCAACACCCCAGTTCTTCCGCCCCTTCTGCAATGACCTCCCAAGCAAGCCAGAACACAGTCGCTTTTTCTCAACTTCGCAATCAGTGTACGTTCCACACAGCGAGAAACCGTTAACGCATCCCACACATTGCACACAGCCAGCTCAGCGTATGACGCAAGCGCGATGCATCGTTTCAAGCAGTTACAGTGACAACCGGGCCTGCCAGAGCTCAAGCACACCCCTATAGGTTCTCTCCCAACAGTCCCGGCTAACCTCCTTTACTGCGCTCTTCTTTTACCTTTCCTTGATTGATTCGGTACTGCTCAAAGTGGCCCTCTTCGTCTCTCCTGTTCTTTCCGTCTTCTACTCCTTCCCTCCTCCACTTCGCTCTCCACACTCCCTCACGCCAGTGATCGGGGAAGAGGAGAGTTCGCGAGGCAGTGACGTCAGTACGACGCATCACTTGCGTAAGCGGCACGCCCGTTTTCTCCGCCCCTTTTCGACCGCTATACGCCCTCGGCTCGTGGCGCCAGAGAAACGGTAGTTGGCGCAAGTGTACGTACCGGTTTCCGCTCTGCGTTGTTGGTGGCTGTGGGAATGTTAATTCGTTCTGCACGTGCTGCCACCGAGTCATTATTTTCCTAATTAGACCCTCGCAACGCTTTTCTGACCATCACATTGAAACTGTCGTTGCAATAAAATTATCCATTTCAGCTGAGTTTTGTTTTCGTTTTCGTTTTTTTTTTTGCGGAGCAATACGCATTAAATTATTGCTGGCAAAAATAGTGACCACGTACGTTTCGTGTGATTTAAGAACGCTTGACACGTGCCTATACGAGCCATTTCTAGATAGAGATTTGTGTTCGTGTAGGGATTAGTAAACAAAGAGATCAAGGTTACAAAAAGCAGTGGCTACCTCAAGCCACCATAAGAATATAATTGCAAGTCACTTTTACGCTTTCTAAAGCCATGCTAACAAGGCCTTAAAGGTAATCAAAAATTAGTTGGTGCAATACAAATAAAAATACAAGAATAACCACGATAGCATTACTTATCACCGGCAAGCCTTTCAAGCGCTTCCAATAAATGCACTAACATAAACTAAACATTTCTAGGCGCACTGCTGTGGAACAGTGCACGCAGGTATAGCAACGCTATTTGATGCTTTGTTCTGTTCCTTCGAAATTTACCCAGATTAAGTCCGGAAAACTGGTCGCGGAGGCCGCATTTTGATACAGGTCGAATTCGAGAAAACCGTTTTAAGACAGTGGTGCATGTTAACTCTTTCATGCACAGAACTCTATTTTTGGCGGAGACAGAGTTGTATTGAAAAAAAATGAAGTCTTTTGCGGAAAATTATTTTCTCGCAAGAAACACAAACACAAGAAACACAAGAGAGAACGATAGAGAAAAAGGAAGGCCGGGAGGTTAACCAGATATTGGCATCTGGTTTGCTACCCAGCACTGGGGGTGTAGAAATAGGGGCAACAAAGAGGGGGTAGATAGAGAGAAAAAAAACGCGAAAAACGCACAAAATCGTCAATTTCAGTTCAAAATATATCACGTGCTCACCTGGCGTGACTACTATGCAGTAAGGGTCTACTGGTCACTTTCGGTGACAGTACAGCTTTTCATTGCTGTAGTCCTTGGTGTCAGCTATTCACACAACATGCTTTCCTGCTCTGTCAACATAGTAGGAACATCACAGTATATCTATAAAAATAACTCGGGCCCACCGTCAAGCGTGCCTTGAGAGTGACGGCAGCCAAAAAAAAAACGTACTTGTCACATTGAAGCCCAAATGAAGTAATCTGTCAGATTTGCAAATGATTTAAAATATGCACCACTTAAAATCCGACATGCGAGGCTCACGTGTTTCAAGTGGGATAAAAAGAAAAGGTGGTTACCTGGGGAGACCACCATGTTTAAAAGAGTTAAGCAACGCTAAGTAGTGTAAATCAATCTGGAATCCCCCACCATGGCGTGCTCCGCAATATTATTGTGGTTATACGGGACGTAAGAACACAAAAAAATATTATAATCTCTTGAAATCGAGGAATTGAACATTGCTTCACTTTCAGGCACGCCTGAAAAATTATAGCTGGCGCTTGGAACGAGAACGGCAGTTATGGACTTTTTGACGTGATGGGAACGTGATTGTGTTGAACACCAACAAAAAAAATATAATAAAAAAGAAAACAAAGAGAGAGAGAGGGAGAGAGACGGGAGAGAGAGACGAGAGAGAGAGAGAGGTAAAGACAGACACAACGATAAATCAATTTTTTTCTGGAATGTCATATGGTGCACCAGATCGCTTAACGCACGCACACGCAAAGCTTTATCTGTTCAGTCAAGCAGCTTACTAACTTACTTTTTCGGCACAGGTAACAAACAGAGAACTTAATCAAAGCTATATTCAGCACGACATGCCGAGTGCCTCGGGGATCTCGGCGCGGAAACGAAGCCACGTGCCCCGCGATCTTCACGTCGGCTCAATCCGATCGAGCCCGCGTAAACACCCTCGGCTCCATTTATCGCGCGCACAAGATTGATTCGCCGCGCCGTCCATTAGGCCTCGCTTTCACTCTTTGCAGCGGTACACCCATGATTTCGTTCGGCTACTGTATGTCGTGTTCACAGAAGCTTAAGCGATAAAAAACAATTAACAAAACAGTAGAAGTATCAAACGCCACCTAGCTGCAAGGCGTGCTTCCTGGAAGGATTTTTGCCTCCAGTGTGCTCCGGGGCATGTGAATAAGCGTCTCGCTGGCGTGGTTGGCTGCACCGACGCTGGCCTTACCGCTCAGTTTTGTTGTCAATGACTAGTAGGGGTAGTACGAAGACCGCTGTCCGAAGGAGTGCCTGTGTGGTATCACAGATATTCGCCCTGAGCAGTCCTTAAGACCACTGAGCGATGTATGTTGAATGCACAGCTGAGAGTAGAATTGAGAGGGGCTATTATGCGAGCGTGCACCCAGAAATGAGGCAATGCGAAACGCCACGGTCTGGTCCCAGTCGGAACTTGCGGAGTGGCTCGTCGACTGCGTCGACGACTCGTCCACATCTCAGTCATCTAACGTAAAGCGACCCGCTTTTGTTTTCTTTAATAACATTTTTCTTGAGGTTCGGTGTGTTTGATGCTGTTTTTTCCTCGACAGTGCATCTGAAGTGTCGTAGCAATGATTCAGAAATGACATGGTGGGTACCGCGGCCTATGTAATTACGGGAAATGATCGAAGGGACGTGACGTGCTGTGCTGTGAACGGGTAACCGTAACCAAGGCGAATAGTAAGGTTTCTTACCGTTAGATACAGGTGTTGATATTTTGTGCCCACGGCGCAAATATTTCTGACGGAATAATTAGGCTATGTTGACACAAACAATGCCGCAAGCATCGAAGAATTTTGTTCGGTTTCCAGTAGCCTGAACAGCATTTCTTTCAGGTGTCAGCGTCATCAAATACAAATAGCAGAAGCTTAAACCGAATTAGATGTTCTTTTGACACTCATTTCACTTCATTTATTCCACCTTGAAGACCCCGATGAATTACAAGTTGTGGTTAAAAGACGCTATTTATCGGGAAATAACAAGTATGTAGTGAATAAACGCAATCCTTGCATTTCATTTCGTTTTCTGTAAACTAGAAGGCCCCGCCGCGGCGGTCTAGTGGCTAAGGTACTCGGCGGCTGACCCGAAGGTCGCGGGATCAAATCCCGGCTGCGGCAGCTGCGTTTTCGGTGGAGGCGGAAAATGTTGTAGACCCGTGTGCTCAGATTTGGGGGCACGTTAAACATCCCGAGCTGGTCTAAATTTCCGGAACCCTCCACTACGGCGTCTCTCATAATCATATGGTGGTTTTGGGACGTTAAACTCCACATATCAATCAATCAATCACTCAATCAATTTATCTATCAATCAATCTGTAAGCTAGAAGGGCACTGCTTTTGTATTATTCTCAGTCCGGCCATTCCAGGTTGCTTAGCCATGCTAGGTATAGCTTAATGTTAAGGTATGTTTCAGCAGATAGGACACGGTCAAAAGCGATTGCTCATAGTCACTTACTTGCTTAAGCCACTGACACTACATCATGAAAAGGCATTTACTGTTTTATTCGAAGATTCACCTCAAGTACCTACGCTAAGAGTAACAATAAAGTTCGTGATAGACAAATAATTGGCTTTGTTTTGCTGTGAGCGTTTGCAACGTACTGTTGGAGAAAGCATGCTACGTAGGCGTTCGTTATCAGAGGCGTCTGAAAACTGTTTTACTTGAAGTCTGAGAAGCAGACCTACAGAGACCAGATTGCTACAGTGACTATAATGGGCCGTGTATTACGGCTTCGGCTGAGGAACAACATCCTACATATTAAGAGTTTCAGTTGGTGAAACGGGACTGTGCATGACACTCGCTGAGTCAGTTTGCACGTTGATTTTGCACAGTGTTATTGTAGCGACTATTGAGTTTGTGATATCGTTTCGTGAGCTCCTTTCACCTTCCTTGGTAGGATGTAAAATACTGCAGACTTTATTTGGTGGACCTCCTTGTCTTTCACTTACCATTTTCTATCTCTTTAAACACAAAATTTTCGTTGTAACTGGCATTGACAACGCGTTTTCTGTCAGAAAAATATATTTTGAGTCATCCAGGGGAGCAAATTTGTGTTAACGTATGAGCTAGAAATTGTTATGTATTCATTTCCTTTGCATACACGAGTACACAAGAACACAAGTAAGCGAGAGAGAGAAAGAAAAAAAAGCTGGCTACTGACTCCTATAGAAAGAAACAACGACTGCTTATTCTTTCGGGAGGAGGAACGAGACAGGGGGGAGGAATACAAGAGGAGAGAAAAAGGAAAGAAGAGAGGGAAGTAAGGAAAAAAACAATTGAAGAATTAGACAAGCACAACTAAACTAAAAAATAAAACATTTATAAATGGGTGACCAGGTTCGTTTGATCTATAAGATACTACAAAGCTCAATGGCCCTGGTCGCTTTAAAAACACAACCTATTGCAAAGACAATAAGCATGAAAAATCAATAAAGAAAAAGCTTCAAGCTACAATATTGAATGCAACGCGAGATTGTACAAAAACAAATGCACGCAATTACACATGTTTATTTTCCTTTCCTTCCAGCGACTCGCAGCGTAGGCAGCAGGACTGATTCTGTTCTGAGCTTGGCCACCTAAAACAGAACAAGGTGAGTCTGCCGCTCACGATTTATTTTTCCGCACAACACAGCACAATTCTGGGCTGCTTCGCTGTTCGCTTCAGTTCCCTGCTGGGATTTATTCGTCCGACTTGCTTCGTTAGCAAAGCGCGAGCTATCATAGCAACAGGATTCGCTGACATCATCGACCGAGGATGTGCTTACGCCTTCGCCGCTTCCGACGGAGTGTGACAGATGTATGCCGCACCGAAGAGTTGGCAGTGGTTGGCACTTACGCCTTCTCGGGCGCTGTGATCTGCTTCGCAAGCAAAGAAGAAATGCACCGAGCAGGTCTACGTCAATCCGAAAGACGGCAAGACTGGAATATGCAATGCAATAAAAGCGAGTGCAAGGCAAGCTGTTACGAAACGTGATATGTTCCAGGAACACTTTCGAAATCAGCTCATTGCGGTACTTTGCAAACACTGTGCGTCTGCTGCTTTGCTCGAAGCGCTGGCCCGTCCCCACAAAATGGAAATAAGATAACGAATTACAGGCTAAAATAACGGATGCTTAGCAAGCGTGGTAGTGCGAAAGGATCGTGCACTTAAGTGCAAGGCATAGCATTATGCAAGCTTCAACCTGCCCTTACAAGTTGTCCTCCTAGGAAACTTAGTGAATAAGGTGTTGTTCTCCAGAGACCTAGGTCGTGGGTTCGAATCTGGGCTACGTCTAACCCCAGTTGGTCGTAATAAATCCTGTTCTTAGTATGGTGGGCTTCAGGATATTCTCCTTATGACAACCCACTGAACAGGCTAGGAGCATTCCATGCCTTGCACCGAGGCGGAAAACCACACGTTTGAAATTTCAGTATTTGCTTGGAAGTTGCAAACTAGTGATTAACTTCTCACCCTATCTTTCATCTTCAACACCAACTTATTCACCTCCAGTATCCCGATTTAACGACACGATATTTTACGCGTACACATTTATTCAAATTTTCTCTTTATCCTCGCACTCTAACAGATTGTAATAATTACTTGTCTTGTTGTCTTTTATTACATTGTGAATGTTTCAAACTGTATTACCTATCTCTATGTTTGCTTTGTTTGTTTCCTATTTTTTATCTCACCCAGCTTAAACCTATATATGGTCTGCAGTATTGAATAAAGCAAAAATCACATTATGGCCCTGCCACACAAAACACCAGTTTTGTTTTGTTTTTTGCCGTGACAAGAAGTTAGTTATGTAAGTTATGAAAATTTACACCTTCAATCGCAAATGTTTGTTATTACACTTGAACAGAACTTTGTGCTAACAAGTGCGTTAACCTGTTTCAACTTTCACGCGAAATGCGAAGAGAGGCGGTTACGGCTAACTGGAAGTGTTAACCCACCCGATTACTTGGAATGCTAGACCCCGTTATGGCTACCAATTACTCCATGTGCAGTGATCACAAGCAGAGAAAGAAGAAAAGAAGGAATATCATCATAGGACTAATGAGATATTGTAGGAATTGTTGAGGAAAACACGAGCTACCTTGCCCATGGCGAAGCCCACCCGTCGACCTCTTCTTTATTCTGAATGCCGGTCTGATCCCCTAATGATGATAGTGACTATCTTCATCTTTCACACAATATTTAACAGGAATATTGTCGTGGTGATAACAGCGAACATCTGCAATTAACTCAGCCAGTCAACGCAAGCGAATGCGATGCACTGCCAGCAGCCATCTTCTATATTGTGAAAAAATCAACGACAAGTCCTGCATGCGTACGTTGTAAGATGTACGTACACACAATATTAATAATTTGTATTTCAGCCTCTAGAAAATACACTGACAAGAAAGTTGCAGAAAAAGCTGTCACAGACATCTTGACCAAGCCACTGCCCCTAAACACAAGGCAACAGCGAAAGACAGTTCAAAGCAAAGCCGTCACACTCACACACGACCTCATGTAAAAAAAAATACTACCCACCAAAACAGACAAAAATATCAGCATACAAGTCGTTATCTACACTTTATACACACAACGTAAACTGCTTCGTGAAAATTATTGTAACTTGCCAGTAAAAACTGTCATGAGAAAGAAAGGATTTCCATGTCTGAAGTACATGTTACTCCTGAAGGATATTTGGTGCCAGTATTTAAACTACATGTCGAATACTGATCTATAAACAGACTTAAGGCGCTGCTTGTTAAATATAATGCTTCTTTAACGATTCTGTTTGAAAACGCGTGGGGTGCACTCACGTAAACAATACCTTAAACCATTGAGATGCGTGCAGGTCGTGATGATACCTAATAGGAAAGCGGAAACAAAAATGTTGGGTGAAGACAGTCATGTGTGGGCCACGGGCGGGCAACCATCGAGAGCCTCGAGGGCCGCGTATTTGAAACCCCTGCACTTGAGCATTATGGAGGGTCATTTTATGTTTTGAACAACTTCAAGCGAATTCCGGCAGCTGGAAGCAGGCCTTTGCATTCTGGCTTCTTTGTCGAGCGAATCCTCAACGGGCCGTCGGACGTGAGTCAATGTGTGTGTTGGACTAGTCGGTTCACATTTGCAGTAAAGAGGGAAGATACCTAAATGATAGATTAAAGAACACGAATACAACGCAACTAAATCGGTTTCTGGGCATCTAGGTATTCATCGTATAGGAACTGTGGTCACTCACCTTGATTTAAAAACACAAACGTCACGTGCAAATTAGCTGACAGATTAACGAGGGATGTTGTTGAAGCACTAGAGATTAAAAAATAAACTCGGTGAATTTTGTGTCAGAATGCTATCAGTTGTGCTGTCTGAGTCAGAAATGATGTCAGATTTCTTGCATGAACTCTTTATCACCCGCAATATATGTAGAAGCAATCACATGATAATCTCACACATCTCTTGTTTTTTCTGTCTTCTGTTTATTCGTGTACAGTTCGCGTGAAAACTGAAAAAAAAAGCCTTCTGTTGCTAGTGTGCCTTGTGTACGTCACGTTCCTCCTTGTTTGGTGCGCTTTTCGCTGGCCGCTCTGTTACTGCAGAGCTGTAGGTGTCACTTTCCGGAACGTTGTGGTAATAATAATGGCAGCCACCGCTAGCCAGATGCATCTCCACGAGGACAGTGCAGGGCATAAAGCAGAAACGCGCTCCGAGTTTCATGCAGATTGCCGTTTAGCCACTCTGCAGTGGGCGAATTCCTCGCCTGGCCGTATAACAAACCGAGCAAGCCGACAACGAGCCTAAGCCGGCGTGATGCCGCCTCACTTCTTTAACTAAACCGCATATGCTGCTGCATATTCATGGACCGCGTGTGGTTGCGCATTCACACGCGAACAACAAGCACTGGTGGGCGCTTCCCTGGAGGTTCATGCGGTACAGAAACGAACCTCCGGCATCCACCTCATTTCCCACACGGTCTGAAAGAAAACCACCCCAAAGTAAAATAAGAAAACACCCGAGGACAGGCCGGTTGGGGTGGCACGTTAGTTGACTAGCAGAATGGGGACGCAGCGTTGTCATCATGCTGCCGGGTTCAATGTCTTTCCGAGAGCCCCCTGAAAATGCTTCCGGCAGTTGGACATCGCAGGCGCTGCGGCGGTAGCGTTGTGGTTACCGGGTGTAGAAAGCGGGTTGGTTAGTAATGTAGAAAGCGGCTTAGTCAGAATAAAGAATACAAGTAAACAATAAAACAAATGCGATGACAAAGAAAGCACGCCTAACCATTCAGTACAGGCGCTGTGAGTCTGAAACAAAAGTCATTACCATCGAGCCGGAGACACACTTTCCCATCGGTTTCGAGGAACTAACGCGGGTCGTACGTTTTTGCGTGTGTCGCTAGAATCACACACGCTGGCCGAGTGAGTTTTTTTTTTTGGCTGGTTAGTTTTGTCAGTGATGTAATGGTTTTTTGACCCCAAACTTTTGGCATGTATCCGGGGGGCGTGTAATGGAGTGTTTAGGTTCAACCAGCTGCTAATGACGATGATGGCGAAAGAAACGTTTAATGTACGACAAAAAAAATGCACGAATACAGATGTATAGCAAGACAATCGTGCCCCATATTTGGTGTATCGAAAGCAGAGATGTACTAGAATTAAGAACCGTGCGAGTAGAAATTAAAGCTTCTGGACGTTTTCATTTACTTTGGCAGAGGGCTCTACTGTCGGTTATAACGTAAGAAAAAAATAGGAGGGCAAATCAATTTTAACAAAAGCTTTATCCATACAAAGAAGTTTTATT
The DNA here is from genome assembly GCA_013436015.1 of Rhipicephalus annulatus. Lineage (NCBI taxonomy): Eukaryota > Metazoa > Arthropoda > Arachnida > Ixodida > Ixodidae > Rhipicephalus > Rhipicephalus annulatus. Next base: position 640,514 of record WOVY01011788.1, read on the forward strand.
ATACCAGTGAGTTGGTGTTCGTTAAGTAAAAAACAACAACGCAAAGCAAGGGCATGTGTAGAATTGACAAGTACATGCGAAAACACTGATTTAGCACTGCACATATATTAGCATACACGTGTTAAAGGCAACACAAAGCGGAAACCGATGCAGAAAGTATTTAATCAGAAGAATGGATCAATGCAGTCGACTAACACTGAAAAGGAGCCGAACTTCGAGTTACCTTGGGGCGAAGCTTGAGGGACTGCGTGCATTTTTTTTGGCTTTTCAGTATCTGCAGGGGAGTTTCTGACGCTTCTGTCGTTCATCCTCTTTAAAGATGGGACTGCATACGCGAGTCTTCCAACCACTTGCATCGACACTTGTCAAAAAATAAAAAGCCTGTCAAGTCCGCGTAATTAGATCTAGAAAGTCAATCTGTGGTCCCGAGACTGAAATATATCGGCGTGTGTGTGACGACAACGATCACTAAATATATGGGAGTAATGTAGGGTTACAGGGCGCCAGTAAAAAGCTTTCCCTTATCAAGAAGTTGCAAATAGTGTCACAGTCAAATCGCAGCATCCATCACGAATTATGCCATCATCGAACACAGGCATTCCTAAGAAGTAGAGACTTCGGGACGGCTTTCAGCTCCCCCAGAGTTGAGTACCAAGTACTCAAAATCGGTAAACATTTTTTTCTAAACACATCATTGCAGCAGAGACGGCTTTATGCTCTCCCATAGTGGAGCACCAAGTACTCTGAATCGTTAACCACTTCTTCCGCCCCCCTACCCTTCCCCAGCTTGATTGATCAGTGATGACGAACTAAGCAGCACACTTCAAGGCATCCTTAGCCTGGTGGGCGCCCCTCATGGCAAGCTGCAGCCACCGAAGAAGGTATTAGCTTTCGATGTCGTCGTCCCCGAGGAGGCAAGTCCGGAAGACGTCGTTGACGTAACGTCTTCAATAGTAGGTATCGAAGAAGCATACTGTGTGCAGCACTTCGGAGGCCGGAATTATAAAGTTACCGTGAACAGCGAAACCTCCCTGGCTCAAATCGTGGACGCGTCACATCTCACCATTTGAGGAGAGTGCGTCGCCATCCTATCCCTAGGACCCCAAGTCACCCAAGTAACTGTCGTCTTCCTACTGGGCCGCGTCCTCAGTGAAGCCCTCGCACAAAGACTGTCCCCCTACGGGAAGATGGTGCATATCACTAGAGGACTCATGGAATCGCCCCCAACCGTGACCACTGGGACGTGATACGTCCGCATGGAAATGAAGGCATTGTCACTTGCACCCAACTACCTCAATGTCAACGGCCAACGTGTGACCTGCGACTATAAAGGAATAAAACGGGTGTGCCGTTGATGTGGTGACAGTGGTCACTTTCGTACGAACAGCACCGCTCCCTTTGTGGTCGGTGTGGAGTCTATAGCCATGACGGGAAGGGCTGCTCACAGCCATGCCGCCGCTGTTGGGACCCACATGCCACTGCCGCTTGCACGATGAAACAGTCGTACTCGGAGGCGGCATCCACGTACTTCCCTCCACTTTAGCCAGGAACGCCGTCTAAGAACAGCTACGACGGTTCGTCAAAGCGAGCCGCGGTAACCGACCACGACCAAGGTGCGCATATCGCGACGCTGCACCGGACACCCACTGCGTTCCCAACAATACCAGACCTGTTAATTCCTCCAGTCTCTGAAAACTGAAGTTCTGCGCGTCCAGTGGTCATTTCTGTAGAACCGCAGGCCGATCCCTCATCAGAAAAAGCATCTCGTGAGGAAGGCGTCTCAGATGAAAATGTTACATCTGACGCTCATAGCGTGGCTGCTCAGTCGACCACAAGTTCAGATGTCATCGAGGAGACTACATCCTAAGACGACGACGCCTGCATCTACAAGTACTCAAACATCACCGCGAGTGAGGTGGCCCCTATAAATTGACGAAGACACCAGCCGCAGCGACCTAATTAAGCCAGGAACGTGTAGCCCTTTTTGTACCGTCCTCGCTCAAGAACCCGGGCACCAAGCGTGATCGGTTATCTATTGGCTTAGAAGCCCCCAGCAGAGACCGAGTCCCCTGCGACTTCGAAGCGGCCCCGGAAGCCCCGAGCCTCCGTTGCATCACCTGGCCGTAAAAAATGACTCAGCCGCTCGCGGTGCAGCCACTCCCGCGTCTGCTAAAGGTACCTCTGCTTTTCCGTGTTTTCATATCAGACTTTACTATTTGCCATGGCTCTAACTCAAAAAGTTCTAACGAGTAACGTTCAGGGTCTCCGTAACCCACAAAAACAGACTGAAGTATTGGCTTTCGTGCAGTACCTGTGACTTACTCACAGTGTCCTGTCACAGTCACAGTCAGTTGCTCACAGTCAGTGTCCTGTGACTTACTCTTTGTGCAAGAAACAAATTTTGTTGAGCTCTCTGACGTACTTATTTCAAACGCGCCTGCGGTGTTGATTGTTTTTTTTTATACGCCAACACGCGTTTGACTGGCGGCGGAGTCATTATATTTAACCGAAGTCTTTTGCGTGACCATCATGTTTCTTTCGATGCCCTCGGACGCGTGCAGGCGTTCGACTGCACCTTCTTTTCGTTGCGTATAACATTTGTCGGTGTGTACGCCCAAGCAGCGTCTGTGACTTCTAGCGCGTTTTTTCTCACTCTCTTGATGGATTCTTTTAGGATCGAAGCTCCTTACGGCGTGGCTTGTGCGTCCCTCGTAGTACGTAACCATCAGTGGCACATATCCGAAATAGGTATAACATTTGACCACCAAGGTGGTGCCGGTGAGAGATTTCTTCTGTGCGTTGCTTAACAATAAAAAATAGTGCTCAATGTACATGCCAATGGCTGCTAATGGGGAATGAGAGACAGGAGCATTCAGCTTTTAGTCAACGCGCACGCTGCAATCTCCATTAGCAGCCATTGGCATGTACATTGAGCACTATCGGACAAGAAAGGGTTGCTACATTATACTCGCTGGGTGTACCCTCCTTAGTTTTAGAAAGGTTTAGCGAACGTTGAGCTGCAGGGCCATGAATACAATGAACTAGTATATACCATGAATGAATTCGAGGTGGTTGAATGGGAGAAGCAGATACGAAGCGCAAGCCATAAGAAATTAAAAGCTGAATCCTCCTGTCTCTCATTTCACATTAGCAGCCACTGGCATGTACATTGAGCACTATCTGACAGGAAAAGGTTGCTACGTTATACTCGCTGGGCGTAACCTCCTTGGTTTTAGAAAGGTTTAGCGAGCGTTGGGCCGCAGTGCCATGAATACAGTGAACTAGTATATATATACCATAAACTCAAGGTGGTTGAAGGTGGGCAGTAGACCTGAAGCGCAAGCCGTAAGAAAGTGTGCGTGTGCCACCTCTCGTTTACTCCTTGGAATGTCCACTGAATGGCGGTGCTTCTATTTGGGGAATATATGATAAAAAGATGCGAGATGGCGGGACTTGGAGTGTTGAATAGATGGACGAACGGACACACAGACAGATGCATGGATGTACGCATTAACGGACGCAGAGGCGGATGCATGAACGAACGCAGGGACGGGCGCACGAACAGACGCATGGACGGTCACACAGACGGACGCAAGGACGGACGAATGCTTCGCCACACTCTTCATCATTCACTCCGTGGATATGCTGCCCTTTTTTTAATTCACAGCACGTGGTAGGAGACTTTAGATGTGCCTTAAACTCGCACGCAGACGTTCGAGGTCAGGGTCCTGGCCGGACAAACTGGAACGCCCGAGAGCTTGGACCTCTAGTGCAGCAATTAGCATTGAGTGGCATACATGAAAGTGTACATAGTAGCAACTATGCCTATATTTGGCTTCGAGCAGAGTCGAGCAGGAGAACCGATCGCGTGTACGCATCCCCAGGTATAATTACCTACGTTCACGACACTGGGGTAATGTCATTGCCACCGACACTAGTGTATATTAGCAACCACAGCCTGGTTATACTCCTTCTCCACCTGCCATTGGGGACGCCAACGATTCACAGACTATGGCGTCTTGATTGCCGTGTCCCCCAGGACTCTTAGTCTGCTGAAAAGTTGTTATAGTTAAGCGCATCGCTCATTGTGGCGGATATAGCTGATTGAGCTCGCCTCAAATAACAGTGGCGCCATCATTGCAATGCGTAGGGTAGGGGACTTTGCGCCCATATGTCCAAAGATGCGTCATTGTTAATGCAAAAAATACGCAATGGCCAACGTGATCCCAGCCCTTTCCCGTTATGTGGGCATGGCAAGAGGAGCTCGTCGAACGGTACCAACGTACTATGCGTGCTTCATTGCTCTTGGCGAGACCGCCAGGTGGCGCCGTTTTGTTTGGCTGGCCGCATACAGTGCTCCACTTTCACGTGTTCTTGGCCCGTTACCGGGCCCCGCCCGTGTCTGTACAAGCTCACTATTCCTTCTAGAAGACTTCCGGGACACGCCGACACCATCCGGGCCCCGGTCCGACCCCAGGCTGGCCCCCCAGGCCCCTTCAAAAGTACGAAGCGGCGCGGCGCCGCGCTAACCCTAACGCGCCGCGCCTGCACCTCCACGATGCAGAGTCCTGCCCAGCACTCGACACCAACGACAACTGACGCCCTGTCGGTAAGCCCAGCCTCCTCCGGTCGTACCGCTGATACAGCCGTGCCTCCACTGTCAACATCTGGCAATGTCACCAGCCCCGCGCTGACAACAATACAGCAACAGGCAGCGTTCCTCAACAGCGCGCATGGTCCAGCAACGTGCAACGCTGGTGGCGTCTCTGCTACTCTCAGCTTAATAGCCACGCAAACGCCGGAGCCCGAGAGCCGTAATGCAGCGTTGGCATTGCAATCAACCACGCCTGCTGCTCTCCCCACCTTATCTGCGTCTGGCCTACCCATTGGAAATTCCGAGTCTGTCGACAAGCGCGTTTCGACGAGTGTCGTTCCTTCCATCGCCGACGTTTTGCCTTCCATCACTTCAGCTGACGACTTATCGACGGAAATGGACTTCACGGCATCGCAAGTCAACGAAGACAATACGCCATCCCCTGAAGGCAGCTGGAACACCGTTAGCGCCAATCGAAAACCTGCCTCGACCGCCCGCCCCCGCTCCGAGCTCATCACCGTCGGAATCCAACTTCCACCCGGAACACTCACGCCGAAACTGCCTCTCTATGACCTGCTTTCTACCATCATAGCCGCCGCAAATCTCTCTCCCAAGACCAGTGCGGAGGTCACCCTTCAAGCCAAACCTGCTCAGAGCCTTGTGTTTCTGAAAACGCACTCACCTCTCACTGCCCACCTCCTACTCTCCCTCACAAGTCTGGAACTTAATGGTAAGCCAATCACCATTAAGCCCTATGCCCTCAGTCCTCCAATATCATGTCTCGGCGTCATACACAACGTCGGTGGTCACTTCACAACATCTCAGCTCTTGCATGACCTCGAATCCTTTACTTCAGATATACTCGCTGCACGTATGATGGGCTCCACTGAATCCGTCCTCATAACATTTGCTGGAACCATCATCCCTCACTTTGTGTACTTCAAACGCGTCTCTTTCCGATGCCGTCCACATAAACCCAAGCCCCCTACTTGCACTCGGTGCCTTGCTATAGGGCACCGTGCTCATCAATGCCCCCAACACAGCGTTCCGGCCAAGTGCCGCCGCTGTGCGTCTCCTCTACCAGCAGATCCCGATGCTCACGTTTGCGCCCAACCCTGGTGCATCCATTGCCAAGTCAACACCCACTCATCTCTAGACTCCACCTGCCCCTACCTTCTAGCTAAGCAACGCGACTGCGCCAAAGCAGCTTTTCTCCGTCGCACAGCCATGCGCCGAGCCACTCAGCCTTCGCCGCCCTCCTCTTCAGCGCATGAGCTCCTATCACCTCCCGCAACATCCCCCCCGGGCTCATACGCCGCTAAGGTTAAGGGAACACCTCCCATGTGCACTTCTTCATCAAACACACCTTCACCATTTTCAAGTAACGAGAGCCGCTCCTTCGATCTGCGACTGGCTATGTTGGAGCGCAACCAGCGCGAGCAACAACGCGTCTCCGATGAGCTACAACAGAAAATACTTGCACTGACGCAGACACTCGCAACTACCACATCCTCTCTTACCTCTCAACTCACGGAGCTAAATAAGCAACTCACCACACTCACCGCCCCGACCTCCAGCTCCCATGTAACCAAATTGGCCGACATGGTCGAAACCACCACCACTGCGCATCACACTCGTTTGGTCCAGCTGGAAAATTCAATTGTCCGGATTCTTACGACCCTCGAAACCCAATCTAAACAACTGGAATCTTTCACCTATATGCTTAACTCCCTGCAGGAGTCACTTCCCCCGGCAAAAAAGAAGGAACGCGCACGCGTAGGTGCTTCCTCTACTCCAAATACCTAGATGGCGCGTGAAAAGGACCTCGATATTTTGCAGTGGAACTGCCGCAACTTTCGTCATAATAGGACCCCTCTCCATCAATATCTTCTCACCCGCCAAACATTACCCCATTTTCTCCTTATACAGGAGACTCGGGCGGCCCTTGCCGTCCCGGGCTACCGTGCATATCACGCTACGACGGGAAAGCCACTTGCGTCCATTTAAGTACGCAATGACGTTCTCGTTGAACCACTAGACGTACCCTCCCCCCTCCTGAAACATTTAGTTGGTGTGGTCTATTACCAACCCTCTACCCGTATTTCTCTCGCTCTGATGTCATTTTACAACCCCCCTGTCACGTCCTCTTTGTTTAGTGCTCTTGGCAAATTCCTGCACTCCCTTCCATCGACCACCCATATCCTCCTTGGGGGTGACTTTAATGCTCCTCATAGGCTCTGGGGTTACCCCCAAACACTCAAACCAGGTCGCCTTCTACACTGCCTCGCCCAGGAACGCCATCTCACCCTTCTTAATACTCCTGACACCCCTACTCGAGCGGGCACTGTTTCACAGCGTTCCACTACACCCGATCTCACGTTCTCTCGGAGTTCCCTTCCTTTTCACTGGCAGGTCTCCGCTGAAAATTTTTTCAGTGATCACTTTCTCATACACATCACCATCCCTCTTTCCCACAATAGGCGGAAACAACGAGTCGCTCACACTGACTGGGAAGCATTCCGTAATAACCTTTTGTCTGACTCATTTAAAACTTACGACGACTGGACGTCGCGGATCTCCGCAGCAATGACATCCTGTAGTCGCCGCGCTCGTTTTCAACTCCCCATTCCTGACCCTGATCCTCACTTCCTCCGATTATGGCGACGTCATAAACGTTTGAAACGCGCTCTCCGCTCCCAGCCACATAACTTCCAACTTTCCTTCCGAATTGATGCTCTGCGGGCTGAAATTATCGCTTACGGCACTTCTCTCGAGCACTCTCGTTGGAACACGCTGTGTGACGGCCTTGACTCCGCACTGCACTCGCGCTCTACATGGTCTCTGTTTAGGTCTCTCTTAGGTACCAAGCCTGCCGTTGCTCCCACCCTAGCTAAAGCTCTCACTCAAGGGACTCCATCTGATGTGTTTGAAAATTTAAAATCTCTGTATCTCCCACCCCCTCTCACACCTTCCTACCCAGATTACTGTGGCGAAGCTAACCCAGACCTGGACCGCCCATTCACGCTCAGGGAGCTGGAAGCTGCCTTAGCCACTCAATCTACCCGCTCGGCACCCGGTGAGGATGAGATAACATATACTACATTACGTAATCTCCCCGACAACGCGAAGGAATTTCTCTTACACACATTCAACGAAGCATGGAACAGCGGCTGTCTTCCAAGCTCTTGGACATCATCTCTAATTTGCATGATTCCGAAGCCCGGCAAACCTCCATCTCTCTCTAACCTTCGCCCTATCTCTTTGACGTCATGCGTTGGCAAGACTCTTGAGCGAATGGCCTTGACTCGACTGTCTGATTTTATTGAGGCGAAAGAGTTTTTCCCTCCTTCTCTTATTGGCTTCCGACGCCACGTTTGTGCGCAGGACATGTTCCTTGTTCTTCAGCATACTTTTCTTTCACCTTCTCGTAGTCAGATCCATGCGCTTGTAACCGTCGATGTACGGAAGGCATTCGATGGCGTGAGTCATGACCACATACTCGCTCAGCTCTCCTCCCTGTCATGTGGCTCCCGCATGTATTCTTACATCCGATCATTTCTTTCCAATCGAGTTGCTCGCTTCAGAGTCGATACTCATTTGTCTAACCCACACTCCCTCACCCGCGGCACTCCTCAAGGTGCCGTACTATCTCCTACTCTATTTAATATGGCTATGGCCCCCCTTGCCTCCCAACTGTCCCAAATACCTGACCTCCACCATATTTTTTATGCAGACGACATCACTCTCTGGTGTACGTCTGGATGTCCCGGCCACGTGCAGGATACTTTGCAACGTGGCCTGGACCTTATCGCTTCCTTTCTCGCTACTGCTGGCCTGTCCCCTGCACCGGAGAAATGTGAACTACTTTTGCTAAACCGGTCTGCGTACCAGCGCTCCCACAATACCCTCATCTCCCTACATCTTTCTAGCTCTCTCATCCCCACTGTTCAGCAATGCAAAGTTCTTGGCTTCCCTTTGCACGCGACAAAAAACGCGCAGGCCCTACATCACGCTGTGAGGACTTGCCACTCAGTGGCCCACCTCCTGCGACGCGTTGTCACTCGGCAGTCGGGGCTCCACGAGGCTCATGCGTGCCGTGTTGCACATGCGCTTGCCCTTAACAAGTTCCTGTACTTTGTACCCTACGTTCATTTCACCGAAACTCAACTCAACACACTTGAAAGAGCTCTATTAGGCCTCTACAAGGCAGCTCTAAACCTCCCTCTCACTACCTCTACCACTAAGCTCTTTGCCACAGGCCTCTTCCATCCATTACGTTCTCTTATTTCTCTGCACCACGACTCTCAGATTGCCCGTCTTTCTCTCACTCGTCAAGGCCAATGGCTATTAGCCCAAGCTGGTATCCCTCACATTCCCGTTTCCGTGCCCACCTTGCCTTCTGCCGCTAGCACCGCTGCTTCTAACCTTCGCATCCTTCCCCTCCCATCCAATATGTCTCCCGTTCTTCACGCCGGCCGGCGTCATGCGGCAGCACAGCATCATTCTCCTCCTCTCTCTACACAGGGAGTTGCCTACACGGATGCCTCATACATGGCTCCTCGGGGCTCGTGTGGCTACGTTATCTACCATCCACACCTTTCGTCACCTGACACGCACACCAGCGGGCCATACTTACACCCGCCAAATGTACTTTCGCTCGAGGTCCTTTCCATGGTCCACGCCATGCAGTCATTTTCCTCCCTCCCTTCTCTCCCCGAGTACACGATTTACTCCGACTCTCACGCCGCCATCCGTCACATACAGAACAACACGTTGCCCCCTGCTCTTCAACAGGAGGTCGAGCGAGCGGCCTCTGCTCTTCAACCCTCCACTGTCTTCCTCCGCTGGGTTCCTGGGCATTCGGGTATTAACGGCAATGAGCTAGCTCATCAGCTTGCCCGCGATATATTGCACCGGGCACCGTTCATTCCCTGGCCCACACCTTCGGAAGACAGTGAGAGCTCCGCGAATAACGATGGGCAGATCTCCTTGCGTCACACTATCAAGGAGGTATATCTCCAGCTCCGGCTCGACAAGCGTCTTTACCCTCCCCCTCATCCATCACTCACGGCGCTGGAGGCTCGAACTCTACGGCACATCCAAATGAACTGCTTGATAACCCCCTCTCGCCTTTTCCTTTATAAATATAGGTCTAACCCCTGCTGTCCTAATTGTCCTTCCCCATACGCTGACCTGTCGCACTGCCTGTTTTACTGCCCAACTGCTCAGCAATCCAGCTATTACCCTCCACCATCCCTTTCCATCACCTCCTGGCTCGACTGGATCGGCGCCGAAGGGGAAGAAGAACAGCGTCGACTGATCGCACAGGCGGTCGAAATGCTCGGCCTGTAAATTTGGCTGAATAAAAGTCTATTACTACTACTACTTGCTCTTGGCTGCAGCTTGGCGCTGTACACGTGCACCGTGTGCGCACCCTGAGGTGCTAAAGTATGCACGCAGAGCTCTGCTTCGTCCACCGGGCTCCCCTGCCCACTCGGTAAACTCTACCGCACCAGCTGCTGCGGGTACGCGTGACTTTCAGGCATTCAACACTATCAGTCAATGGTTCGATCTGTTCCTAGTGTAAGTTACCCAGTATCCCTTTCTTCGCATCCACTGCTAAATGACTTACCACAAGATTGCAAAATGTCACATGACATTCTGCTATCACCGCCATTCGATGACGAAATCAAGGGCGCATTAGACGCAATGAAAAAGGAATCGGCTCAGGGCCTGACGGACTCCCTGCAGAGTTTTATGTACAGTTCTGGCCCATCATTGGTCCATTTATGTCACGCGTCATTCGCAAGCGTTTCCGAGAAATTACCTTTCCAACCTCTTTTTACAGAGGCCGTATAACACTAGTTTTCAAGAAAGTCCAAATGTCCACGCGACCAGAAGGTTCGCGCCCTATTACCCTGCTCAATGTAGATTACAAGATCTTGGCCAACATCTTGGTGCGCCGAATCAGTCCATCTCTTGCAACACTAATCGCTCCCCACCAGGCCTGTTCTGTTCCGGGCCGAGATATACACACCCTTACGTGTTTAACGCGTGACATGATTCAGTAGACCTCTAGCCGATGCGCGCAAAGACTGTTGGTTTCCTTAAATCATGAGAAAGCTTTTGATTTCTTAAAACATGTCTACTTACTTAATGTTTTACATGCATTCGGATTTCCGAATAAGTTCATTGACCTCATTCACCTGATGTACACTAATCCAGAAAGTACGCTTTACATAGAATCCCGTAAAAGTCACCCATTTAATTGAAGTCATACGTGGGGTCCGTCAAGGGTGTCTCCTCACCCCAGTTCTATTCATCCTTACATTGTAATCCTTCTTAAGGGTCGTTGAACGTGACCCGCCGAATAGAGGCTTGCCCCTACCTGGTAACACTCAAATAAAGGCCACAGCATATGCACAGCATATTACTGTATATGCACATGTACGACACATGCTCTAAACCAACTGAGTATATTCCTACTGCAACAAAACTGCAGTAACCACGTGCACATTTACACGTATGGCTCGACTACACCGTCCAGTTCAGGTGGAGCACTGGTTATACCATCACAAGGGGTAACTCGGCGCTTTAAGACTTCACATGCGACGACATCCACGACGGCAGAACTCGAGGTTTTGCGTTGTGCACTGAAATTCATCTATTCTGAAGAAATACCAAGTAAATAGGCCGTGTTTTCTGACTCAATAACGGCGTTACAGTGTCTGAGGTCAGTTCTCCGACGTGGATGCCACGACCAGTTGACCTACCAAACCGTGAAACTTCACCACCTCTTAATACAAAAAGGCTGCGACATCGTCTTTCAATGGTTACCTGGGCATCGTGGTATAAGCGGATATGATTCTGCCGATCATGCTGCTCGCACGTCAAATGAAGAAGTAAACAGCGTTCCGATTCCGCTTTCAAGAGCGGACGCGGCGAGGCAGATTCGTCAACTGGCCCGCAGCCTCACACTGACTGAGTGGAACACACCAAGCATACGACGCACAAGACAAGTTTGCTGCACTGATGAAAATATCGAACACCTGCTGTGACACTGTCTTCGATTTGCCTCAAACATACAAGTACTTGCCAATGCAATGCGGTGACGGGATGATCGGCCTCTACCTATGCAGGTGCTATTACAACAGCGTCCAAATCCCTCGACAGCCCACAAGGCAGTGAAAGCACTATTGCGTTTCTTGAGAAAGACGGGTTTGTGTGAACGCCTCTGACATGCGGTGAAGTTCTGCAGGCTGCAGTGAAATTACTGTCAGTCTCTTTTTTTCTTTTCCTTCTCTTCCCTCTTTCTCATCTTTCTTGTCCCCTTCCCTAGTCCACCATTGTAGGGTAGCCAACTGGACGTCTTTCTGGTTAACCTTCCTGCATTCTCCCTTTTGTTGCTTCTTTTCTTCTTTCTTTTCTACATAATGAACAGTCGCTGCAGCATGTTCATAATAAGTTCCATGATTTCGGCGTTATCTCCAGTGCAAGGTAAATTATTCTAAAAGCCAGTATTTTTATTCGCAACCCCAGCGGTCGTATCAGCATCACGTTGCCGTTACAGTGGTCTCCTAACATTGCAATACTAAGAGCTATTTTCACTGCATTTGGTAGACAGGACAGCATCTGGTCATCCGTTGTGCAAACTATTCGAAATAATATAATAGCAGCCAGGTATTTCGAATTCCCCCTCTTGGAACGCCGATACTTATCGCAAATGGTGTACCTGGGAAAAGTTTGGTACCTTTGCCATTCTGTTAAGCCGCCGCTCCACGTCTGGAGGAAAGTGCAAAGCTACATCAGTTCATTTTTTTTTCGGTCTGGTGGCACAGAATCGTTATCTCGTCCGGCGTTAGCTCAACCACGAGATCAAGGCGGTTTTGCATTTCCCCGATGCTTTCGTCACGGCTTCTACCTTGTGCCTCCGCACTGTGTTGTGAATACTAAGCAATGATGGCACGCCCACTCAGACACTGGCTCGCTACCATCTGGGGCCATCACTACGTGTCTTCCTGACAGCTGGCCAAATTAACCAAGGTCTCCAATCAACTGAATTACCATCTCTGTATCCAGCCCTTGTGGCATTTCATTGACGTTTGCAGGCTACGTGCTGAATAAATAAAATAGAGGTGGCTGAATCTAAAGTGGTGGACACAATGGTCGTCCTTCTACGACCCATGGTGCTTCGAGCATCGTCACTCTATTATGAACCGACCTTGGAAACCAATAACTGCAACAGTGTTGCCAGGGCATCTCCGGGACTTTGTCTGGCGGCTAGGGCTTGCTCCCCACTCGAGATTGGTTGCAGCGGTGGCAGGTGGTTCACACTTCCACTTGCCCCAACTGCGTCATAGTTGAGACCAATCAACATGTGACGATTGATTGTGTGGTCTCCCGCCCTTTTTTTTTGGCGAGCGGTCCATGTGGTTTTCGGGGACAGGGTGCACGAACATTCTCGTCCAACAGCCGATTTCCGCGTGGGCGCTTTTCGGTTCTTTTGATTCATAGTTGCAGGGCTGTTCAGCCTTTGGCGTCACCGATGCGAGGCTGTAGCTGTGAATTGCCGCCGGTGTGCTTTGTGTCCGATACTGGGCCGATCTAGACGAGAGATTCTAGTGTTCCTCTCTGAGGAGCTTTTTTTTTTCGGGGAGCACGAGTTTCTGCGGCATTGGTCGCCCTTTCATCAGCGTTGAACACGGAAGGTTACAACTTTTTTTTTCGACCGGTGTGGTGCTAAGTAGCTCCCGTTGAGTAGTTATTAGAGATTTTATTTGTAACCAATTCTGTATAATTGCATCTATGGCAGTGCTATACCATTCATTGTGTCATGATATCACAATGAGTTTTTGTGTACATGTGTGCCAACATTTTCATGTATATTGGGCAATGATGTCTTCATTGCAACGTAGTGTTGTCTATTTTGGTACATAGATGTGCCACAGTGTATGTTTCTTTATTACTGAACTGTTATAAAAACTTTGTTCTTTGCACATAGTGCAAATAAACTTTCTAATATCTTTATAAGAAAAAAAGTCGAGGATAAGTCTTGCAACGTCTTTTTTCAATGACACATAGTTATGTGACCATAACTGAATGGACTAAGTTGAAAGTGAGCGTGACAACTGTGTGTTTGTTCTAGCCAAATGAGAACTTTCCGACTCACCGATGTAGGTCTGCATACAGTCTGTTTCAAGGAAAGTGTCCAATATTCTTTAAAAATCACAGGAAAGAGGTATCTGCATGCTGCTTGCAGCGTTGCCTTTCCTGTGGTAGAACACATTTTCGGATGCGTAGAAACAATAATTATGACATTCCTTGTAGAAATGAACACAAATAAAGTTTTAACCAGTGATCATAGCTGGTCGATTCTGACATTTCGTGTGGGTGGCACGTCGGTTTTGGTTTCGCCAACTAAACTGGCCAGATTGAATCACTCCGCTGTGATTACCAGTGGTAGATTTTTCAAAATTTTGAGTGGCGTTCGACTATTCGTAAAAGGGCCTTGAATTCGTCATTTTGACTTGACCGGCTATTACCACTGGTTAGAAAGTTAATTGTGTTAATTTCTACAATTACTGCTGTTAGTATTGTTCGTGCCTTTCTCGATGTGGCATCTGCCGCAGAAAAGCAATGCTACAAGTAGCACTCAGATACCTTCTTCGAACGCAACTTGCTACGCGAAACGTTAGAGACACTAGACAGTAGACCTTTTTCCGAAGAGAAGATCCTTGGCTCATGGCTCTACGGGTCGCTGGCCAGCAAAGCGACGCGGGCATTGGTAAGTTTTCTAAAGGCGACCGGACTACGCGACCGCTTATAAGCGTGCAATGGACAAGGTCACATCTACACACACGTTGCCCTTTACTTCTCTATCTCTTCTTTTTAATCCCCTCACCCCTTCCTCCAGTGCAGGGTAGCAAACCGGACGTGCGTCTGGTTGACCTCCCTGCCTTTCATTTCTTCCCTTTCTCCTCCTCCTCCTACCTCCAGATACCTTATTTCTGTAACTTTTAAAGAATATTGGACACATTTCTTAAAACACCCTATATATGTGTATGTGCTACTTTGTTTTAGAGGTGAAGCTCCTGAAGCCATGGGTCGTGCGTCCTCGATGTATGTTGTACGTAGCCACCTGTCGTTTAGTTCTTGGAATGTCATATGTCATATACAAGTACCGTTACATGAAGTGCATCCGTCCATCTGTCCATCCGTGCGTCCGTCCATCTGTCCGTCCTTTATATTAGTCGGCGGCTTCATTGCTCACATTATGAACCTTAGGACCTAACCTCACCCACTCTTCAACGTTCACTTCGTTGAAATTCGTGCGGTTCTTTCTCATTTAATAAACTACTCTTTCGAAATTCCTCTATCATCACTATTGCTTTGAGAAGACGTGACGCTTGGTAAGCGGGAAAGCACGCATAAAAGGAAATTGGAAAGGCGACGTCACTTGGATGTCACGACGCTTGGTGCGAGAATTTCAAATATTTTTACTGTTCCTACTGAGTGTACGTAGGTCCAAATTGATTAAAAAGAAGTATACACGCACCTCTGAAGAAGCCATAGATTTGGCATACCCATTTGCAGAAAGTTTTGTTGAGCAAATGCGGCCATATTATGACAAATGCACTTAGAAATCTATGACATCATGTGCGAGGATATTGGCTCGAGATTTCAGATCAAAACTGTGACCTTGATCTGCTCCTCTCTTGACAAGCCAATAATGGTGGAATTAACTACATTAGAGTTCTACTGAGAACTCCAACCTTGTTAATTTCACCATCATAAACGGATGGATGGATGGTGGAACTTCATTTATACTCCTGAGAGACGCGGCTAGAGCGCAGTGGGCTGCAGCCACGTTGGGTCGGGCAGGATACGCCTGCGCGCCACATCGTGGGCTCTCTGGAATCCCCAAAGCTAATCCCCATTGTTGGAGCTTCTGATAGCGGAACACCATCATAGATGACATTTGTGACTGCATGGTACCTGAAGGGCATACTCTTCTTTTACGGTTTATCAGTAATAAGGGTATTTAGGTCATTGGCATCACCCCCTTTTGATCCGTGAATACTCTTTTTTTCCCAAGGTGCAAGGGTGTTAGTTATAGACCCTGTGAAACCCTCTAAAAGTGTTACCTGGTTTAATTTTCGTAGCACAGCCCCGCCACGGTGGTCTAGTGGCTAAGGTACTCGGCTGCTGACCCGCAGGTCGCGGGTTAAAATCCCGGCTGTGGCGGCTGCATTTCCGATGGAGGCGGAAATGTTGTAGGCCCGTGTACTCAGATTTGGGTGCACGTTAAAGAACCCCAGGTGGTCGAAATTTCCGGAGCCCTCCACTACGGAGTCTGTCATAATCAAATAGTGGTTTTGAGACGTTAAACCCCACAAATCAATCAATCAAATCAATTTTCGTAGCACAATTTATTATTATAAACTGATTCACTGTTTCCTTTAGTGTCGCTTAACTATCTTCTGTGTCTCATTACTGTAAGACATGGAAAAAACAGAGAAGCAAAGTCGCACTAAGAGGCACACGAGCGTAACTTGTTACGGAGAAGGTAATCGGTGAAGCACAAACATAACTATCAAAGCTTTTACAGCGAGATTACGAATATTACGAGCCAGAAAAGAGAAACCTAGCAGGCTGCGTTCATCATCGGCTCACAATGGAAGAGCGTAAAGGTCTTGTTGATGCGTGGGAAGCCTTTCCTTAGGGCCTCAGTGAATGAAGGTCAGAAGAGGAGTACGGAAGCAGCAACATCAGCACGAGTGATCGAAGGAGCATGTCTCAGCATGAACAGGAAAAGAGAATCAGTTTCGTTGCTCGCACTATGGTTGCGCTAGAATGGCTCATGAGCTCTAAAGTATACGCGTTGCACCGTCGGAAGTTGAAGGGCAGAACTGGACCTGTAGGAAATCACGCCGGGACCTGTTTCTTGCGCTTGGCTCCCGCTGAGCATTGGTTCGCTAGGGCGTTGCTGTTCGACGAGCATCGCTCAGCAGCAACAAAACAAGGGCTGTATCGGCTTCTTCCTATCTTCCATAAAACACTCGCAGAGCATCTTCCGGCGCCTCGTATATACGGCGTGCTCGCTACATCCCCTCGGCCCATCAGTCTTAGTGGTCAGAAAAAATCGGCGCGGGCTGACATCTTGACCCTTCTTCGCGAACTTGCTTCTCCACTTCGGCTGCACGACTGTCGGGTTCTTTTATATCTTCTTAGCTTGATCCGTGGTTTATCTTTCTATTTCATGTATAGGACGTGCACAGCTGGATCTCTACTTCTTTTTTGCCGTCCACGTTGGAGGCGCGTCTTGGAGGTGTGGTTCGGTCCGCCTCTTTCAATCGCTCACCTGTCCTTCTATTGACGGCACGCTTGCCGTCATCCGTGGGGGAGGGGAGTTGCCACGCTGCTCGCGTTGTGGTAACTCCGCACGCATGCTGCATAAGCGCTAGCTTCTCGATGGGGGGCTGTAGCATTCTGCCTGATTCTTCTAAGCGAAACTAGGCAGAACGAGTTCTGCCTGCCGTAGAGGCAGGTTAGCGCGGATGAGCTCTGAATGCTTTGTGACAAGCACTTACGGGTGAGATTTCAAGTTCCAGGGACGAGGTTCTTTTCCCAAGTTTTATTTTGCATTGCGTGACAAGACTGTGAAAAACTTTCTTGCGTTTTCGCGTTATTTATGGAGTGAGATTAGTCTTACGTTTGGATGCTAAGCGGCCTGCGGACCGAAATTCATTCAGGAGTGGAGGCCTCTTGTCAGGCTGAATAGACTTTAGCATCTGCTCTTAATTCTGTCAGGTTTCGGGACAACTAAAGTTCAATTCGACCCGATTCAATTCAAGTTCATTTGTGGGCAAACTGGAAATTAATAGCTCCTGGACACTTTGCTACATGCAATGTATTCTAGAACATATGGAAGAGAATGCAAATTTTCGCAGGTTGCCGAGTGGACTCTACAGCATGGTCTGAGAAAGTGACAATAATCCGCAAACAACGCCTATCTAGCCGCCTACTGAGAACCAGTGTGCGGCATAGATTTCAAGCCCGAATATCGAGGACAAGCTACAGGTGATGAACTGAGCTGGGCTATTAGCTCTAGTTCCCGACTACTGGGCTTTAGCAGGCCGTCGACTTCCGTGCGTAAACAGTTTGGTCAAGCATGTCAACTTTAGTTTTCTTTTTTGTTTTGCGCTTGTGGGCATGTATTCACAAAACGCCTTACGCTAGAATGGCTCGTAAGCGCTAAGTGACTTCCCAGCCATCCTGCCGATCCAGACTTTAGCATCTCATTCTCAAAGCCAAATAGCCAGCTGCAAACGATATTTGCAGAGAAAAAGCCTTTCTTGATTCAGCGCCTGGTTCGTGCTCGGTGAAGACCTGAAAGGTGAAAATTTGGGCACGCTGATACGACAAAATATATTGAATAGCAGCTCACCATACAAAAATTATCCCAGCGTGCGTGTTCTTCGCCAGTCCTTGTCGGTTTGTGCTGCTTTTAGATTTATTCTGAACCCCGTTAGTGGATGTTGTCGATCCTGTATTCTCTGACGGTGCGCTGTGGCACAAACCACGCCGAGCGAGCAATGATTAATAGGAACTTCTCGGCGTCCGTCGCTAGACGGAGAAAAGAACGTTTCGCGGTTCGTCGAGCGTGCCAGCGGGGGTCGCACGGGCTCGGCGAGATGTCAGTAGAGGCTGCGTCGAAAACACGACGTTCCGTTGAAAGATCGTGCGCGCTCTTGTGATTTATGTGACCGAGTCACCAGCCTGGCTTGAAGCCATTGCGGATAGACCCGCAGCGCCATCACGCGAGTGCCTTGGGTACCTTTTGGTCGTGCCACCATTCATTACCCGCAGGCGCGTCAGGTGAAAGGGAATTACTTTGGTGGGAGTTCAGCCTCGAGGTGTTTACCAGGCGCCCCGTTTTGTCCCAGCACTTCGCGAGACACGCTGCGTTTTCTCTCCGTCGCTACAAACCATGTCGCTTGGGTGAAGGATGCAACATTTTGAACACTAGCTTACCGAAACAGAGCGCCTGATCATTTAGTATGGCTGGAAGTTCTTCCATTAACGTGTAGATTGTAATAAACAAGACAGTTCAGGCGTTCGCAGGGTATATAGCAGCAGCAGTATTTTATTACTATTTTTTTCACGACAATTAACATGGTAGAAGTCTGCGATGAAAATGTCGCCGATTTTTTGCGAGCAGGCATAGCCCATACAAACGAGAACAAAAAAAACCACCCAGTTGATCTGTGCCATAACAGCAGAATTGAAATTTGCAATCTGTCAGCGTAGAATGTGGGGCTTTTGAATCTAAGCCGCCTTTCTTGTTCGGGTCACGTGTAAGAGAGAAATGAGGAGTTGAAATACATGTGTGCGGACTGCTCCCACAGAGTAGAATTATTTGAGACATTGAAATTGTATCGGTAATTTTAGTACACACACGTGCATCAAAACAGACATCGTCAACGTACGACATAACGGTCATCGAATAAGGGATAATAGCGTACTTCTCATATTAGTTCTGCTATTGTGCTCTCGCGTAGCAGAAAGGGGATGAAAGAAACACTGCGGCCGCTGTTTTTGTTAAATGCTGTCTTCTCGTGGGAACCTCGAGGTATAGCAGTATACGTCAAAAGTAGGAATAAACAAAACGAACAAAGTGAGTCTCGAGATTGAAAAGGAAAGCGAGTGGCGCCAGAACTGCCTAACTGCGAGCTTCTCGGAATCCTCCTATACGAGCCCTCGAGCGTCACCAACACCGCTGGACGCTCGTCTTAATGAACCTTGGTTTACATGCTCACCGATTTGTAAGGGATTTCGATGTACCCTGCTCACGCACGCCGATCACGACAGTAGACCGGCGAAACGAGTTGGGATACTCAGTTTGCCGTTCACACCAACGTTGTGTTTTCATACTCTTCCCTTCCCCCACCCAGCCTCACTCGTAGGCACGGATGCGCGCAATTATTGACGTTCATGAGCGCACGCAATATCGCGACAGTTCGTCGTGGATAATAAAGGATGGCGTTGGGTTTGAAAAAACGTGGGAGGCGCCAAAGGGCTGCGAATGATGCCAGTGTAGTGCGACCTAGATAGCACTGCGTGAGGGTAATTAGTTTCTCACGTGCCTGCAGCGAATTCGACGCAGTTTTTTTTTTTCTCGCTGAGCGCGAATTGCACTCAGTGTCTGATCGGAACGCGATTGGCGCACCAGGACCATCTATTTGCTCTCGCTATTTAACAGCCAAGCAGCTGAGTCCCTGCCCGTTATTATTTTATGTTGTGACATTTTGTTCTTATTTATGCAAGGAACGAGGAAATGGGCTGACGTTTGGATACGACGACAAGCGAAAAAGAAATAGGGCGAACATTCGCTGCTCGCTCGTTTTGCTGGTGTCTCCTTTCATCGTACCAGTGGCCCCGGAAAGTAACGAGTCTGTCTTTTCCTATGACGGCGGGCAAACGAAAGATGCACGGCTGTGTTAACTTGTTACCGCGTGGTGTGCGGCGTGGAAGGCATAGCTGTTGAGCGAATGAAACACAGGAAACAAATTCAAGGGTAGATTCCTGTTGGTAGAGGTTTGAGAATGCTGTGCCGAAATGGATTTCAACAATACTAGAATTCATAGGCGTGCACACCATTTAAGCTTTAATCGTCACTCATCCCTCTCTTCCCTGACACTTACAGAGTCTGGAATGAAAGAAGGATCACAGGAGATGAAAAAAGTAATTGAAGTCATTACATGCTTTTCAACACCCACCCACTTTTGACTCCCGGCTTTCTGACAGTACAGATCCGAATAAACAGTTCTTATAGTGCAACTGTTGCAACATCTAGTCTTCCCAGCCACCTATTATTGCAGAAAAACAAAAGCTGCGTCGCCAAATCCAGCAGTTTAAAGGGATAATAAAGGCAACTAATTTATGTCATATATATATATATATATATATATATATATATATATATATATATATATATATATATATATATATATATATATATATATATATAGTATGAAGAAGGGCAAGGAGGTAACCAGAAACAAAGTGTCTGGTTTGCTACCCTGCACTGGGAACTTAAGTCAGACTGACAGCTACATCTATGAAAACGTCCAAAATGACAGCATTATCAGCAGCAGTGTTCTACGTACCCAGACGTTAAGCTAAATGTTCAAAAATACATGTGCCATGAGTAGGACATTCGCAAAATAATGCCGATGACGTCAGAGTTGTCGCCTACAAGCAATCACTAGAAATTGAACAGGCTGCAATAAAAAAAAGACCGTCCCATGCATCAAGAAATGTATTAAGAGACTCCGGGTCCGTTTGTGTATGACTTATAAAAAAAAGCTGGACCTCACTATGGGGAATGGTGCGAGTGGTTCGAAAGTTCCATTTTTGCTCGGCTGAAGAGGAGAGGTTGTGCCACCTAGCAGGACCCTATTGAACCAAGCAAGCCTGTCATCTTAGAAGCAATAGCAGAAAATTGTTCAAGGACTGTTGTTGTGACTGTGGCTCCCGCTACTTTCGAACTGCTGCTACTGGTGTCGGTGGCCACGCAGTAAATCCGAGCAACGTTGCGAACGGCCGCAGTGACGTGAAAGCGTCCACCCTAAGGCGGGTAATTTGAAGTGCGTTAACGTGATGCGGACAACTAAAACGTGACTTTCTTTCAAAATCAACCCTTATTTAGCACAAAATCAGCACAATGAAGTTTATGGACCTCTATTTCGGCGATCAACATCGACTAACTATTTGTCTTTATTGTCCCTTTAATTAATTATTTACACGTAAGGTCGGATCGAGTAAAGGTAAGTAGCAAACCTTCTACTAGCCTTTAATGATTAAGCCACAATCTTAGCTTATATACGATGAAGGGACAGATGCATTAAGTAAAATCATTGGGTGCACCTCACGTACACCTTAGATGAATCTGGAGGAGAATGGAGCGCTCCCACCTCTTGCACATGCCTATGACGCATGTGGAAGGGCCCCTGACTTATTTCTTCACAAAACACGTGGAATGTTAACACGAGGCGTTCAACTTGTCAGGATGTCAGGGTTTTTCGACTACACGCACTGCTACTATCTCCCTAATAGAGTAACCGCAAGCGCAGAAAGTTAAGTGAAATGAGTTTATCGTGCACGGTAATCACACGAGACGTTGCAGAACGGGGTTGAGGCTGCGTGTTAAGGCAAGTAGGAGACAGCTCCCAAGAGACAGCTCTCGTATATGGACCAACTGAGAGCTTATTTCAAATTGGCGTCATGTGAATAAAAGGCCAGCGTCGCGAATTGCGGCGCTAAGACTGGAAACACCGGGATAAAATAATGCGCTATATTTTCGCATTTTTATTGGCTGTTTATGAGTGCTGCACGTATTTATTGCTAATTTTTTATAGAAAAATGCGCGTGGTGTTTTTTTTAACAGCGGTGCGATTTCGGTGGGTGGCGGTTATTAGTCTGTGAGCTGCGAAGAGAAAACGGTCATCATAAAGGACTTACACGTGCTCCCTTTATCCTCTTCTTCATCGTCCTCGTCTTTTTCATATTTTGCTTCGTGTACTGAACACGTGTACCGATTTCTTTCGCACAGGATGCAAAACTTCGATGGGCGAGACAGCGATTACACACACACAGAGAGAGAGAGAGAAAGAGAGAGAGAGAGAGGGACGAAGCAAAATAAATTAGAGATTTTTTCGCCCACGTACTCACGAGCTGAAGGCGAGTGTTTCAACCACTTGGTTATCCAGGCACGCTAACAGATCATAGTCAGAGGTGGGTAAGGGAAGTGGAGGGGGGATTTGAGGAGGAAAAATGAACGGAGGGGAGATAGGGCAGATTGTAGCCCATAAGGAAAAAGAAAAAAAGAGAAATATAAAAGCAGAAACAGAGATAAAATGGAGAAAGACAGACAGAAAACAGGAGACAAGAAAAACAGAGAAAGAGAGAAAGAGAAGATAGAAATTGAGAGCGAGAGCAGTAAATATGGCACAAGCGCTGACCTTCAACAGTTGAATTTGAGCGTTTGTGTCGTATTTTTCGTGTTTCTTGTTTGTCTCTTAAAGACAAACTGCAACAAAATTTTGCACTGCGTAAAAAGTCACTAAATGCGTAGGGTAGCCAGAGAAAATACTGCCTGCCAAATGTCACCTTGGAAATATCAGTTCTTGTCTTACAAAAAAAAAACTACTATCCCACAAATTCATTTTAAGAAGGCAAAAAATACCTGCGTCTCCGCAACCTTCACTGCCTCCAGGATTGTGCCTCAAGTGCAAGCTATGCTAACTTCCTTTTGGATTATCGAAGGTTCTTTATCTTTATTCCTATTTTTCCTGATCAACTACGAGCTCCAGCAACTTAAAAAGGTGATGAAAGTTCCTGAATGAGCAAACGACACGAGTACAGTAATAAAAGAAAGGAAGGAGTGCAGGCATTCCTGTGCATGCTGCGGCTGTCGCGTTCGAGCAGAGAACTGCGTCGGCGTGCGAGGGATGAAAGTTGTCTTTTCTGCGGATAGATCCTGTGGTTTTCGCGATGCTGGCAATTAGTGCACGCCAACGCGCTGGCTTCCGCAAGAGCACCGCAGCTATTTAATTCAGCTCCCGACTGCCAAATCTCGTGTCTTTTTTTTCCGTCATGTTTCTCCCCGCGTGCATATTGCATTACCGCTGACACCTTTTTCGAGGCTCGTGCTAATTAGCGTGAGCGCAACCTGTTCAGAATGCACGGCAAGGCGAAGAATAGTGAATGAAAAAGGCTGTGAGCTTTGCGGCAACCCTTGGGGTACCTGTGTTCTTCGAGTTTTCACCTTGAATCTTGTGATTTTCTGGCATTCTAGAGGAGTGTACGTGACAAAATGAGGAACTGCAATGCTTTATTTACCAAATTACCGGATGAATGGAAGATGGATGGAGGATGGATAGAGGATGAAGGCGAAAATGCTGTAGGCTAAAATGCTGTATACGCCTGTGTGCTCAGGTTTGGGTGCACTTTAAGAAGCCCAGGTGGTCAAAATTTCTGGAAGCCTCGACTATGACGCATCCTACAATCATGATAGTTTCGGGACGTTAAACTCCACATATATATCTTTCGCGCTTCTCGCTGCTATCACCCCGAGACTGGAATCCGCCTGCAGCAGACTCAGCAAACTTTGGCACCCAGTGCGTGCTTTGCGGGACTCGACTGAAGTTATTCCGAACCGTGTTTTTTAGGTTATAATAGTACTTTTTTATCAAACGCTTTTTCAATCTGTGCTGCCCCTGCAGAGTTGTCGCCTCGTGCCACTTCACTTGCACAACAGCTCAGGCTAACACATTATCGGCGCCTGTATAACGTCAGTTTCGCTCGAAAACTGCTCGATCACTCGCCGCGTACCTGCTGTTGCATCGATGTCAATCCATGAAAAAAAAAGAAATCCCATCGTTGACAGTTCACGAGCGAGAAAGGAACCGTTAGTAGGTAGGTCCAGCTGCCGCCAAATATTGCGGCGAAATAAAATACACGTTGTCGGGTGTGACGCTGGTATTACACGCTACAGAGCCTTCTTCGCAAATTCGGTAGTTTTCGAAGCGCATGTTAAGGAATTTATGGGCGTTTGGTAAACGCTACTGCTCCGATCAACACGGCTGGTCATAAACTTTATGTCAAGGAGAGGGGAGGGGGAAACACTGTCACATTTTTGCTTTTGAGAGGTAGTTGATTGATATGTGGGGTTTAACGTCCCAAAACTAGCATGTGTTCATGAGAGACGCCATAGTGGAGGGCTCCGGAAATTAGGACCACTTTGGTTTCTTTAACGCGCATAGAAATCTGAGCACACTGGCCTACAGCATTTTCACCTTCATAGAAAATGCAGCCGCCGCAACCGGGATTCGATTCCGTGACCTGCCCGTCAGAAGCCGAGTACCTTAGTAATTAGACCTGCGTGGCGGGGCTTTCAGAGATAGTGTGAATGGAAAATAGAACGCTCGAGCCGAGCAGAAATTTATGACGAATGTTTAGTTCCATTTAAATTTTCTTGCATGTAACAAAAAAATGGTAAGCATTCTAATGTTATTACTTGGTTTGTGCTTAATGGGATTAAGCGCATGTGGGTTCGATCGTTCATTCCGCTTATGTTATCGTCTCGTGGGTGCCTATTTTTCGGAATTACGACGTATCTTAGACGCCAAAAAGTCGGTAGTTTATCTACTAGTGAAATATAGCACATTGGAAACAAGTGCCCATGTTGATATTGTCACGGGCGCGTAGCTTACAGAGCCGTTGCGGCAATGACAAAGGAATTCATAGTCTTGAAAATGTTTCACTCCATATGTTCACAACTATCAGCGTTCAAGTGTAAACGTGTCAGCATTTAGATAAAGATGCAGTAGCTTATCGGGTCGCTAATGATGGTAGCCTTTCTTAGGATGCGCAGATATTTTGGTCTGTCTGTCTTTCTGTCTGTCATACCATTCAGCCACTCTGCCTAACTTGCTAAACATTCAGCCATCTTGACTTGGTGGCTGCGTTCATACTTCGGATTATTGTCGACCAAAAAGCACGTAGTAGGCATATCTAAAGCACAACATAATTACGTAAGTATTAGCTGGTGTATTCCTTTGTAAGAAAATGCATATGTACTTAATTTTGAGAAACCTAGTGTTTCTTACGCTGCACTGAAAATGTGACGCGATGCACAAAGAAGAGCTTTGCCGACTAAAGCTCCTTGATCTTGAGATCAAGGGGCTTTATTGCCGACGATATGAGGCTGCCACCTGGCAGTGGCCCTTGATTCTGCACAAGCTCACGTTTCCCGACAGCACTGCCAGATGGCGTCCATATCTCATGCAGCGTAGAGTAACTCTATGCTGCAGCCAATTTAACGTAGAGAAGGCGCTGCCTGATGCATCACGGGTGGCCGCGGGTGAGACCAGGAGTCAATTAGTACAGCCGGCTGAAGACTATCGTTTTTCGACGACATTTGCAGCGAAGCGTGCAGATACGTGACCAACTTTTTTCTTTAATTATGTCCGAATAAAGGACAATCATCTTAGCGTGCTCAGATAACCAGACCTAATCTGTCTAATGATCAGTCAAAAGATCGTCTTATGAGGTGATCTATACCTATAATTCTCTGCAATGCTGGTGAGTGAGCGATGTGGGCGTGAAAATTTGTTCATGGCGCCATCAAAAAATACCTTTAATACGTTCTTGCTTCCGCATGAAAAGTTTTTATTTTATTTTATTTAGAAAGACCTAAGAGAAGAAGTAACCATCAAAAGCGTTTCAAGCGTTCTTTAGATGGTTTCGAAACTCTCTTCATAGAGCTTTGCATCCGCACCCACGCGGGTGATTGTCGTCTTCCACAGGCTTCAGCGTCTTCACACTTTCTGGTCTATGGACGGTGAACCTTGTGCTGGCGTCAGACTCCTTGTTGGGACCTAGTTATTAATGCACGCACCGCTCTGATGGGTTGAGCCCGTGGGAATGGCCATTAGGAGTCACGGCATGTTCGACTTAAAGGTGACTCACAGCGCACGTATTGCATACACTCTGCAGGAACGTGATGATAGAGGCTGCACTTCTGCCCTCGGCATTCGTTTGGGCTAATGGCTTGCTATCGTGAGGCGAGACACACACCAACACTAAAGGATTTATGACCCCGATGCGGGACTTCGCCACAATGTTGCAAAAACGAAACTAAAGTGTAAAAGCCTCCAACTGACAGAGACGTTTCTTCGGTTCTCCACGACGAACTAGCATGCATACAGATTAGGTTTGTGATGAATAGAAGGCGAGTACGGATTGGTTTCCTGGTTCCTCGTATATAAATACATTCGCATGAAATGCGAGAATAAGAGCAGACAACCTGAACGCCTCTGGGGGTTTCCAGGTTGCCCGCCCGACCCCGCTGTATGAATGATTGCCGGCTAGCGTGCTTGGGTTGTCTTATCTACACTGTCCGTGTGTGCTCAAGATAGTGATTCTTCGCGTTCTTGCTTCGTGCATTTTCCCGCCTTGAATGTGTTGCTTATGAGGATATTGTGAACAGATCTTAAATACACGGGGTCACGACTCTCCTTCTGGGGATGGCACCTTGCTGGGAACCTCCCCCCCCCTCCTCTTTTTTGTTAGTTGCCTCCATGGGGAACTTCTCAAACTTTAATTAGTTTAGTCAGCTAGACAGGCGGTTCTCTCTAAATGGGAAGAAAAACAGGTCACGCTTTCTTTCGAAGCAGCCTCATCTTCTTTTGTCCTCTGTGCTAAATTATCAGTTTTGATTCTTGGTTCGGAACTATACGTAAGCTCCGAACGGACATACATACAAACCTCAGCTATTGAATGTACACTACCCCCAAATCATATGAGCACCGACTATATCCACCCTAATAAAAGCTTGATTGATATGTGGGGTTTAACGTACAAAAACCACCATATGATTATGAGAGACGCCGTAGTGGAGGGCTCCAGAAATTTCGACCACCTGGTTTTTTTTAACGTGTACCCAAATCTGAGCACACAGGCCTACAACATTTCCGCCTCCATCGGAAATGCAGCCGCTGCAGCCGGGATTCGATCCCGCGACCTGCTGGTCAGCAGCCGAGTACCTTAGCCACTAAACCACCGCGGCGGTGTGACCCAATAAAGGCTATGAACTGCAATAAATCCACTCTCGACGAGAAAGCTAATGAAATACAACGTTTCGATTCAGTGGAGCTTGAATACTGCCAAAACAGGCACGAAAGATTGGTATATAACGCTTTGCTTGGTAATACTCTCGAGAAAATAATGGGCAGTAGGAAATGAGGCTCGAAGATCAACGTCCACACAACACGGTGCAGATGTACTCAAATAGTTAAGTCAGCTAGTATATGCACAGGGGCGAGGAATGCTAGTTGCCATACATATCACACTTACGGAATGTGTAAGCAACCTATATGTAAATATTTCGAAGTCATTAATGAGTGTGCTTCGGTACTGCGTAACGAAGCATGCGATTTTCGCTCTGCCACGCTACGTAGGCTCCAAATGCGTACATATTGTGAATTTCTGCATTTGTATGAACACTGCTCAAAAACGTAGAAAGACAAGCTATCAAGACGCATGAAAAATTATAAATTGAAATAAATAAAACATTGAATGAGAAAGCTGGTTCCCAAAACATTGCGTTCTATCCGACAAAGTTTTAATAACTTCTGAAGGAGATGAAAAAAAAAACAACGTTTCGCTTGGTAACACTCTCGAAAACGTAAAAACGATAACAGGTAGTCGGAATAACGACGGGAAGATAAAGTTACGCGCAACGTAGCATAGATGTAGTAAATACAGTTAAGGCAGCTGATCATCCACCAGTTAACTACAGGCGCACAGTGAAAACACAACGTGGTTGCCTTACAGTTCGCTTTTACGGAATACCAAGGCATCACTTGTGTGAACGTTCCGAAGTCATTAGCGTCAAGGCTTGTGCATTGTGCAGTACTAAGCGAGTTTTTGGATCAGCGCTCGCATCCTGCCTTAACGTGTGCCTGGATTCCTCCAGGCGTACTTGCAATTAGCGTGCCCTGGGCGCTTCATTTATCATCGATGTTTTCCATGACAACGACATTGCGTGACCTCAGAGGTTGTTGACCAGTGGGCAAGTACGGCTGGCAGCCATTTTTCGCAAGCGTGGCACGACAGAAGCGAAGCGCTGAAGATGATACAGGGTGCGGGGCGCGGGGCAACTGAAAGCAGGTTTGGAGGCACCTTCACGTGACAGATTTGTGTTTCTAAAGCACGTGCTGTACAAATAGCGCCTTTCAGCAATTTCCGCCCAATTTACGATTCTGAACCATTTCACGTTTGCGGACAAAATCGGGTTGAAATGTGGTGAAAGTGGAAGCGGCTGTTCCCGATGGCGTGACAGAGACAAACCTTGGCAAAAACATGAAGAACACCGGTGGTCTGGTGACTAAGGTACTCGGCTGCCGACCCGCAGGTCGCGGAACGTATCCCTGCTGCGGCAGCTGCATTTTCGATCGTGCGCTCAGTATATAGGTGTCGACAAGGCGAGATGAGCGAGGCAGCTCTAATCCGTTTCCCATTCATACACGCTGAGCGACGAAACCATGGGCTGATGAATCTGCGTCTAAGAAAGGCGCCTTCACCCATAGATCAATTACAGCTCGTGACCACAGCCTCACGAATGGGCTATTGAGACCGCGAGGACCCGTAAAACATGACTCGGCGCAGGCGGCGACTTCTTACAGCCGCATAAGAATGTGCGTTCAGAGCGTAGAAATCGCGCTGTGATGGCGTCAATGGGGCAGGGTGTTTTCAACTGACCGTCACCATGTTCGTTCATTTCTTATCACAGAAACACGTGGGCAGTCTAGAATAGAAAAACCTGTGGCCGCAAGGTTTTAGACGCCACAGTCATACGTAGGAAGTAATTGAAAATGATGGATGCGACTCGTTCGCCGTACGCGATTAGCGTTTTTGGATCACGCCTGGAGAACCCGGCTTCACAAACGTACTTCATCTCTCTCAGGCTCCTGCGGGCATTCTTAGTGTCCTTGGTCTTCGTCCGGCTATCTAATCGATGGACTAAGTGACGTCAGCAACTGTTGAAGTATAGGAGATCGCCGTCGCGACAAAGCCGGTCCCAGTGACGTGCGTGTGTAATGCCGCTGCTGGCCAAAGTCGGACTGCTTTCCTAGGGGTGCACAATTCAACTCCTAGGCTCTTCTTTTTAGCTTCTTTATGGCAGGCTGCCCCAGACTGTGCACAAGCGCACAGAGAGGCACGCAGCATGGAAATCGATTTCGATCATTTACAAGTTACGTAATATACCCGCGTACCTGAAAGTAGGTATATTGGCGATAATGGGAAAAGAAAGCAAGAAAAATAAGGGAGGAAGGAAGGGAAGAAAGAAGGAAAGAAGACATAATCAATTTTAGGCGACCACATATTCATTAAAAACAAGAGCTAGAACACAGACATTATCTTTCAAAAGAGTACTGGCCCGAGAAATTGGGTCCGCTTCTGTGGAGCAGTAGTAGAGTATATATACTTGGCTGCTGACCCAAAAGTCGTGATTTTGATCCCGAACGTGGCGGTTGCATTTCGATAAAGGCGTATTGATAGAGGCCCGTGTAACGTGCGATGTTGGCTGAAGAACACAAGCTGGTCAAAACTTCCGGAGCCCTCCGCTATACGACGTCTCTCATAATCACATCGTGATTTTGGGACGTAAAACCTCGAGATACCCATCACCTCCACCAAATGTACCAGGCGTGTTCTTCGGAAGAGTTTTGGCAAGAGGAGCACGATTGCAAGCAAGACAGCTGCAGCACAGAAAACAGAAGGCCTGAGAGCGTGCGACAGATGAACGTTGTCGTCTATTCTCTCGCTGGCACAGAGCTGGAGCCATGTGCACCTGTACATTTTATTGTTGACACGAAAATTTTCAGTTGTCGTTTATTATACATCAAATGAAACGTGAAACCATCAAGCGCCAAGACAACGTACTGTTAAGTGTGAGTGTACATCGAAAGTGTAATTAAAACATATTCTTAAAAGCTTGTTTCTGTTCCTGCTGCTTCCTGACGTCAGAACACGGTCAGAACTTCGCATGACGTGCTAGCGCAAGATGTCATGTTTCCACGGCCACTCCACACCATGACGCATAAGCGGTCATATTCAATGTTTTGATGACGAACAAGCAGCCATTTTGGAAGTTTAGGAATTAGAGGTCGTTACAACCTGCCAGACGGCAGCGTGAAGTCACCAGGATTAGTATACTGTAGGCTAACGTCAGGATAGTGTCGATCTCAGTAGGTGCGCAATGAGAAAATGAGCTTTAATATTAAAATAAAATATACTTTCAGCGCTTGCTAAGCACCACAGTTGCTCAGGGCTGTCGCAGTATACATAAGATCTGTGTGACGGAGTCCCTCAAAAATGCCGTCAAAACCCCTTTAGAGGTCATTGCGGCTAAACTCAGTCACGTAAGTGCTCTTGACACCAAGTGCTCAAGCCGTATTGTGTCTTCGGCAATGTAGTGCTTTCCCATACGTTCCATTGCGTTACAAGTCATTGAATAAACATGAAATTGGTGTTACATTTCTTATTGCTCACAAGAAAACATGTGTTCATTGCACTGTTTCATCATAGAGCCCAGTCGGAACGTTGCACTTGTATGGACCGGGTTTACATAAGACAGTGCTTGCGAGATTTATCTCTGGCAATTCAATTCAATACGCCACTTTCATATCAGTAAATTACAAGTGATCGCTAAAAAAGCTCAAATTCAGTGTTTCAGCTCATATTCCACACAAATGTACATGCGTTCATTGCACTATTTCGTCATATACCCCTATCGTAAGGTTGCATGAATTCAAACCCGCCTTATATAAGAGTGAACACGAGAAATATGAGAGTTATATGTAACGGTACTCAGACACGTGGATATATCTTTTTTCACCTTTATGTTTTGCCACACAGTTCACTTGGAAATGCCTGCCTTGGCTTCACATTGTCGATGCGCCATCGTTCCAGCGACTGGTTGTGCAAACTGCCGTGCTACATTTTTTTTCTGCAGTGCATAGCCTCGACATAGGAATGATCATCTCCGCACGCTTATCCTTTTTTTTTTGTCCTCACGAAACACTATTCGCATTTTATGCTTGTAGGTGAAGCACTATTTCAAAGGCAGATACGTCTCTTTTTCTTCATCTGAAGTTTGCGCTCTCCGACTGGCTACAGCTGCGTTGTCATGACAACACCAAACCTTGAAAAAGGAACCACAGCATGTATGCTTTTTGCTCACCCTTTTACATCTCCTCGTGCAATCACGCAAACGATATTCGACGGGATCAGTCTCACAAATTGAACCATGTGCCCGGTTCGACGGAGGATGGAATATGAGAGACCCATGAATAAGAGAAACACAATCTGGAGTGCGAGTTTTCATTCTCGGAACGCGTACCTCGACAAGTCTCGTATTCTCGAGGCCATATTCGAGTGAATATGCAGCGCGCGTTCTCAATACGCACGAGACGATAATGATTTGAATGTATTGAAGCAGAACAGGTGGCACGCTCTCGGTTAAAGTTGTCGCTTATAGTACTCTGCCTTGACACATTCCAATGTTTTCTTCTGTGGAATTTTTCTTGCTTGCACATTTATGATTTATGCATATTGTGTTACGTTCTATCGAATGCCATCTATGATAGCGAAATTCCGACTCTTTTTTCATGAAAATGCTGCCGATCTGCAGTCGAGGCTAGAACATGTTAGTAAAATATTGTTACGGGAGTGCACACAGAGAAACGAGGTTACAGCTAAATTACACATCATTTACACATCGGTTACACATCGTTTCATGCCATACTGAGTGCTTCTTTACTATGTCTTCTTTGGGGCGAAATTTGTTTCTGCATTTAACTTTTTATTATTTTTTTCGTGTTCTCTGTAAATATTTCTGTTTTGCACATAACCCTATATACTGTATTGTAACTCCCCCCCCCCCTATGTAAAGCCCAAATGGGCCTTTGGGGTATATGAATGAATGAATGAATAAATAAATAAATAAATAAATAAATAAATAAATAAATAAATAAATAAATAAATAAATTCGCACGACGCCAAGTCTAAGCCGAGATTGCATGCGAGAGCGTGCCCCACATCCCAGAATCAAGTCGTCTTTCTCGCTGTTTGTCCTGCTTCTTCAGCGTGATGTAGTCTTGTAACACGACCCCCGGGTGCAGAAGCACCATCTTGGTGCTTTCTATGGTGTTGCAGAGTGGTAGAGCTTAAGTCGGGAGACATGAACAATGTCTGTAGACAATGAAGCGAGGGGAGAAGACGACTCCAGCGGTGCTATCTCGTAGGTAACTTCAGTCACCTGGCGCAAGACGAGGTAGGGTCCTGAGTACCGGGAAAGCAGCTTCGCAGAGAGACCAACATGCCGAGTCGGGGTCCACAACACAAGAGAACCCGGGGCAAAGGAGACGTCACGATGATGTGCGTCGTAACGTTGCTTCTGTTGATGTTGCGATGCTAAGAGGCGCTTCCGAGCGACTTCTTGTTCTTTGCGAGCTCTGGTGATAGTGTCACGGGTGTATTCCGTCGGCGAATCGAGAGCTGTCGGAAAGATGGTATCGAAAGGTATGTAGTTGGGTCGCGGCCAAATAATAGATAGAATGGTGAAAACACAGCGGTATCGTGGCGTGAGGAATTGTATGCAAATGTGACAAATCACAATGCAACGTCCCAGTCTAGGTGGTCAGTGTAGACGTACATGGAGAGCATGTCAGTTAAAGTTTGGTTAAATCATTCGGTATGCCCGTTAGTTTGTTGATGGTAGGCCGTCGTAAATTTATGTTTGGTTTTGCAAGAGCGAAGCAGGTCGTCAATAACTCGGGAGAGAAAATAGCGTCCACGTTCTGTGAGGAGTTGGCATGGAGCACCATGATGAAGGATGACATTGTACAGAAGGAAATCGGCAACATCTGTGGTACAGCTGGTTGGCGAAGCCCGCGTGATGGCGTACCGGGTTGTATAATGCGTAGCGACAGCTATCCATTTGTTTCCGGAGGTAGACTGAGGCAAAGGGCCTAGGAGGTCAAGACCAACACGAAAGAAGGGGTCAATAGGAAGATCAAGTGGCTGGAGGAGTCCGGCAGGACCCATAGGGGTATGTTTTCGACGTTGGCACTGGTCGCATGCGACGACGTAGTGGCGGACGCAGTGATAAAGCCTGGGCTAGTAAAATACACGATGAACGCGGTCGTAAGTCTGAGAGAGATCAAGGTGACCGGCGCTGGGGGTGTCATGGAGCTGGGCGATTACACTCGAACGTAGGTGGGAAGGCACCACAAGGAGCAGTTCGTGCCCGTTTGTGTTGACATTGTAGCGGTACAAGGTGCCTTCTTTAAGCACAAACAGTCGAGTAGACGTATTGGGCGTCGGAGAGTTCAGCTTCTCTATAATGTCACGCAAGACGGGATCCCAGCACTGTTCATAACGGATGTTGCTTAAAGCAGAGAGGGAGAGCACCCATAGCGGCGCTTCATCAAAAGTCTCAGGGGGGTCCACTCGATGGCGGGACAAGCAGTCAGCGTCATGGTGTAAACGGCCAGATTTGTATGACACTGAGTAGTCATATTCTTGGAGCCGTAGTGCCCAGTGACCAAGACGCCCAGTGGAATCCTTTAACGACCAGAGCCAGCAGAGGGCGCGGTGATCAGTTGTGATGGTGAAACGGCGACCGTGTAAGTAGCGCCGAAATTTGCCAACCGCCCAAACTAGAGCAAGGCATTCCCGTTCGGTGATCGAGTAGTTTCACTCCGCCGCAGAGAGCAGACGGCTGGCATATACGATAACTTGGGCGCAGCCGCTTTGATGCTAGACCAAAACAGCACAGATTCCATGGCCGCTGGAATCAGTGCGGACATCTGTTGGGGCAGACATGCCAAAATGGACCAGAATAGGTGGTGTTGCGAGCGATGCGATGAGATTGGAGAACGTTGAAGCCTGCGCAGCACCCCGAGAGAATGGAACATCCTTCCTCAGCAAGTCCGTAAGAGGTCGGGCCACGTCCGCGAAATTGTTTACGAAACGTCGGAAAAAAGAACATAGACCTAAAATGCTGCGGACTTCCTTAGTGCTGGTCGGGACATTGAAGTATTGCACAGCTCGAACTTTATGAGGATCAGGGCGTACGCCAGAGGAGTACACAAGATGGCCCAACATGGTTATTTGCTGGCGTCCGAAGTGGCACTTCGATGAGTTCAGTTGCAGGCCTGCGTTACAAAAAACAGAAAGGATGGAGGAAAGACGGTCGAGGTGGGTTTTAAAGGTCGGGAAAAATACAATGACGTCGCTGAGGTAA
The DNA here is from genome assembly GCA_013436015.1 of Rhipicephalus annulatus. Taxonomy (NCBI): domain Eukaryota; kingdom Metazoa; phylum Arthropoda; class Arachnida; order Ixodida; family Ixodidae; genus Rhipicephalus; species Rhipicephalus annulatus. Next base: position 674,986 of record WOVY01011788.1, read on the forward strand.
CATAGGCAAATTGAGCACTTGAACCCGTGCAAGAGAGTGTCTATCAGTCGTTCGAAGGTGGCTGGAGCATTGCATAATCGGAATGGCATGACCTTAAACTGGTAAAGACCATCAGGGGTCACAAAGAGAGTCTTCTCACGGTCCATGTCATCTACAGGTATTTGCCAGTACCCTGAGCGAAGGTCGATGGAGGAAAAATACTCAGCGCCATGAAGGCAATTCAGGACGTCGTCAATGCGCGGTAGTGGGTAGACGTCTTTTTTAATGATCCAGTTCAGATGTCGGTAGTCGTAACAGAATCACCAACTGTTGTCCTTTTTCTTTACAAGAACAACAGGGGAAGCCCATGGACTGGAAAATGGTTCAACTATGTCTTTGGCGAGCATCTTCTTGACTTCCTTTTGAATGATCTGACGCTCCGCAGGAGAAACGCGGTACGGCCGTCGATGTACCGGAAATGTATCACCGGTGTTAATGCGGTGCTTCATAATGCTGGTTTGACCTAGCGCATGGTCAGGAAAGCCGAATACGTCCAAGTACGATTCTAGGACGTGACGGAGCGCGTCAGTTTGATGCGGCAAAAGGTACACTGTGATCATTTTTCCACATTAAGATGGACTCTCTGTCGGATAACAGGCTTGCGTGCAGTTGGGGCGACGCACATCATTGGGGTACAAAGCTAAGATGACGCAATCATCAGAGGGCGTCAGCGTGGCGAGGGCTATTCCACACAGAAGCACTTGCGGACACATAGCAAAGTTCAGCAAAGGGATGCAAGTAGGTTTTCCCGTAACGTAATAATAGCGTGCGGAAAAGTAACACTGCGAGTCAAAAGGACGGATGCAATGGGAGTGAGCACGTTGTCTCCATAAGGTACAGGTGGCGACGCTGTTACAGCAATGCGGGTAACTGTTTGCGGTGACAAACGGACACGTTCAGCACAGCAGAGATGAACTTGGGGCGAACTGGGCGTATCAGTCGTACAGGGCAGGTCAAGTTGTACCGTGCTAGCTGAACAGTCAATGAGGGCTGAATGGGCGGACAAAAAGTCTAGACCGAAGATAACATCATTGGTGCAGTTGGTGAGAACAGTGAAGAGGATGGAGGTTTAATGGCCGGCTCTGGTAGCTCGTGCTCTGCAGACACCAACGACGGTAGCTGCACTGCCATCAGCAACATGAACACAACTTGAAGGAACTGGAGTCAAGACTTTCTTTAAGCGGTCACGAATGTGCGAGCTCATAACAGAAAGTTGGGCGCCCGTGTCGACTAGAGCTTTAACAGATAAACCATCCACTTTTACATCAATCAAGTTCTGGTTGAACGGGAGGGTCTACAGAGGAATCGTAGGGCAAGTTGTTGCAGCATCGTCACCTCCAGGAGCTGCACCAGTTAGTTTCCCGAAGGAAACCGTTGGGCGAAGGACGGGGATGGCGAACGGGGTGGCGGAGGAGACCGCGAGAATCTACGTCGTGGTGAAGGCGAGCGGCTGTACTGGGCATTGGTCGTGGCGGTCATGTCGTAATGAGCTGAGTCATCACGGCGGGGTGGTTCTCGGCCAGAAGGGCGGGCTGATGCGACGAAGTTCGTGAAGTTTGGGCTTGTGCGCGAGGGCGAGGTCCACGTGCTTCGGCAATGACGCGAAATGTGTCCCGCTCGTTCACAACGGAAGCAAATTGGCCTGTCGTCAGGCGTCCTTCATGCGTTTGGATCTCGGTTACGTGGAGCAGGACGCCGGTAGTGCTGACGAGTGTTCAAGGTAGGCGGATGGACATCGCATCGGTGCACAGAACAGATCGTCGGAAGGCCCGCGTTTGCTGATTCTTGGCGCGCAACGCTCTGCATGAGGGATATGATGGGCTGAGGATCATTCGGCGTCAGGACCCTCAAGGGTGCTGGTGACATTGCTTGAATTTCGCGTCGAACGACCCTCGTAATGTCAGCAGAGGGTGGACTGGGCTGGGTCTCAAAACGTAGGTCCTCGCAAGTTGACGTTGCAGCAGTGTTAGGAAGATGGGTCAAGTAGTGGGCACTGCGACAACTCTTAGCCTCTTGAAAGCGTCGGCACTCCTTAATGACGTCTTGAACTGTCGAACAGCCTTTAAAAGGAAGGAGGCTAAAGGCATTATCAGCGATGTCCTTGAGTACATGCGCAACCTTGTCGGATTCGGTCATGGTGTTATCTGCTTTACAGCAGAGGGTCAAGACATCCTGAATATAGGCCAGGTGAGACTCCATAGAAGTCTTGACACGGTTACCAAGTTCTTTTTTAGCGGCCTGCCTGCACCCGGCAGATTGGCCGAAAAACTCGCGCAACTTCTTCTGACAGACGTCCCAGCTGGTGAGCTCTTCCGCGTTGTTGTTGAACCACGCCTTGGCCGTACCTTTCAAGTAAAAGATCAGGTTTGCCAGCATCATGGTTGGGTTCCATCTGTGGTTTTCTACTCACGAGCTCGTAGAGCTGAAGCCGCTCATCGACGTCTTCGCCGTCAGTGCCCGAAAAGTTGCTAGGATCACGAGGTGGAGCGGTCACAATGACCACAGGTGAGGTGGGCGCCGTTGATTTGCGAGGCATGGCTGTTGGCGCCGCATCCCTGTCGGTAGACATGCTAGAAGCGGCAACTTGGCGTCCGCTTCGAGGCTCCGTCGTGCTTTGCTACCTCGCACCTTCCACCAAAATGTTACGGGAGTGCACACAGAGCAACGAGGTTACAGCTAAGATATATTTGCACGAGGCCAAACCTAAGCCGAGATGGGAAGCGAGAGCGTGCCCCACATCTCAGAATCACGTCGTCTTTCTCGCTGTCTGTCTTGCTTCTTCAGCGTGATGTAGTCTTCTAACAATACCATTCCCGCAGTGAATAATTTACAGTTCTGAAGTGAAAATATTGAAGTATGACTTACGTACTCCTCGGTGATGTCGTCATTAAGCACGCAGTGAGATGGAACAAATAAGCGTGACAGATGTTGGCTAATTTCGTAAAGTCGGTACCAGCGGTTGACTTTGGAGACTACGTACCGCGCCGTGTAAATACCACGGCCGTATGCACAGGCTGACGCCACCTGTTGGCACCGCTCACATTTGAACCTGAAGCAGTTTTTTTGAAAACCTTCTTGTCCAGAAGTAGTGGCTAGTACGGTCAAAGAAAAAAGAAAGAACTTACCACATTGTGGCGCTCAGTCGGCTCCGATTTACTCTTCAATTGCATTATCTAAGCAAAACTTCCAAAGTGCAACCAGTGCAACTTGCTAAAGCTAGGCTTCCTAATCTTTTCTTCCGTGCAAGCATCTGCGTCCTTGCGTCGGTCTATTTCGTATCTGTTATTCTTCATGTGATTGCCTCCTCTGGATATAGACATAAGACTACTAACACAAGTCAACTGTTCGAAGCATATAATATCAGAAACATAGGCAGGAACTGGGTGAGCGACACTTCAACCTGCTAATTTGATAGTTTTTGCCATGGCAGAACTCGAGCGCGTGGACTTGAGTGCAAACCAGTTGTGAGTTGCCCCTGGTGATGTCTTGTCCTTTCCGAATGCGCGAGCGTCATCCGCCTAGTTGATAAGCGCTGCTTAACGGAACACAGCGGCGGAATGAATGAGAATGCGTGCATGTGCGCGATGAACAACCCTGTGTTGTCGTCTTCTGTTAGAATGTTATGGTGACTGGGCTCCAGGATGTCCGTAACAGCCCCATTTAGACTAGGTGGTCGATGCTCGCGCTTTTCAGGCTAAGGAAATGGTGTATGTGCGAGTTCTTTCTTGCAATGGTGACTTCTGTGTGTGAAGGCCAAATCAACCAAGATGTTTTACTTCATGCGATTAACAGTTCCTGAGCGGATGTGGTCCTCTTCGAAGCGACACAAGGAACTCATTCAGCCGGCACGCTGTAACCTTATGTATTTTTTCTTTACATTTCTTTGCTCCAGAATTCTTCAATGGTCGAAATATTAACTTTACCTTAGAAATCACATTTTTCTACAGAATAAAAACCTTATTAATAAGGGCTTGGAGTGAAGTTTAATGAGACCGATGGGTGATTCTCGAAGCCCAGGACTTACTGGATTCGGCCGCCAGCATGGCGTTACCCACAAGCGCTATCGGCAAGCCCGAGTCGAAGACGGCCAGCTGTTCCTAGTTCATTGCTCTGAAGGTTTCCAGAGATTCTACCGATCTAAAGAGACATTTAAACTTAGTGGTCGAGCTGTTTTGGCAACATCACGAAATGTGTTAGACCGATGGTGAGCCCCCACACTACGAGAAAGTGGCCATGGTTAGTCCAGATAGTTCGTGACAGTTAGAAACGAGCAAACATGGATGGAGGTATAACAGTCGCGCTTAGATCGGATGGCCTCGTCAACCCACGCTAATACTGAGAGGATCAGTGAAAACGACGTAAAAGTGATTGACGGTGAAAATAACATGGCTTCTGATATTGACATCAGATCGAAATCAAGAGATATTGATGATGTCGATGTGGGACGGGGTAGTAATTAGCATAGCGGTAGCCGATAGAATCTGAGGCGTTGTGATCGCTTGACGTTTGCCAGTCGTAAAGTGTCCTCACACAAGAAGCTGTCGGAGTTTTGCATCCCAAATCCAAAATATCAAGGAACACTAGATGAGGGCTCCGGAAACTGTGGCCACCTGGAAATACTTAACGTGCACCTGTATAAAAGAACGTGGACTTCTAACATTCATCTTCCATCGAAATGCGGCCGCCACTGCCGGGGCTCGATCTCGCGACCTTCGAGTCAGCAGTCTAGCAACATGATCACTTCACCGCTGTAACAGTGACCTTACCAAAAAATTGCGTGTGCATGCGTGATCGGGCAGGCCAGATTGTGCTAACAGTTCGCACGGTCAAGGCAGCTTTTTAAAATTTTGTTCGTACAGAAGAGGGACAGCTTTGATTGCCATCTCACAGTATATTCATGGCCGTGGTTAACCTGTTTCAGTGGGATAAAACGTTATCGAAATGCCGCTAGCCTGTGCCGGGACAGCGGCACAAGCCGCGTTTTATGTCCTATTAATATTCACTTGACGTCATAAACTGGGTTTCCCAATGAGCTTGTATTACGTCGTGGTGGCTTTAGTGACGTCAGTGCAAGTCATTTACAGATCAGATGCAAACAATGACCCAAATCCAGGGCTGCAATACTATGCTCGCAGCAGACCATACAGCCCGTTCCCAGTATGTACATTGCCATTCAAAACAGTGCCCCTTAGCTATAGAATCAGCGTCACTCCAATCAGCTTGTGTCGTAAATGCTGCCTGTTTATCGAAAGGATGGTTTCTCTCAGCACGTTGTCTGCAAAGAGCATGAATGAGATCGATGCCATGATTACGCCATCGACCACATTTCGGCGTAGCCGGCTTTTCAATTATCCTGTTTGGTCTCTTTTAGAACAGGCTGGTCACGTAATATGTGTTCAACTACGAGGCGGCTCGAAGCCGACATAGAAGGACCGACTACCAATTTTTGTGCTGCCTACTTTTCTTTTTCTTTTGGGTTCAATAGAAAGCTTACTAGTCAAGTTGTCTAACCGCCAAATCGTATAACATGGAAAGTGCCCTGAAACGCTGATAACCATTTATAACCACATGTGAACTCTAAGAAATGATAGAGTAAAAAGGTCGTCCCTTGGCCCCACCACGGTGGTCTAGTGGTTATGATGCTCGAGTGCTGAACCGCAGTTCTTGGGATCGAATACTGGCCAGGATGGCTGCATTTTCGATGAAGGCGAAAGTGTTTGAGGCCCGTTTACTTCGAATTAGGTGGGTGTTAAAGAACTACAGGTAATCGAAATCTCTGGAGCCCTGCACTATACGGCATTTCTCACAATCATATGGTGGGTTTGCGACCGCAAAACTCCGATATTATCATTAAACGGCGTCTGCGTGTGCCACAACAGTAATCGTCTTCTATATCGCGTTCTTTTCCTTGCATTATCACCGTGCATCCGGCAGTTTAAGGTCACAGAGGACATGCGCGTTATCGGCGAGACGTAGCCTTCTTAATTGGAAAGCGGAAAACGCTTAGTTTTCAAGAAAGGAAGCGCAGACAAGCTGAACGACAATTATTCTTGTGGACGCCAATCTTACTCGGTCATCTGTTTTAGTGCAGAATGTTTTTTTATCTGTGGCCACCGTGAAGTCGTACACACAACGCATGCTGCAAAAAGTGGAAGTTGATCGCGACAGCCGTTCGCGTTTGTCCGCTGCGGTGTGTCGGACGTGTGTGCACTCGACCCGCATGTGCCGTAGGTCGACATGCCCCACTAGTCGCCGCAAAGGCAACTCCACTTGTGTGCGTCGGCCCCTTTTACTTCGTGAGCAGCATAGAGTACAGCGGAGGTGAATAATTATATCTGTACTCTACTTTCGAGCTCTAATTATGGTGCGCATCGAAGCATCAGTCTGCGTCATCAAGTGGAACGACTTCATAGCAGAGCATGAAATCTTTTTGGCAGGCTGCGCCACATACGAGTTTATTCTTACATTTAAAAGCAACTTAAAAAGAATCCGACGGAAGTATAGGAAATGATGCTTGAATAATTGACTATTACCTGCGGTCTTCTAATTTCCACGAGTATCGGTCAATCCACCTTCACATATCGAAGGCTGCGTCACACTTGTACTTGTCATAATATCAAGATCGGAGCTGACAAACTGAAACATATCGTGGGATGAGCAGAACGAACAGAGGACGAGGCGGAGGAAGGAAAGAAATGAAAGCCAGGGATGTCAACCAGATGCACGTTCGGTTTGCTATTCTCCACTGAGGGAAGGAGTGAGGGGTTGAAAAGAGAAAGAAGAGAGAAAGGAGGGGCAACGTGTGGGTACATGTGACCTTGTCCCTACACGCTTATAAGCGCTCGCGTAGTCCGGTCGTCTTTAGAAAACCTAGCAATGCCCGCGTCGCTTTGCTGGCCTGCGACGCTTAGAGCCATAAGCCAAGGATCTTCTCTTCGGAGAAAGGTCTACTGTATAGTGTCTCTGACGTTTCGCGTAGCAAGTTGCGTTCGCTCGCAAAACGGTCACACGAACACAGTAGATGTTCCACTGTCTCGTCGGTGTCGCACGATTCACATCGGGAGCTATCCGCCATTCCTATGCGAGAAAAGTACGCCTTCGTAAGCTACTCCCAACAACGGGCGGCACAGTAAAGTTTTATCCCGGCGGGAGAGGTCCGTTGGAACTTGAAGATTTCTCGATGGGTCCAATTTATGTAAGCGGTGGTTCCCGACACTAGGGTCACTCAGCCAAGTTTCCGACATAATGTTAGCGAGTGAGCGAAGGCCCCTTGCACCATCAGTTCTCGACAAGGGTATCGGGGTTGTCTGGGCGTCCGCGTGGGCGGATCGGGCAGCATCATCAGCAAGGTCGTTACCGACAATGAACTACAATGTCCCGGTAACCACTGGAACACCACGTCATGTCCTTTCGATAAATCTTCGTGAAGCCCTTCTCTTATTTCATTCACTAGTTACGTGCTGCTATACTTTATATCGCGGAAGACCGCTTCCTCAAAAATGGGCTGTGTGCTGCGACTCCAAGGCATCCCTTCAGAGCTTGCAATCAGTTTTACGACAAAGGGTGCATCAAAGAACAGAGGAAGTGTCTCAGACAGGCTGGCCGATGCTTTGATAAGAGGACCTATGTATGCCTCTCATATGAAACAAGCGACATTCGCATCCGAGGCTCTCGCGGTATGAAGTGCCAAGCCACCCGTAAATCATTTCGATCGCGTGTGGCTAAGAGGTTAGATTCCAAATTACTAAGCGTGGACACTTTTTCGCCGCAGATGCGCACGCTTAAAACTATTGTCACGGAAGGGGCCCTAAGTTCATCGACTATCAAGGGACGAGTGGGAGACACCTGCGGGACAACCTACATACGTTTGCACTGTGACGATTTAAATAACGGGAATGTATATCGTTTTTTTTGGCGAATGTTAGCTACCATTCAGGAGTTTGCACAGCCACAAGATGTTTCTTCAAGCGTGGACGAAGTGTCGATGCTTATGAATGATGTGTGTTGCCGGCTGTGTCGTGTTTCATGATGGCCTTACTTTTCCGACTATGAATGAATATTTGCCCATACTAATTACGGTTGAAATGTTACAAATGAAACGTGAAACCAGCGAGATGCACATTTAAATCATCTCAAGTACATTTGAAGGACGTTGAGCAAACATTCAAACAAACATGCCGGCCTGAGTATTCCGGATATAACTTTCTTCGTTCGTTTGCTGTATTCAGAGGTCCTGTTCTATTGTTAATGTAGCAGTCTTGTGAAAGCTCGTCGAATACTCGTCATTTACTTTTGCTGGTGTGTGTGTTCCTGATGGTCGTGTTTTAATTTCAGGACGTGAAACCCCAACAATTTTCTTTCTGGCGTGTGCGTTGGTGACGTAATGCCTTTTTCTTCTGTTCACGATAATAAACAGTGAAAAGGAGGCTAATATAAGTATCAGTTTTTTCACTGATATCACAATGCAAAGTCCGCCGTGATGGTGAAGCAGTCTCGGTGCTCCGATGTTGTCCAAAGGTCGCGGTTTCGACCACGGCCGCAGCGGTCACATTTTGATGGAGGCGAAAGGCTAGAAGGCCGTGTCATGTTAGTGGCCGTTAGACAACGCAAGATGGTCACAATTTCCCTAGCCCTCTATCACGGCCTCGTAGTTCTGGCACGTAAACCCAAAGTATTTAATAATAATAATAATAATAATAATAATAATAATAATAATAATAATAATAATAATAATAATAATAATAATAATAATAATAATAATAATAATAATAATAATAATAATAATGTAATCATCATTATTATTATTATTATTATTATTATTATTATTATTATTATTATTATTATTATTATTATTATTATTATTATTCACTGGTACTAATAGAGTGAATAACGGTAATCATGAAATACTAATTCAATCTAACCCTGCCCGATATTTAGATATATACAAGTAGTCGAAATATTGGTGCCTGCACGCCGCTGCAGTTGCTGAACAGCATTTATCTGCAGAAAAGAGCGCGACACGCTCACATGCCCTCCGGGCCAATATATTGCCGATGCGCACCGATGAACGGCCTCAGCCGATGAATATTTATCGGACGATGTTGTTGTGGCGAAAGCACCTCGACAGTTGAGGCGATAGTGGGCGCGCAACCTTCTCCCGGGAAGGCATCCTGCAGACCGGAAGGATCAAGCGACAATTCATAACGCTGGGCGTATATATGGTTAAACACGCCCTCTCGCACACACCGTGCTGTTAGCCGTTGGAATGAATGATTTCGTTCGCGGGCACGGTTCCCACGCTCTCGCAGTGCTGAGCGTATGCACAGTGATGAGTCTCTCTAATATAACAGGTGGTCAATTGGGATGATCTAACGGGTGCCAAAGAAAGTGAAGCGTGGATGAGAAAGAGAGAGAGATGGGGACAGATAATTTGGTAGGTGTGACGAAATTACGAAAATGACAGGGATAACTTGGAACAAACTTCGCTAGAAGGATCGCACCTGAGCATCTCTGTGAGAAGCCTTCGTCACGCATAAGACGAGAAAATAACTGCGACCGAGCAAATAACAGGTTGTACGCACGTTAGCAGGCCGTCTTGTATACAGAAGTGGTTAGAAAATTACTCGTGGTCTATAGTTATTCGCGAAAATATTGGGTTATTATGTTCACCACGCTCAGACGAACATGAGAACACGTGGGACAATTTGTCACAAACAGTGTCTAAGGTATAGTAAATAGTTAACTTGTTATGTATGCGCATTCATGTAGATCCATTGTTTAGAAACAATTTATTTACAGCATGTGCAGAATACAAAGGCTTCATACCATTCCAGTAACAGGGCATATACACCTCGGCACATCTATATTTCACGACTAACATCACTACGTTACAGTGAAGACATTTGCTCTAATATACATGACAATGTTGGCATATATGTACACAAGAACTCAATGCGGTGTCATGATACAATGGTATAACGATACAATAGATGCAATGAAACACGATATGTAACAAATGAAATCATATAAAACAACTCAACGGGCGCTGCTTAGCACCAAGTCGGTCGAAAAATGAGCTGTATCCTTTCGTGTTCCACCTTGACGAAAGGGCACGACCAATGCCGCAGAAACTCTTGCTCCCCGAGGAAGAAAAGCTCTTCGGAGAGGAACGCGAGGATCTCTCGTCTCAATCTCCCCAGTATCGACCACAAGGCACGCCGGCGGCAATTGGCAGCTGCGGCCTCACATCGGTTTCTCCAAAGGCTGAACAGCCCCGCAACTATTAACAGAGCGGAGAAGCGCCTACGCGGAAATCAGCCGTTGGACACGAAAGTTCGCACACCCTGTCCCCGAAAACCAGCATTAACCGCACGCCAAAAAAAGGCGGGAAACCACACATTCAAACGTCGCATGTCGATTGGTCTTTACCATGACGCAGTTAGGGCAAGTGGAAGTGCGAACCACCTGCCATCGCTGCAACCGATCTCGCGTGGGGAGCAAGCCCCAGCCCAACCTCCAGACAAAGTCTTTGAGATGCCCTGGCAACACTGCGGCAGTTATTGGTTTCCAAGCGCGGTTCATTACAGATTGACGATGCTGGGGCACCAAGGGCCGTAGGAGGGCGGCCATTGTGTCCACCACTTTAGAATCGGCCACCTCTATCTCTGGGCACGTAGCTTCCAAACGTCGGTGAAATGCCAGAAGGACTCGATACAAAGATGGTAATTCAGTTGATTGGGGACCTTGGTTTATTTGGCTATCCAACAAGAAGACACGTACTGATGGCCCCAGTTGGTAGCGAGCCAGTGTCTGAGCGGGCATGCCATCATTGCTTAGTATTCGCAATAGAGTGCGGAGGCACAATGTAGAAGCCGTGACGGAAACGTCGGGGAATGCAAAACCATTGAACGCTTATTTGTTGAAGTTATACTGCATAGTGTAAATAAAGCCCTCGGCTTTTTTTTGCCTTGTTTTTCCAGTGACCGCCTGTGAGTTTCCAGTCAGTTGGATGTTCTGGTTAGCTTGTGTTGAGAACCACTAGCTACCATGTTCTCGTTTATATTGCACGCTGGAACTGTTGTTACTCTCTGTGCTTCTTTAATGTGTTGCTAAATGAAAGGGTATGGGTGTTCTTACCTTTGGTCATTTATCGAAACGCTGCCCCTGTAGGCAGGAATAAATCATGACCAGGTGCTGTTCATCCAAACACCTTAGGCTCTGCGCCAGAACTGCAGGTCCGAGAAGGCAAAAATGACGGAATGCTTGATCGCAACGATGTTCTTCGTAATTAGGCGCACGTTGAATAACCCCAGATCATCAAAACTTCCGGAGCCCTTGACTGCACTCATAATTAGGTCATTGTTTTGGGACGTAATACCCGACTAATAATTATTAAACTTGACATACGCCTATGAGCCATTACGGCTTCCGATATACAAATTTTAGTCTCCCCGCCATTATTCTGCGCGCGTACAGTTGTCAACAAGCTGGACTCAAACGCTCCGCAGCATCACCTGAAACTGTTGCACTGACGCCAGCGCCACGTAATAGCCTTGGGTTTTATTGTGGAGGTGTTAGCCATGCATGCATGCGGCGTACTACGCAAGCACCCCGTAAATCTCGGCAACCACGCCAAGCACTTCGCGGCAAGAATCATTCAAAGCAGCCCAGGTCGGAGCGTTCGAGACAAAATGGTTGACGACTGTACGAACGTTGTGCTCTCGTAAACCGATGCGAAAAGCTAGTGAGGCTTACATGCCAAGTCAGCAAACATAAAGCTTCATCAGTTGTATACATGAGCAGCAAAAAAATTCGTGTGTCTTTTATGGGTCCGTATGCGCACATAAGCAGGTCAAGCGAAATGATACTCCATCTGTTCGGTAGACGCAGACAACGACCACGAAACGTACACCAGGAACGTAGCTTTTTTTTTCTCACCATGATAAGAAGACCGTAAACACATACCGATTTTATTTGCGTCCTATATTCCATATATAAAGACAAGAGAGAAAATAAAACGTGACCGGAAGTTCGAGTGCCTTTTTAGGGGGCTGCTTGGTTCAGAAGTACCGCGTGGGAAAAAGTAAGCAGCGCAGCGGCAATTCTCAAACAAGGCGATGGCGTTGGTGCCACTGCGTCGAAGATTCGTTGGATAGATGGGACAATACAAGTTTCTTATTTTTCTTGTTCCTTTTTTTTTGCAGATAGGCGACCGTTTACTTAGTATGTACGTACGCGAAGGTGATCGGCTTCATGGTTCCTAATGCTGAATGGAGCCTCAAGTTTTTTTTTATGTTCGTTTTTCGATTGGCTGAGCTAGTACGCTGCTAGGCTTAAGACCGGAAAGTAAATCTTGCCCCGCCACCGTCGGCTGCTCGAAAGGATGGCGTGAGAAAATTGCCTCGGGCTGGCCACGCGCTGAACCGGTGTTCGCAGTGTCAATGGCCCAGGAGTAAAGTTATAGAGAAGAGAGGCGCTGTACGCGTAGTGAGCCGCGGTCGACACGAGAACGCTTCGTCAAGCTATAAACGCGGAAACGCTGAGGTAAGCGTACTGTGTACAGTGCACAACTCGGCTGTTTCTAACGACGGAGCGTCGTGCGCGAAACAGCACGGGCGACATCTGCAGTCGCAAACACGTCACATCTGAGCATGCACGGCGCCAGTGATGTGCCTGCCTCGCAATACTGATCCCTGTTTACCACCGTGGAATGAACAACCGCTTTGGCCGTTGAAAGCGCTCTGAGCGATTCAGCGAAAAAAAAGCAAGAAAGGAAGACGAAGTAAAACCGTTGTCGCTGTGATATAATATCGTGAAGCGAGAATATTTCTTTTTTGCTGTTGTTTTTATTTCGATTTTGTAATGTTGAAAGCGCTTCGACAGCCAAAGCAGCCATCGCGGCAGTGGAGATAAAGATGGGCGGAAACTGCTGGGCAGACACATCATTGGCGCCGCGCATGCTCAGATGTGGCGTATTTGCGACAGCAGATTCCGCTCGTGCTGTTCCGCGCACGACGCTCCGTCGTTATTTGACAGCCGACAGTAATTGTTGCTTGAACAAAAAAAAAAGAAAAAAGATTCGCGTAAAATATTACAGCAGTTGAAATATACAGACACACGAAAACTAATGGACAGAAAAGTGATCCATGAGATACTATTGCATATCATACACAGCCAACAGCTGTGATAATTTATCCAGTGGCCGTGGTGTCAGGATCAAGTTCTGTTACCACTTGACATACGTATGCGGGAAATGTAGATTCCCAAATATCTCCTCCACTTTCATTCTTGCTAAATTGATTCACTATAACCTGGCACCAGCACCCAAGCAGCTGCAGTCTGCCATCTTTTTTTCTTCTTTTTTTCTGTTTTTAGTTGTCGCTTCGAGGGGAAAAAAACAACATCTCAGCTCAATCGCGTTCGCCCCGTTAGTGCTAGTAGAGACACATCGAAACGCGCCAATGGCTCACAAGAGATCCAATCTCACAAAGCAGCCGCCACGCTATTTCTCTGAAAGAGAGCAGCCGCAAACTGATATGCTGTTTCACGAGAACGAAAAAAAAGAAGAAAATGAATAAAAGATAAGCTGAGAAGCAGAGGAGTAACATTCTCGATTGACAACCTAGGTTTAGGATGAGATTTCACGGAAACCAAGCAGGCGAAAAACAAAACTAAACGGAGCTTTCGGAATGGAGACTCGTGTACTTAGCCGCCGAAGCCGGCTTTGTGGTCGACGATTTCGAGCGTCCCATGCGGCAGCGAGGACCGAGATGAACTGGCTGTTCGTTTGCCTCCCCGCGCTATTTCACATCCCGCTGCTCTCGAGGGACAAACTGCCTGTGGAATAAAAGGTGGTTAGGCTCTTCTTTGTGATGTCAGGTGAACTGGAATAGTGACCTCGGCATAAGGCCATCGAAGAGTGATCCAGTCATTATTTTAAACACAAGAGTCTTTCTTGGGGACCTTCAACGCAAAAAATTGGCCCCGTATCTGCATTTACTCTGAAAATGTCGTCGAAAGATGATAGTCTTGCCTGTGGAGGAAGTGAACAAAACATTTATTTGATATTCTTCTCAAGAAAATCGGTGAATGGTATTCTGGAGCTTCAAGCGAGCAGCGGAGGCAGCTTATATTTTCAGTCCAACTTCCTTTCCTTTTTATTCCTCTTCCTTGCAGCTACCATTGCCGCTTTGGATGTAGTAGATTTATATTGTCGCGACGTCAAGAGAGAGGTCGTACTCGAAGACACTGAGAAAACAGCAGCGGGTCGGTCTTTTTGTTAACCGCGCGAGAGAGAGTTCCTCATCTTTCTCGTTGTTGCGTTCTGCATAAAAGCGTGCAGATGCGCGTATGCGCTGTCGCCTTCGTCTTTTTCGCGGGACGCATGTGACATTTGCCTCCCTCCAAAAATGGCATCGTCCCGATGCGCAGCCAAGGCACTCTACTTATAAAAACGCACATATGCACCAGCACGATCAGGACAAACGAGAGTTAGCTGGACAAGTAGGGTTTCATCCGGATGACATGCACGATTTCGGGTGAGCAGTTTCGGCGACTGGAACTGCAATCGCCGTCGGGAATAACTTCGTAGTTGATGTCGTTCAATCGTCGGGTGACTCGATATGGGCCAAAGTATCGTCGTAATAGCTTTTCTGAAAGTCCGCGTCGACGTATTGGGATCCAGACCCATACCTTGTCGCCTGGTTTGTAGGTTACCAATTTATGTCGTAGGTCGTACCGTTTCGCATCTTTGTGTTGCTGGTGACAAATACGCACGCGGGCTAGCTGTCGGGCTTCTTCGGCACGCTGACCAAATTCTTCGGCGTCAGCGTGAGTGTCGTCACACTCGTGCGGCAGCATAGCGTCCAACGTTGTAGTGGCTTCGCGCCCGTGTATTAAACTAAACGGCGTCATTCCGGTAGTTTCCTGCCGGGCAGTATTATAGGCGAAGGTCACATAAGGCAAGATTTCGTCCCAATTCTTGTGTTCTGTGTCGACATACATGCAGAGCATGTCTGCGAGGGTCTTATTAAGCCGCTCTGTTAGTCCGTTCGTTTGTGGGTGGTACGCCGTTGTTCTCCGGTGAGCTGTACCACTGAGCCTGAGAACCGACTCCAAAAGTTCTGCCACGAACGCAGTTCCTCTATCCGTGATGAGAACTGTTGGAGCACCATGCCGAAGGACGACGTTTTCTATGAAGAAATGAGCCGCTTCTGCTGCTGTGGCCCTCGGCATGGCTTTAGTTTCTGCGTAGCGAGACAAGTAATCAGTGGCGACAATGATCCATCTGTTCCCTGTGGTAGAAGTTGGGAATGGGCCCAGGAAATCCATTCCGATTTGGGCGAATGGCTTTGCTGGCACTTGAACGGAATGTAATAAGCCTGCCGGCCTGCCGGGTGGTGCTTTGCGTCTTTGGCAGTCGACACATGTTTGGACATGATGTTTCACAGCAGCAGGTAGGTTAGGCCAGTAGTAACTGTTTTGCAGACGGGACAATGTTCGAGTGTAACCGAGATGACCAGAGGTGACTTCATCATGGCAGGCTTCCAGAATTTCTTTTCGCAGTGATGCAGGGACGACGAGCAAGTATGGGCTGCCGGTGGGAGAAAAGTTTTTCTTGTATAGGACGTCGTTCCTTAAACAAAAAGATGGCACTCCTCTCGCAAAAATTCGCGGCACGTCTTCCCGTCGTCCTTCTAAGAAATCTATAAGCGAAAGCAGGTCAGGGTCACGGCGCTGCTCTTGTGAGATAGTGGCCGCGTTGATGACTCCCAAGAATGCGGCGTCCATAGACTCGTCATTAATAGCGGCAGGCTCAACGGGTGACCGCGAGAGACAGTCTGCGTCGGTGTGCTTCTTCCCTGATTTATAAATAATGGTCATATCAAACTCCTGAAGCCGAAGGCTCCAGCGTGCTAAACGGCCGGATGGGTCTTTCAAGTTAGTGAGCCAGCAAAGCGAGTGGTGATCACTGACGACCTTGAATGAGCGGCCGTACAGATACGGTCGAAATTTGAGAACCGCCCAAACCACGGCGAGGCACTCTTTCTCGGTAGTCGAGTAGTTCTCTTCCGTGCGAGAGAGAGCTCTGCTGGCATAGGCTATCACTTTCTCGGAGTTATCTTGCCATTGTATCAGTACGGCGCCCAGGCCTACATTGCTTGCGTCGGTGTGAAGTGCTGTTGGCGCTTCCTGGTCAAAGTGCGCCAGAACCGGAGGTGTTTGGAGGCGTTGGCGTAATTCGTTGAACGCTGTTTGTTCCTTTTCGCTCCAAAGAAAGGGGACATCCTCTCGTGTGAGCCGCGTCAGAGGCGCCGCAATAGACGAAAAGTTGGCGATGAATCGTCGGTAATAAGCGCAGAGGCCTAAGAAGCGTCTCACTGCTCTTTTGTCATGCGGTGCGGGAAACTTTGCGACAGCGTCGATTTTGCCCGGGTCAGGTCGAACACCTTCGTGGCTGACCACGTGGCCTAAGAAGCAAAGTTCCTTGAAACCGAAATGGCACTTCTCTGGCTTTAAAGTCAGGCCAGCCGAACGTATAGCTTCTAGAACTGCGAATAATCGACTTAGGTGTTCCTCGAATGTAGCTGAGAAGACGACAACGTCGTCTAGATAAACCAAGCATGTCTGCCACTTAAGTCCTGATAGCACAGTGTCCATTAAACGCTGAAAAGTGGCTGGCGCTGAGCATAACCCGAATGGAAGCACTTTAAATTCATAAAGACCGTCGGGCGTCACGAAAGCAGTTTTCTCACGGTCTCTCTCGTCGACCTCTATTTGCCAATAGCCACTTCGCAGCCGATCAAGAGAGTCATCTATACGTGGCAGTGGGTAGACGTCTTTCTTCGTTACTTGGTTTAACTTGCGGTAATCTATACAGAAACGCAAGCTGCCGTCTTTCTTTTTAACCAATACCACGGGGGATGCCCAGGGACTCTTGGAAGGCTGTATTACGTCATCTTGGAGCATCTTCTGAACTTGCTTTTGGATCTCCTCACGTTCTTTCGGAGCCACACGGTATGGGTTTTGACGGATCGGTCTCGTATTTTCTTCAGTGATGATTCGGTGCCGGGTCAGTGGTGTTTGCTTGACTTTTGACGTGCACGAAAAGCAATTTTTGAACTGGTGTATCAGCTCTAGTAGGCGCTGTTTTTCCGAGGCTGACAGGGTTGAGCAAATGTTGACAGACAAAGGTGTCGAGGCTGGGATGGTCGCCTCGTCCGGTTGCAAAGCGAAGCAATCTCTGGCTTGGTCCACGTCGTCGTAGTAGGCAATCGCGGTGCCCTTCTGGATGTGACGACGCTCGTTGCTGAAGTTGGTGATGAGGACTTCTGCCCGCCCATCAATTAGTGCCAGAATGCCTCTCGCTATTGAAACACCTTGCGTAAGCAATAGCGTGTCTATTCGCTCCGCTATCACCTCATTATGGCACGGCCGTTCACACAACACCGACACAAGGCAGCAAGATCTCGGCAGGAGCATCACATCATCGGCTACACGTAAACGTTGCAGTTGTTCTTCAGTGGTGGCGTCGACGTAAGGATGGGCGGAAAAGGTGACGATACGTTCTGGGATATTGATGATAGCACCGTACTCTCGCAGAAAATCCATACCCAAAATCAACTCTTTACAACAGTCCGGTAAAATGACAAAAGTGGCGACGAAGTTCGAATCATCGATTACGAGCCGAGCGGTGCATTTACCGGTTGGCGTCATTAGCTGCCCACCAGCACTCCTTATGCTCGGCCCACTCCACGGCGTCTTAACCTTCTTAAGGCGGTCGGCGAGCTCTTGTCGCATAATAGAGAAGTCAGCACCAGTGTCAACCAGTGCTGTTACGTGGTGCCCGTCTATAATAACGCTGAGGTCGGCACGTACAAATTCATTGGCAGTAGTACTCGTGGTTGTTGTCGTCTTCGTCATCACCGTCGTCACGTCGTCTTTGTGTAGAGGCAAGGGGGTCTTTTTGGCGTCTCGGCGATTGGCAACCTTGCCCCCGGAGGTCGCGGCAGTTAGTTTCCCTGGCACGGGCTTGGGGAGCGGTTTCTGATGGCGTCCGCGTATCTTTGGCGATTCGGGGAATTCTGACCTCGTGCAGGTGAGGGAGACCGCCAGCGACGACTTGGTGAAGACGCTTCGTTGGTCGGCAGGCGATCAGCAGCATGGTCACGAGGGTCTTCAGAATAAAAAGAAGCGGGCCGAGAAAAGTTTCCAACCCGGGTTTCTCGATGACGGCAGTAGCGCGAGATGTGGCCTGGTTCGCCGCAGTAGAAACAAAGGGGTCGACGGTCGGCGGTGCGCCACAAGTCGGTCCGACGTACTGGTGGTCGCCGGACAGGTTCACGCTGCCACCACGGCAAGGTAACGGGCCGTGGCTGAAAGGGTGGTTCTTCTGGGGCAGGCGGATGACGGCGGACGGCATCAGCATAGGTCAGTGGACGTGGTTCGGGTGGTGGCGCCGGTGAGGGAAAGGCTTGCCGTAGTTCCTGGCGCACGATTTCTGCAACAGAAGCAACTGGGGGATCGGTAGACAGAAGGCCGAGGGCCCGCAGCTCTTCCCGCAGGATTTGTCGGATCATTTGCCGTAAAGAGTTTTCAGAAACTGCGGTGTTTTGAGCGGCGGCACCAACAGGCGTTTGGTCGGGCAGGCGGTCAAAGTGGCGGCATCGTTGCCGGAGCGCCCGCTCAATGACAGTCGCCTCTTTGATGAATTCATCCACTGTTGTTGGCGGATTTCGTACAAGGCCGGCGAAAAGCGGTTCCTTAACTCCCCGCATCAGATGACGAACTTTCCTTGCCTCGGGCATGTCAGGGTCAGCGCGGCGAAATAGGCGGGCCATATCCTCAGCGAACATGGCCACGCTTTCGTTCGGCTTTTGCATGCGGGCTTCGATCATCTGCTGTGCGAGATCCCGCCGGTCCGCACTCAGGAACGTCTCGAGAAGCTTTTGGCGGAAATTGTCCCAGGTTTGGAAAGTAGGCTCCCTGTTCTCGTACCATGTGCGAGCGCTATTTTCCATTGCGAAGTAGGCACGGCCAAGTTTTTCTTGCACGCTCCAACGATTCACCACAGCGGTCCGCTCAAACTGGTCGAGCCAGTCCTCGACATCTTCATACGGTTCTCCACGGAAGACTTCGGGAACACGAGGAGTCTCAAAAGTTACCTGGTAAGGGTGAGTCGTCTGGGCCGGGGGAAGATTCGCAGACGCTGAAGGGGCCGCCATGTTGGTAACAGGAGATGCCGTCAAGAGTTCTGGGCTTAGGCCTAATAGGCGCCGGCTGAATCGGTGTACTGGAGTCGCAACAAGACGTTGAGGCTCCGGACTGGGTGTACGGTCCCGAACAACGCTTTCTTGCATCAGGTTGCAGGCCCCAGCACCTCCACCAGTGTCGCGACGTCAAGAGAGAGGTCGTACTCGAAGACACTGAGAAAACAGCAGCGGGTCGGTCTTTTTGTTAACCGCGCGAGAGAGAGTTCCTCATCTTTCTCGTTGTTGCGTTCTGCATAAAAGCGTGCAGATGCGCGTATGCGCTGTCGCCTTCCTCTTTTTCGCGGGACGCATGTGACAATATTAAGTCATGTAACGGGTTTATTCACTCTCCTCGATGTTGCTGTCTTCCTGTTAATCATCTCTAACCGTTGACTGATGTTGTTAGCAATGGATGCGGATCTCTCTTGAAGGAACTACTGACAAAATGTGGATAAAAAAACATGATATTTAAAATAACCTTTGGGTGCATGACGAATCCCAAGCTCTAGTTATGTTTCGTTTTCCTAGTGATGGAGAATATCGGAAGCGTGGACTAGCATTTATAAGAAAGAAAGAACGTAGAGGCCAGTGCATACTGCAAGTCATGCTTTGTAATAGAATCACGTAGATGCCTCGGTTACATCGGTTTTTTTTTTCATACCTAACATCAGAGCCAATTAGGCTCGGGAAATCCCCGTTAGGGTTTAACAGAAATCATCATCACGAACGGGTATGGACCTTTTCTATCCGCTTCATCTTCTGCTTCGCTTCCAGAACACGTGCGCTGCCTTGTCAAGCGTAGCGTGCAACAAGTATTATGAGTGATAAAATGAGCGCACAGAGAGATATGGAAATAAATTATGAAGAGAAAGAGAAAAAGATAGGCAGGAATACAGAGTAATTAAGAGGAAGCGAGACGTAGTGAAAGTAAAGATATAAAAAGTTAGATATAAAAATGAGGAAAAGGAGAAATTAGAGGAATCAATGAATATAAACAGAAAGAGAAAAGTCATCGAGAAAGAACAGCGAGCAAAGAGAAATGAAAAATAAAAAAGACAGATAAAAACATTAAGGCCGAGCTCTTCCTTGTTTCAGGCTTGGCGCCACAAGTGTGAAGCTGGTCACATTTTTAAAACTGATGTCTTGTTGTCGGTTGTTTGTAGCAGATGAAATCGTACCCCACTTTACGCATACTCTCAGTTCGTGGTGATAATTGAAGGAATCTAGCTGAAAGAAGAAGTCGGACTTGTCATATAGCTACTGCGAAAATGATGCTCGACACTCGACAGCCTAACTCGAGGCACTGCCACAGCGCAAAGCTGGCGGCGCGTGTCATACGGGGTTGCATTCTTGGAACTGCGATTTGTTGCCATGCGTTCGTATTATGCGCACGCGACCTTCCAGAAACAACCTCGACATTGCTCCACAGGCCCGGCTGTTGCTAGGCCGGCTGCTTCGCCCCGCCATGCACTGACGCGGGATGATACGGCGATTCGGAGGACACACGATGCATTGTTGCTGCTGTGCCGCGTTGCTCGATAGGAGCGTGCATTATATTGTAGAGCATGATGTAGACGTACCGGACCTCGCATACGTGGGTGTGACGTACGTGCATGTGCGCGCCCGTGCGCTCCTATGAAAACTCGAATGACACGTGCGACGTTGCGTAATGCGTCATCGTTAATCCTTGGGACAGACTATCCGTGAGGTAGCAGTGGCGGAAATCGATCTGGGAGACGGGAAGCTAGGAAGCGATGCCTGTATACTTCATATATATAGAGTGTCATCAGTGATATTACATGCTGCAGAGTTGCAAATATGACAAAATGGAGGAGATGAAGGGATAGTGAGAGAAAAAGAGAGGGACTTATGTGCTTTCTAACCTATTCGTATTGTACAAATACGCCCACCTGTACCCGCATACTCTCACGCATGCATGCACACAGATACACTCAGTTTGGGGCTCGTCTTCGACGTCTATACCGTAGGCAATACCAAATGCCTTAAACTGTGACTCGTTTCAATTCGAAAGGCTTGAACATGTGATACATTGCGTGTTTGGCATCATTTCTTTCTATTTGCTCTTTTACAAGCCGGCTCAGAGGTGCTAGTGTGTTTTCGAAAGCTTCTGTAATCATTGAAAAGTATACGAACATACTTTTTTTCTCCTTATCCTTTTTTCCAACCCTTACACCAATGGTCGGTGCATAATAGACAAATATATTTTTTTAATCTGGTTAAATATATATGCCTTTATTCTTTGGTTTTTCGTTTTTCCTATTCCCTCTCTGTTAATATCTGGATCCTCCTGCTATGGTGCATTTGTCATGGCGAAACTAACACCTGGAAAAGTAAAGATGCTGATAAGGTGCGGGTAGTTTGAACAAACAACCATTTCACATTGCCGCACAATCGCGCCGCCCCATCCAGCCGCGGGAGCTGACAGCACGCTGTCACTTAATGTGAAGGTTAGTTTCGATCAGTGCTCATCGCCATGTCAGAGTTAGGCGAGGGGAGACGGATCTGCCACTCCATTCATTTGTATCCGTAAGTACCCACGACGGCGGCAACTGCCGCAGAAAGATTTCTATAGTAGAGCGTATAGAGGACGCGATTCGCCCTTCGCGATTTTGACGTTGAAAGCGCGCGCTTGTTCCCGAGTCAATCAACACTCTGCAGCGCGCGCTGGTTGCTCGTTTCGGCCGCGGTCGTAGTTCGCTGCAGCTTTACCGAAGGCCGGCCACTCCCTGGATTTTCCCAATGATGCGCTTGAGGAAAATCTAGCGATAGTGCAGTACATGAAAGTTGCAACGCATTGCCCTTCAGCCAGCATGGGAATTGAGGGTTAGTATATGGATAAACATCGTAATTTCAGCTCCTTTTGGCTGCTTGTAGGCAGAGCCAGTTTGTCGCAAGATGAAGACTTGAAGTTCAGCAAACGTTGAGCAGTTACGCTTCACTACCTTGATATGTTCAGACTTCCGCGCCATGATTTAGGCACCATTTAGATTTGCTGTCATGTTGAGCTTGTCCGCTTTCCATATACATAAATTTTTTTCTTGAAAGTGGGAATGCTCATTAATCCTTTTTAAACACTTTTATAATCTTACCTTGCTAGGAAGAAGAGTATCTTCCTAGAGCTTCTTGGTGTTTGCGTGTGTTAAGGCAATTCGCTGCATTACTGACCGACCCCATTACACTCTTTCAGGTCGCCTCTTCACGTTTATTTTTATTCCTGCTGTGCTCCTAAACTAAACCATGCACGTGAATTTGCGCTGCCTAAGCTTCATAACGATTTTCACACACGCTTGTGTGAGTATGATAAACTATAACGAGTAAAAAGAAAGGAGTTTCCCTCTCGAATGTCGATTGCTAATCGCCCACGCATCCTAGAGCTGCCTGCACACAAAGCGCTAGATTACATGCTCTTTACTCGATAGTTTAGCTCAGATTGTTTTTTTCTTAATCGAGGCTTAGCGTACCGCGTTTTCAAACACGCTGTTCTCGGAACCTCCCAGTGCTGCATGCATTTAGCTCAATCATGACGCACCGGTGGATCCAACTGTGGGTCCTCGATCCTGGTCGCAAAAGAGCCACGTTCTCTCGCTGTCGCCAATCCCTGTGATTGATTGCCACGCTATCGATTCCTACACATTCATGATTAGGCTTCGAGGAAGTAGCGTAGCTGTCAGTACGTATATATACTCTCTGTTGCTGGGGCCTTGCGTGCACAGAGCACAACATTATTTTACGTTTTTTTCCTTCTTTTTTTCTTGTGCTTTTTTTAGCTATGGCTATGAAACAGAGTGCGCTGACGTAGATGCGGCGCTCACATAGACTGTGACGCTTTTTCGTTGTCAGCGAAATAAATAGCCCTTGCGGAACAACTTTTTTTTGTGGGGGGGGGGGGGGGGAATGGTATTTGTGGGAAGGATGAGTGAAAGAGTATTATTGATAATTACTATAATATGGTGTCACAAACCTCGTACAATTTCATAGTTGCATGACACAACTGAAATGGTGGACGCTTCTTTTGAGCATATGTACAACTGTACCAAATTTTGCCTGGTTAGATTAGGGTCCTTCTGCGCGACGTGCATATTCGCAATATTTTGCCCTTGCATCGCTTCGTTAATGCGATTGCTTTTATCTGGAAATGAAAGAACGAGTTTTGCCTCAACGAGGATACCAGTAATTTTGTAAAGTTTTTCAAGGAAGCCTATTTATCGTAGCTACAACATGGCAGTACTAAGAAAGCTTATAGGCAACATACTTAATGAACATATAAAAGTTCTACGCTTCCTGTCCTTAAAAATAGACAAAATTTGCAACAATACCTCTACTAAAAATAATGTTGCAGAGGAGAGGGAGATATGGGAGGAATACAGTTTATTCACGAACGCTGTTCTGCCTTTGTTAGGATGCAATATACTATACTGACAATGAAATTTTACAACATGTGAGGGACGTGGTGGTGACCAATACACTGTAACCATATGTTACATACTTTTCTTACAACGTGTGCAGAATGTGATGGTTACGAATTCACTACGCCAGGGCGTCACACCGTTTCTCTTAAAGGCACTCTTCGGCCCGTCATATTTAAATTCACACTTTTTGGAAGGCGCGCCGTACTCAATATTACATAGTAGTGAAGTTGCTTCGAGGCATTGAGTAGGAAAAAGTCTTGCAGAGGTGAGAACACCCTAATGACACACATATCTCCACACGCCTTGAATTAACGAGTGCTCTGTATCAATTATGATCACCACATTTCATAATCGGCTGCGCTCCGCGTTGGCTGTCTTTCATCCTCATGCTGTAGGCCCATGTGCTCAGATTTGGGTGCACGTAAAGAACCCCAGGCGGTCGAAACTTCTGGAGCCCTCCAATACGGCGTCTCTGATAATCATACGTGGTTTTGGGACGTCAAGCACAACAACAACAACAACAACAACAACAACAACAACAACAAGAGCAAAAACAAGAACAAGAACAACAACAACAACAACAACAACAACAATTTTCTCAGCCCGGATTGTGTCAGTATTCAACTGAACCAAGTTTTACCTGTCCCTTTAAATCAAATGTAGTCTATAGTTAAACACCAGAATGTAGCAAAGGTGCAGCGAAAAAGCCGCAATTTGGTTTGATTAACAATTATTGCCATGAATGCCTGGCAGGTATGGAGAGACACAGTAAGAAACAGGCTTGCACAATGTTCTCCAATAGGGAGGACCAAGTTTTACCTCAATTGTGATTTCATTGCTCAAGTCAAATGCGTCATACGTCGAGGAGCGAGCTATGCTAGATAAATATAAAAAAAAACTGTAGCTCACTACGACTCACTAAAGAATTATATTTTGCTCTGTGGCCTCACGCGGACCGAGACTTGCCAAACGTTTCTTCGACCAGACTTACCCGGATTCAATGCGCCGCCATGGTGATCTAGTGGCTAAGGCACTCGGCTGCTGACCCACAGGTCACGGGATGGAATTCCGACTGCGGCGGCTGCGTTTCCGATGGAGGCGGAAATGTTGTAGGCCTGTTCGCTCACGTTTGGGTGCACGTTAAAGAAGCCCCGGTGGTCAAAATTTTCGGAGCCCTCCACTATGGCGTCTCTCATAATCACTAGTGGTTTTGAGACGTTAAACCACGCATATAAATCAATCAAATCACCCGGATTGAAGTTCACCAGCACTTTATTCATCCGGAATCGCTAAGTTTTCCGGGCTCACCCGAGATTTAGTAGGCATGAGTGCGTCGACTCATGGCTCCGCTGGCGTAAAATTTGCTTTTACGATCATTGTGTCTATGCTTTTGAACGCCAATATCTCACGTAATCGGTGCGTTACAAAACACCATTTCATCCAGTACAGTCGAATGAGAGTTTTCGGTGGTTTTAATCTATGTAGTAAGCCCATTTTTATGGAACAAGTGACTCACACGAGATGTTTCTACTGTGGACTCCCGTTCCCGTGGGAGAGTTTGCCGAGGAAGGAATGAAAGCCATCCTCTCTTCTCCTTCACTTAAGTCATGTCCCTGATCAATAAATATTAAGATGAATGAATTCTAGTGCATTGAATTATATGTGAATAGACTTCCGTATAAACTTAGGCCTATATAAGGTTAATAGTAATGCTGAACGTGAGCAGACAGGAGTCCAAGCGAGCACTACTGGCGTCTCTTCAAAAGGGTCACAGAAAGCGTATATATAGTGAGATTTGCCTGCTGCAAGACGGGTTAGGCGATATGTTCCAGCGACATGACGATGCGCTTTCCTAAGCCTGAAAACACAATTTGATATCGACCGGGGTTGCTTGATTTCGAGCTAACATTGCAGGCTTCGGGGCTTGTGGTGAGACATATAGTTGGCTTCTTCACATTCTTGTCTGCCGCACCTACGCTAAATCGGCGCGTGATTGCACATTCAGACCTCTTAGCAGTTAGAGAAACACGCAGGCATTGTCGATAAAGCGGGTCGGTGTGTTCGCTTGTTGGTTCTGTAGTGTTACTCCATCACGAGGACAAACGTTCAGTTTATTTCCGTGGTCCAACATGTCACCTAACCATTTAAGACGTTTCGATGATCGAATTATCCTAATGGCAGCGTGGTTATTTGAATAAAGTATGATTACTTTCCCAGAGTATATTCATTGTCAGGCACATGCAATGCTTTAGCGGCGATCGTTTATTGATGAACCAATCATCATGCACTTCCTCTTCGTCCAAATGTACTTGCTGCAGCTTGCTTGCGAACATCTTAGTGCCAAATCGAACCATGCTACACTGAGTCATGATTTTGAGCATTTATATCAAGAGAAATGCAATCACCATCAGTAACAAGCTGTCAGAGGTAACATGTCGCCTCCAATGTTGTGAAAGAAAGGCGTAGTACTCGTATGAAACCTCATGACATTATCACCTACATGAATCATCACTTGCGGGCGTATTATGCCAGACATACACATTATAATTATTATCGCATACATACTTGACGTAAGATGTCGTATACGCCATTTATTTGCGCACTTGTTTACAGGTTGTGTACCACCAGCAGGAAATTTTCAAAGCCCACTTGTCGCTGGCCTAACCTACAGGGGCGGGGGGCGGGAGGGGTCAAAAGTTCCCATGCCATGCTGCCACACGAATACACGGGATAATGTCCTGGGAACTTTTCACCAGCCCTGTATTTTTACTCGTATTGGTGATTTTGGTGAGGCGGGACCTGCAGCGTCCGCGTGTACGCTGCAGTAGTGTGCTCGGAACGGCGCAGGGCTGTGTGTATATTCAGGACACGCTCACCATCAGGTGTAGCTGGTGATAGGTATATATGTTGGGGAACTCATCAAGCACATCCACCGCAGTACACCTGCACCATTGATAGTGTACTGACTAATACTGAAGGAATGAATTAAAATATATATATATTAACAGTAAGGCAGATGTGTTTAGCACGAACGAGACTCTTGGAGCGTTTTCGCTGTGCAAGATCGTGTGCGTAACTCATTGAAGGCTAAGCAGTCGGAATTATGACAATATATTCAAACTAATAATCTCATTTGCGATGTACTCTTTATGCTGTGTCGTGTGGCCGGATGCCTTAGCTCCATTATGGTTGAACATTTTCGCATGCTGATTATTTAACGATATCCTTTTAACTGCTGTTTGTTCACTTTCGCGTATAAGTAATATTGCTGAGACTGGTACGCAGAACGAGTGTCCTGGATTTAGGTGGAGGATATTTGAAGTAGTTGCAACTTACTAATTTATCCCGCATTTGTATCACAGCTATTTCATATATACGTCGATTACCTGGCACTTCTCACGCAACATTTTCCTCCAGTCTCTTTCCTGACGAAAACTGAAACGTCAGCTTAGTGCTTTGATGTTTTAACAAGAAGTTCGAAAACAAATGCACCGATGTAAAGAAAAAAATGTAGCGAAAAGATCTGTATCAGATGCTTTGAATTGACGAAACTGCACGAGATCATACTAGACTTCCATCTGGGCTCATGGTCTGTTAAATGTTCGGCTAGTGTATCCAATAGCCAGCCTTAGGTGTAGGATTTGGTAACGTTTTATTAAGTATACAACTGTGACAATTTTTTTCCAGGAGACATTTAACGACCATAGGAGAGTACATCATACTCTGAATATTTGAACATTTCTCCCAAACCCATTCTCAGCCTTTTGGCTAAGATCAAAGTATAGCGTGTGAGCTGAGCACTGCTGTTCTTGTGTTCACGCCAAGTCGTTTGGATGCTGCTATCCATATCCATGTGCGGCTTTGCTTAGTTCAGAAGCATCGATTTTTGTCGACACGGCCCCATTAAGTGTGAGACCCATGAGACGGCTCTGCGCTTTTTCATAGTAAAGTACCAAGTTCTCTAAATTGTTAACGACTTTATCTAAACACATACTAATTTATGTAACACTAGTAGCCATAGGGACGGCTTTAAGCCCTCTCTCATCAGAGTTCGAAGTACTATGAATTGTTAAAAATTTTATTCTACACGCAGCCGAGTGTGATCTCTTAGGAGATCTGGAACGGCTTTCTTCTCTTCTATAGTAGAGTACCCATAACTGTAAATCGTTGAATACTGTCTCCAAACATACAGAGCTGCACACTGTTCATGATAACTACATTGTGCCTTTTATATCGCACCCTCATTCCAACTCTACAAGCGCTTGAAAATGTATATAGGTCAGTAACTCGTATGCTGGCCTTTCGGCGGA
Source organism: Rhipicephalus annulatus (assembly GCA_013436015.1). NCBI lineage: Eukaryota > Metazoa > Arthropoda > Arachnida > Ixodida > Ixodidae > Rhipicephalus > Rhipicephalus annulatus. Next base: position 703,015 of record WOVY01011788.1, read on the forward strand.
GAGAGTGCATTCAGAGCGCCTTTCACGAGAGAGAGAGAGATAACGCCCACGTGCTGGGTGAAGCTATTCTTACCAGTATAACAGCGCTTGCATTACCATTCGTTCTCGTCACAGCATGAAAGCGAAACACCGCTAGGCGTGTTACGCTCACCTGTCAACCCAGTTCCACAGCTACGCGCGACTGAGTGACAAAGCGTCTGGGCGTCTCTCGCACATACTCGAGTACTTCTTAACAGAAAGCGCAATATAAAAAAAGCGTGAACGAACTATATAGTTCACAAGGAGACATGAGGGACTGTTATATATGGCGGACTTCCCTGGGTGTAGACGTAGACCGTGCATCCACCGTGCTGCCTAATGTTGTCTAAACCTATAACTGTTGCTGTAAGTGGGGCGTGGTCTAAACTATACTTCGTTCTATACATAACGTTCAACGCCGGGGAAACTAGCGAGACTTCTTGCGTTAGATGTGTCCTGACCAGGAAGTAGTTGAGTCTTGTTTTGCACCCGCAGTGTGGTTATTTCTAGTTCAATGCTGAGCAGTAATTAGAAAGCTTTGTGGCACAAAGATAAAGAACTCTATTATACCGCTATGAATACGGTGTTATGTATTTCTTGGCACTTCGTTGTCCTCGTTCATTTTTTTTTTATTTCAAGCTTCGCATGGCTTAATGCGCGTACCCTTGCTCTGCTCGCAGTTACGGAACGTGGCTGTGAGACACGTGGAGTAATATTTTACTGGCAGAACTTCTTGCGTGGCCTTCACAGCGGTAACTGCTCTGTATGGAACGGAGCATAACGGCGCCGTTGCTTTCGCTTCCCTCACGTAGTGGTCGCCGTACCAGCACCGCGGAAAGGAGATGGTGCATCTTCGCTAATGGAGGAAACGTCAGCGGGCATCAATCTTGTCCAACGCAGGCGTGGGATAAGAATTATTGTACGCCTCGCAACGTCGTGTGGAGCTGTCAGATTTTACCTTAGCGGCTCACTAACGCTCGCCTTCTCTGACTTCCGTACCCCTCTTGCATTCAGAGCAGCCGTTCACACTTCAGCTGTTGAGAGTGGCGCCATCGGGGAACATGAAGGCGCGTCTTTTCGGAGACCTGGATGAATGCAGCGCCTCTCCCTGCTTGCACTGTACTTGCAGTTATGCAAATGGCGAGGCTTGACACGGCTTCGCTAATGACGGGCATGCACTGCTCCGACGGAGGTGCGTTACATATTCGTCGCGTTGGCGGACCGTGAAGGCCTGTCTCGCCCGTTGTCAGCTGTTAGCTGCAACGACATAGAGCTGACGCCAGAAAGTCACACGTAAATGTCAACCGCTTGCATCCGCCCTTTCAAATAATGATACTGCGTGACTGCGTGCATTCTCTGTGACTGCTTATTGGTGTGTTTCTGCTAGAGATTTGCCTTCAATGCACAGCTGACTCAAAAATAGAATAGAAGCGGCGTTGACTAGGCGAACCTAATAGCACAAGCGAACCACTGCAGTATTTAGCTCACCGATAATACATGTCGATCTTGTAGAGCAGTCCACATACAGACGGGCACTGGAAAGTTCCTTCTGTTTCCTGCGTTTTGTCTCATTTCAAAATATGGTCCAATTATTGACATACGTGGATGTGGGAATACACGTGCCGCCGTCATTTTATTTAAAGGGATACATGCGAGCGTGTAAGAAATATCCTCAAACAGCCCATATGGTTCGGCGCAAGGCGAAGGAGGACAAGAACAACGAGAGAGAAGGCAAGGAGACTAACCAGGCACATGCTCGGTTTGCTACCCTACGCTAGGGGAATGGGAAAGGGGGCATAAAGATGAGGGAGACATACAGGAAAGATAAGAGAAAGAGAAAAAAAGGGATTGTTAGTCAATGGGCTGACGTGTATGCAGCGGTGGCACTACACAAAAGTTAAAGGTGTTCACATAGGCCTGTAGTCCTCGAAAAGACGTAGGACGAGGACGGCGTTTTAGTAGCATCTGCATAGAGAGTGGTCGATTGTCCAATTTTCGCAATGCGTCTAAAAGCTTCTGTATTTCAGAGGCAAATCGAGGGCAATGGCATATATCAGATGGTCGATGTCTTCTTCGGTACCGGCGGAGCGCAAAATGATTTAATAAAGGGAGTTGGTGATGCCATTCCTTATATTGCCTGCCACGATTTTTGAATTTGTCCTTCTAATTTAGCACTTCATGTTGCTGCGACAACAACGCCGAGAAGCTGTGGTAGCGAGAGCCTTTATCAAAAAGGACTCTTGTCCGCTGAAACGTCCTTACTGAATATAGATATATAAAAGCATAAAACAAGCATAAAGCGCATTTGAGAGGTGAGTGCACGCAGAAGAAAGACGCCACTCTCTCCCTATTTTCTTTTTTTTTTTTGCACATCTCGTGACTGCGCCATGCCACATCTTCGTCGGCAAGAGACCATTTGCCACACGCTTAAGTGTTCCCTTTCGTAAAAATGACGGCTGTACACGCGCGTACATTTGCGTGACCAGTGATGCAAGCAAAAAATCATGTCATTGTCACAAAGAAAATTAAAACGCTGATGCAATACTTCCACATCTAAGTTGCTAACTATTAATTATGCGCTTTTATTTGTACAATTAGATCACGTTATACATCACTGAGAAGCAAGTCTCTCCAAGTGTGAACGTTCTATAAGTTAGAGATAGATAGAATGTAAAACTTTTTTACGCTATGAGGGTAATAAATGGAACTACCCAGAAATGGTGCTTCCCCACGCACCCAAGAAAGATGGTGTACGTATAAAAAGACGGCAAGCTGTTTCAGAATCACTCTTACTCAGACTTCTTTTGAACACACTTCACTTTTTTTAAACAGCTCTCTTTTATGCATGGTACCGAGAAGGGCGTACTGAGTGTTTGTGTTGCCCTCCCACTGTTATTCTGTAAGGAGCCTTTAAGTGGTGATGTAGTACAGGCGAGCACGCCCACTTGCTAAGGGGCTCGAACAAACAACAGTGTACGCAAATAAAATGATGTATTTAATTGTAATTATGCGACTCAATACTTACAGTACATTTCAAGAGTACTGAAACTTTGCAGTGCAATTTTATGCAGAAACTTGGCAGGAAAAAAATACAGGTAACTTTCTGGAAACAAAATTTAACCTTGACCTTCACAGAACACTAGGTAACCAAAACTGTTCCTCGACACACTTTCTAACAAGGAGTATAAGACGACTGCACTGTCAGCCGTGACCTGTCAGTCTCACGAAGCAGAGCTGTATTTCTACAGAACGAAAAAAAATACTGAGAACTTTGAAGCTCGAGCTAAACTTTGACAAAGGCTTGAGCAGTTCCTCTTTTCAAGGCGCACATAATGTACGAGCCAGATGTGTGGCTTGCTATAAACTTTCGTACCGGCCTCATTATTTGTCGCTTTCAGTGTCTCCGCTGCTTTTATCTCTTCAGTGTGGCTCGTTCCGAGCTCATAATTTTCATTAGGCACCTATGGTGCCGAATTTTTCAAGTTACAACTTCAAAAGGAGCCCCACCTTCATACGGTACTCAGAAGCACGCTGAACCATGTGCGTGAATCGAGCTTCTAAATTAGGAAATTCCGGGGAGCCCACCATGCTGTTGAAGCCTGTTTTAGAGCAGTTTGCTGAACTTGAACTTCGGCTGGCCAAGGTGGCCCCAATGAGATGATGTGGTATGTCAAGGCTCCTCGTTCAGAGTCGGTAAAACGAAGGATGCTGCGAGCAATTCTTCACGTGGACTGCGTGAAAACGCTCCAGTTCAAGGAGGTGCGATGAAATGGCGTGTGAGAAGTGTATGAAGTCACATACGGTCTAACTGTTTGCACATACAAGCGTTCGCATCGGCCCCACATAATATAATAATAATAATTAATCGTGTTTACCATTCCAAAACCACGATATGATGATGAGAGACGCCATAGTGGAGGGCTCCAGAAATTTCGACCACCAAGGGTTCTTAACGTGCACCTAAATCTAAGAACAGGGAACTCAAGCATCTTGGTCTCCAATGAAAATGCAGCCACCGCGGCCAGCATGGAGTTTATGATGCTTCGGGTCACCAAAAAAGCTCCGAAACTACTTCTTTCTTAAAGCGAACAGGTCAATAAAAAGCTGATTAGCATGCTCTTATTATACCGCATATGCTAGCTACTGGTCATTACGTGATTGATGGCATGAATAAAGTTTGGAAAAGAAAAAAAAACATCACACTTAAAAACGAATGCTTACATAATGAAGCCAGAGCTCCTCCACCTTCTCAACTCTGAGCCATTGCATCACTATTGAGACAGTGTTTCTTGTAACAAATGTAATTCCATTGGATTCACAACTCTGGAGGAGAGAGACGCTATTTCACACTGATGAAGCGATTTTCGTTTTGTGTCCTTTTAAACGCAGCACAAATGAAGGGTCTGCTGCAGCTGTTTGTGTTGAAGAGATTGTAAGAGGGAAATAGTGCGTAATGTCCGAATAATGCAAAAGTAACTGTAGGCAAAGCTATAGGCATTCATTTGTTCAGTATTGACAAAGCTCAATAAGTCTTTTTTTTTTCAATGCAAGTTTGCTCTTGATTGGTCTTTAGGGTACAGTGCTGGAAATATGTTCTCATTAAGCGCACAATTGCTGTAAATGCTGTCGCGAAACAAGCGCAGCAACTTCGTTTCAGAGACTATTCAGATGACATAGGAGTAAGTGGGAAACACTAGAATTAAGCGCCAAAAAGGCAGCCGCAATGCGTACACTCGATTACGCCGCAGTCGGCAAGAATGTCCGAATGCGTGGGTTGACGCCGCAAAGGGACCGCGTGTTACGTCAACCGCACGCCCGCAATCCTTGCGTCAGTGAAGAAAGTGCGTCAGTACGCGTTCTGTTCTTCGCCCCTGCGTTTGTGCATAGTTCACATGCATGAAAGAAGGCAGCTGCAGAATTTACTTCTGAACGGACACTCGAGGAGGCTGACCTCGGATGGCCGAGGCAGCGAGTGCACGTAGAGCCACATCCATTCGGTGCTATGCACTCGTATAGATAGCAACATAACTGTACGTACATTGCATCCTGCAATAAGAAACGACTTGAATCACTGTCATAGCCGAACATTTTGCCAGGGGCTTCCGACACAAATTATCTATGACCGTGCGATTTGCGTGAACGTTTTTCCGTTACTGACCTAAGGAGGGTTCAGCTTAAATTGACGATAACGCAGCGTGTGATGACAAGGAAAATAATAGATGTAACTTTAAGAAGCAAGACGATAGCACAGTGGCTCAGTGAACATGGGTTCGGAATATCATAGTTGAAATCAAGAAGAAGACATGAATATGGGCCGGTCACGTACCGCGTAGACAAGGTAACCACTGCACGTTCAATAAGGGCAATGAATGGATTCCCAAAGAAGGCACACACACGAGGGGGGGGGGGGAGGCAGAAAGCTCGGTGGGCCGATGAGATTAAAAGGTTCGCAGAGATAACGTGGCATCAGAAAGCGCAAGACCGGGTTGATTGACAGATCATGCGAGACGCTTTTGCCCTGCTGGGGGTGTAGTCAGGCTGCTGCTGCTGATGATGATCATGATGATGATGATGCTGGTGGTTGTGGTGATGGTGATGGTGGGGATGGTGATGATGGTGATGGTAGTGATGGTGATGATGTGCGCACACATATAGAGATATATAATGTAGAAATTGCACAGGGGAATGCGGTGGTTGAAAGTCTTTATTCTTTCAAGTGTGTTCCCAATGGTTTTCAGGGCTAGGGACGGCGGTGTGCAGCTTGAGAGCTCCGGAAAATAAAATTGCAAAGCAGCGATTCATTTCACGGCACACGATCGCGGTGTGCTTGCTAAATGATGAATATCAACATGCCTGCTGACAGAAGATAATCGCAGTAGTTAGGAGTGCTACGTATGAACAGTGAAAAATATATAAAACTGCACGGACTTCAAATAGAATACAACAAACATCTCTATTCACTACACAATAAGCAATATTGAACCTGTTAAACAATGTCTATGACTACAAATGTAATAAAACAAAATGGGTGTGGAAACTTAAGCTCGCGAGGCTGCCAGCGAATTCAACAGTACGAGGGAAGCACCATTACAGTGACCCTTGAGTTGATTGGCTTGAAAGGACGTCTAAACCAAGCGGTTATACATGGGTTAACTATGGGTACATGCGTAAGCCTTCATATTCAGCAACATGGTGTTTGCGTCTGTATTGCCTCAAATACCACTTCACGTTATGCGCCACCTCTGCTTGAGGAAGGGGACGTACTTAAAACATATTCATGTCCCCGATGATCTTGATTACTTCTTAGTGAATGAAATTGCGATATTTACTATTTACTATTGCATTAGCAGCGAGGCCGGTAGACAGGGGCAGCCCCTCTCCAATTTTTCTATGTACGGGGTTTTTTTTTACCCATAAAATAATGAAAGGAAGAGTTCTTCATGGTCACCAACAAGACCCCCCCCCCCCCACTCCACAGAAATTTTACCGGCTACGGACCTGCTAGCAAGAGTGGAAGCTGTTGACGAACGTTCGCTGTTGTTGGCTATCTGTTGTGACAGCTGCAGCAATGCCTTTATTCAATATCAAATGCGTGACTTATGTGCGAAATTTTTAACACTAACTGCTTTGCATGAAAAGCTTGATTGATATGTGGGGTTTAACGTCCCAAAACCACCATATGATTATGGGAGACGCCGTAGTGAAGGGCTCCGGAAATTTCGACCACCTGGGGTTCTTTAACGTGCACCCAAATCTGAGCACACGGGCCTACAACATTTTCGCCTCCATTGGAAATGCAGCCGCCGCAGCCGGGATTTGAACCCGCGACCTGCGGGTCAGCAGTCGAGTACCTTAGCCACTAGATCACCGTGGTGGGACTGCATGAAAAGCTTGTGAAAGATCAACCTGTAGTATAGTAAATGCCCTTTATGTGCTTCCAATGTATGGAGTCATTTCTCTTGATACTAATGAAGTGCTCTCTCTCTCATTGGTATTTTAATTTATACAGAGCCTGCAGGAAAGGATTTGTTGTTGACACCATACACAATGGGTCAGCGCCAGTCACATGGGAAAGAGATAAAAACATTTTAGAGCGATCGAAGGAAAGCGATGTGGCAGTGATAGGGCAGCATAAGCGGATTAGAAGTCTGTGTGTGTGTGCGTGCGTGCGTGTGTGTGTGTGTGTATGCGCACGTGTGTGTGTGTGTGTGTGTGTGTGTGTGATAGAGAGAGAAAGACCGATGGAGAGAGCGATCGGGGGGTTACGGATGGGGGTGAAACGCTCGTCCTCAAGGTCAGGCAATCCCTTCGCGCTCTGCTCTGCTATATACGAACAATAACCTGTTTACAAGAGAAGCTGTCTCGACCGCGGAGGTCCATGAGCCCGACATTGGCGGCCTCCGGAGCGCGCTTAATCGGCGCTCTTGCCGAGTGTACGCAAATGAAGGAAACCAGTTGGCGCAGTACCTCGACACAGCACACAGACCGCGGAGCAGCCGATTCCCTCCGAGCCTCCCGAAACTGTTTCGCACTTTCATGACCGCGATCATAATTATAATAAATGATAATTTTGGGGGTATAACGTCCCGAAAGCGTGGTATTATCTTGGGGAGTGCCGTTGTGGAGGGCTCCGAAAATATCGACCACGTGGGGCTAGCCGGGTGAAGCGGGATCTACCCTGCGTCTTCTCTTGGCCAAAATAAAGTTCACTCATCAGGATCACCAGGGCTTTGTTAGTGGGCACCTAAATCTATAGTTACAAGGGCCTCAATCACTTTAGCCTGCATTGAAAATGCGACCACCGCGACAAGAATTATATACCGCGATCTTCGGGTACACAATCGAACACTACAAGCACCGAGGCGGCTTAATTTTGGTGAAGAACTGCTTGTTCTACACACACAATATCCCCCTTACACAAGAGAGAAACACAACAGGTAAAGACGAGCGCTTGTACTTGTCTATTCCTTTCTTGTTTATGCGAGATATTGATGGCACTAAGCTCTTTGAGCAATCACGAACGCTAGTTCGAGAAAATGCGTTATCGTCTATGTGCCTGACCTTCAAGGTTCTGATCATTCAAGCTACGTTCTCCACGATGCCTCTTAAGTGATATTTAGCTATTTTCTGCGTCTTAAAAACACCCAGTATGTTTTGAATTGAGACGATAAAGAAGCGTCAGACGAGGAACAGAATTGAGGACACGCACCTGTCCTCGTGACCTAGCTATAGTGTGATTTGAACAATACACTTTGTTGGCTGAACGAAAACACGCGGTTGGAAACTTGATATGCGCTGAGGATTAACCTCCAATTTGTCGTTATTTTCCACGTAGGCGTCTTCTATCTTACTCCTACGCAATCGAGGCCGTAGCCTTGAGCAATGAAAAAAATTCTGTTTTCTTAATTTTTAATTTCGACGAATGCACGCAGTCATATAAAAAGAACACAATATAACAGCATGGTTGCACGGTGACTAGGTTTAAAGATAAACAACCCAGAGCAGCTATAAATACGATCTTGTGCTTCTGAACTGATGCTTTCATGCGAGCCAAAATTTTGCAAACAGTGCAACACGTGTGTGTGTGTGTGTTTGTGTTTTTGTGTGAGCATGTGCGTGAGTGTGTGTAGGGGGGTATCATGTGATCATCAATTTATATATCATGACTATCAGCCAGCCACTGGAGTGGCATGTCCGGTGAATAGTCAGGCTAACATCTCGAGGTTTTCATAGAGACATTTTTTTTTGTATATGTCACAACATGAATGATTCATAACATCTCCGGTTGGTCAGATGTAGGCTTATACTAGAGGCAATGTAAAGCGGCGTTCTGTACAGAATGTTTCTGGCATAGAGTTTTCTAGAATTAACTATAAGAGGTACTCTAGGGCTGCGATTGTTCAGCGACCATGGAAATGCTGGCAGTACACGAATTTGCCTAGTCTTTGCACTTGCGGACGGCGAATCGTACTTGTGGCTTCGTTTACTGCTGTGTTTCAATTTTGTTCGGAAGGAAAGAACGAATCCTTTTTGAACTTCGTGACCAGATTTGAAGTAGTAAGCCTAAAACGTTAAGGTGGTGAAGCGCAAATGTTGAACATTTGCCGATTTCTTTTTCGTGACAAAGCAGCCTCAAACCACGCGAAGCCAAAAGGAACGCAAAGTACAAAGACTAATCCGTGTGTTACCCATCATTCCCATGGTCGCTGGAGCATCATGTGGTGCAGCTCCCATAGAAACTAGCGCCAGAGTTCCCTGTAGTGTGTACGTTGTATACGTACACTCTAAGTACGGTTACCTATAATTTAACTTTTGGACGTGAGTAACTTATGAAATAAAGGTTACAAAGGAGTTTATTTTTATGTTTTCGTTATTCTGCAGTGCCTAAAATTTACAAAATCCACATTTCGAGCAATGCATACATTACTAGCACGAAAAGCGCACTGTAACCTGTCCGTAGTAACCTATGAACAACGCTGTAACCTATGTGTACACAGCCTCACCGCGTCCCTCACCAAAAAAAAAAGAAAGAAAGGGTAAAAGCATGGTGAAAGTATACCAGAGATATTATATTGTATACAGGTCACATTGCAGCATTTATAAGAATTGCCTTTTGAGTCCTTCAGAAAGCACGAAGGACATTTTAATAAAGGACCTTTTGAAAGTTACCCATGTCTTTTCGATTGCTATATACCTTTGCAAAGGTTACATTCCGAAAAAAAAGAGTGTAACCTAAATAAACAAGATTTAACCTTTAATTTTGTAATCATTATAAAGGTTACAAATGTAAAGGTTACACTTATGTAACTTTTAGGTTATAGGTGCACAAAAATGTGAAAAAGTTCACCTTTGCATAGGTTACCATATTTAGAGTGTAGGAAAGTCAAATGTTTCTGGAGTTTGGGGGATCATTACAACTGACTTCGAAGAAAAAAAAGATGGCTTTCGTATTTGAGTTTTTGTAGGCAAATGCATTAGGAACAAAGATGGTGCTTCAAGAGCATTTGTGAGTTGCCTCGTACTGATTATAAAATATTATGGTCCAGTAAACTGGCGTTTAATTACTGGACAATCATATATTGTAGACGTATAGGTGTAACTGCATGGTGGCACGATTCTTACGAACGCCGCTGAATCCTGTCAGCGTTCATGGCGTGTAAACAGGGAGAGAAGCAGAGGAAAGCGACTTTTTCTTATCCCGAGGTCGGATTGCTGTAAAGGGGCAGTGCCGCTGTGCCATTGGATACCGGAGTGAACCTGTTTCTTCGAAAACTACGCTCACAGTGAACACACGGACCACGTGCCGAGGGTGTTGTTTGGTAGCAGACGACGGCGCTGCTCCCATCGGTTTGCGATTCATTGATATGTGGGGTTTAACGTCCCAAAACCACCATATCCTTATGAGAGACGCCGTAGTGGAGGGCTCCGGAAATTTCAACCACCTGGGGTTCTTTAACGTGCACCCAAATCGAGCACACGGGCCTACAACATTTCCGCCTCCATCGGAAATGCAGCCGCCGCAGCCGGGATTCGATCCCGCAACCTTCGGGTCAGCAGCCGAGTTCCTTAGCCACTAGACCACCGCGGTGGGGCCATCGGTTTGCGACGTCACGCGCGCCAAGACAATATGGCAGCTGCCAGCGGTAGGCGAAGCTAACAGCCGAAGACTTTACGGCTTATTTTGGAAATAAATGATCTCTCCCCGTCCAGTTTTCGCACGCGTGCAAGCATATTCGACTCTCTAACTTCGTTTTTTGCTAAAATTACGCAATTTGTTGGGTGACCATGTCATCAACCCTTTAACGTAAATGATAACTGAGTGACAATCATTCCAAATGTGGTGCATGGCACGTTATTTGTAGTAATTGTTTGATAAATGAGGAAACGAAATTTGACGACGCCGAACTGACGCCTGCAGGAACAAAAGGCTATGAGTGGCGCTGATTAACGCTCGCAGGTTTCAATAAATGCGGGGATATACTGAATAAAGTCAATTCTGTTTTTACGTGCCGTAGCTCGATTGGTATAGTGTTGGAAACGTTATTGGAAAGTTGCAGGATTGGTCCCCGGCGGCAAGTTATCTTTTCATGCAATTTAATGTCTTCTCATTTGTATCAATATTATTACAAACGTTCTTCATATATTCATTGGCTTGACTGTCAGTTCTCATTAATGTTCTGTCTAACAACAACAACAACAACAGCAAAAACGAGCGCTTAAGTTCATACGTGTGTTAATCAGTTGCTGAACGCGACACCTGTATGACTCTTTGTGAATGGGTTTCAAGCACTGGCATGGCTCTGTAATACTCGGCTGCCGCGAGTGTGCCAAGCTACAAAGATCTCTCGAACTCGCACCGGCGTTTGCAGTGAACTACGTCGCCCATATCGGCTGTTGTCATCTCAAAAACAGCATTGTTTGTAAAACTCCGCAATAACACGAAATTCATGTATATGGATGCGCTTTCGGCGCGGTATGATAGTGTCTGCATCAGGACTCTCCACTGTCGTATATAAATGAGCGCCACTTGCGCTGCTCTAAACAGCAGGGTTCACGGTCTCGCAACCTTCGGCTTTCAAGGCACGTCTCGCCACCCACGCTAGTCTTAGCAAAGTGCAGAGAAAGAAGGAGTGGCCTGCGACCACTTGGAAAGGTTCGAGAGCACCGGTGGAATAAAAGACCGTTGTCTCCGGGCCGGCATCTGTGAACGTGCCGGACCGCCACCAACAATGGGAGCAAGGCGAGTGTCTCAAGCGCGCGCACTTGCTACGGATCCGAGTGGCCACTCCCACTGTTTGTCGCGGTGCGGCATCGAAGGAGGCGTAGATATTGTCGCGGCGGGGGTGCCGCCCAAGACTCGGTCTCCCACTCGTCTCGAACGAGTGGATGAGATAAGCCTAAGCACGTCCGCACAAGTCCCTTGACGGCCCGTCTGCCGGCACCGTATATCTGGCGCTCTGGCGTCTTTGCACAAGTTTAGCACGCCCGTTTCGATCGCTTGGTATGCTGTCGTGGGCCAGCCTATATGTATTGTCGCAACGTCGAAACAAGAAGACTCAAGACTTCGTTGCAACGAGGCTGTATTCACAAATGAACACAAAAGCAGACGCGCCAACGTCGTTCTCGGAAAGCCAGTAAAGTGCTGCTCACTTCGTTCTCCTCTCTCGTGCTGCCGGCTAGTAACCGTAATAGTACTATAAATGTCTGCTGCAAGTGCCAGTAGCAGTAAAAACGTATACAGCAGAGGTCTCAAAAACCCGCGGCCCACTGATGTCTCGCTATAGCAATCCGGCCCACACATGACTGCCTTCGTGTCGCATGTTTCATACTCGATATATTTGTGAGCTCAGACGTAACTGGTGTCAAGCGCTTTTTTTTTTCATGAGGCATCTAACCGTGCATCAAAACCCATTATCACGAAAAAAAATTGTCTGCTTATGTGCGTTCATCGCTGCTGATGCCGCCGAAACACAATAGTCATAAGTCTAGAGGCGCTTGGTGAGATATGAACGTCATCTGGCTGTAACTTCGAGAAACTAAAGCTTGTGTAGAACGCAGAGCCACTGGTAAGTGGTAGCACCCTACTGTTTTAGTAAAGCGTAGGAAACGGTGGTTTTATTCGTGTGTAACGTCGCATTATCAGCGCTGCGTAACAAACAGTGGTGTCTATAATTTACTATCTACGTATTCTCTAGTAAAGAAACACACCACCTATTTCTTACGTATTGATGTTGCGTATCTGATATGTGTAGTATTTGCTTTTTGAACGATATGTTCACGAGTACAAACTCAGCCCCCAAATTAGGACGGCTGGGCGTTGAGCAAGAGCTCACACTTTCGTCAGGTGGCTGAGTCGTGTGGCAGGCAGACAGGCAGGCTTTTCGCTTCACACTACCATATGCGCTCACTGTAACCGGGATGACTCACTGCTTTTCCATAGTTGAGTATATGTAGTATCCCATGTAAGCTATCGCCTTAAAAATAGAAAAAAAAGGCTTGGTGCGCAGTAGCGGTGCGGAGAATCAAGGAGCTGCAAAGTTTTTTCAAAGGCACAAAAATGTGTTAGCAGTGCTAAGCGGACAATAATTAGAAAGTGAGCTGGGAGGCTATACGTGCTTGTACTGCCCAAATGATAACTTTTGGACTTGCTTATGTAAGACTGTATATATGCATATATGCTATTTTTTTCTTTTTTTATCTGTAGCAATCAAGTGGAAAGGGGTAGTCGTCGCCAAGTAGCAGTGACAACAACTGCTTCGTTTGTTTTTATTTGCTTGTTCTGCCCAATTGATAACTTTTGGACTTACTTATGTAAGACTGTATATATGTATATGTGCTATTTTTTCCCCTTTTATCTTTAACAATCAAGTGGAAAGGGGTAGTCGTCGCCAAGTAGCGGTGACAAACACTGCTTCGTTTGTTTTTTATTTTGATGAAAAAAGGACCAATGGCTAGGCTGTGTTGTGCACACCGATTTACCTCGCTTATTCGCGTGGCAATGACAAATAAGACATTTTAGGAATATATTTACTCGGAAGGCAAATAAAAAGCAATATCGGGTAAGATTTACCGGGGATGATATTCGCAACTTGCCACCAGGACATCGCTTCCACCTGGAAGTAAGCTTCAAACCCATTAGTCACTACACCATTAACCCATAGGTCACTCATTTTATCTCTTGGTCAGCGAGGCGGCCAGAACAAACTCGAAACGAGGATCCATAGTAGTTCACTGGTGGTACAATGCATCCGTGCGTGTAGCTTGTATAACAGCGCTATATATTGAGGTTAGTGCTTGGGTATATTAAAGCACGCATTAGACCAATACGAAAGAACAGGGGCGATATGCTGCGAACTTCTCAATATTTTAGTCACGTGGACGTGAGGCTGTGAATCCGTACTCACTTCAAGCAGTTTCGACGTTATGTTAGGGCTTCGTAATAATAACCTTTGGGGTTCTGTGACTCGAAACGACGCTATTATTATTATATATACGTCGTATAGTTGAGCGCTGCGTAAATATTTCCCACGCGGCGTTTTAAGACGTGCGCTTAAATCTAAGTACGCAAGCCTCTATCGAAAGCGGCCGCAGCCGGGATTCAATCCTGAGACATTCGGGTCAGCAGCCAAGCATTAATTATAACCACCAAACACCGTTGGCGGTTGTGGTATTGTTTTGAAATAAGTGAACCTTGTATCACCTGAAGGACAGGCAAATAATCTGAGCGTGTCATTCACGGCTCGTTTTCGTCAGATGCGAGCTTTCAGGCCAGCACACGAGATGAAAAAGTAAAACCCGATATATCTCGGTGTACGGCGGCCTGTGCTATTCATGGCAACGCGCTCGCAAATAACCCAGCGAGTGTATACCATCTGGCTCGCATTTACAGATTGTTTGGGTGGGACAGGCTCTATATCGGGGTGGTGCCACTCACTGTGATTGTGATGCCTCAACCACACACGCCGAAACCAGGTGTGTTAGCGCATCCGGAGCAACAACCGGCACTAACCGCTATTTCTCCGCTGCATGCGAGGTGAAGCGATCGCTTCTGATGTGTTGTTATTCCATGGTCCACCTGGCAACTGACGCTATTGCTGTTTGTTCTACCTGCAGTTCGTATCTAGAGAAGCGAAGCGAATACAGAATTATCGTGTATCACGTACGAAGCTAATCGCCTGGGCGCCTGCCCGTTGCGCTTTCGAAGAGAGTGCTGCCCACTCTTTCGCCTGCGCCAACGCACGCGCCACGATTTTCTAAGGTCACCGCTCGTGGCGTGAAATGGACTTTTGGAACTTGATGTTCACTTTAGGAACCAGACTATGTTGTGCATTGCTATCTATATTGCTTATCATAATGCTTACGTCTATAAGAAAGCAGAGCTTTCATTGCTGTATTAGGTCTGGCAGAAAAGAAAAAAAAAATTAAGTAAGGTTGGATTTATCGATGATAATATCCGTAAGCGGGCATTGTCAATCAATTCAATTGTTTTCTAAAACCAGCGGTCGTGGCTTAAAATATACTTGGAGAGCTTAGCCACGTTTGCTTTGATCTAATAACCACGCCTTAAGGATGCAGCTTATCTTTCTTTTTTTCTTGAGAAGGCACCATCTGTTCGTAGGTCACTAGGAGAGTTAGGTCGGCAAAAGAAAGTGAAACTCACTCAGACTCACTCAAGACATATATGTACATTCTGCTTTAGACTTACTCGGATTCCGACTATCCAAAATATCCTGGGCCGAACTCGCTCGCACACACGGAATTTTTCTTCAGCCGGACTCACTCATACTCACCCCCGTATTCTAGAACGTCCCTTCACTCAAAGCTTCACCTTCACTTGAGAAAGCCTATGGGAGCGCCTTCTATAGTCACGGCAAGTCACTGTATATTAGCTATAATCTGTTGCGATTCTTGAGTAGCGCAGCGTTATTTTCAGCCGAGTAGCGGTGCTGTGCTAAACTCTCTCAAGTGAAGGGTGAAAGTCAAGTCGAGGAGCGTTTCTGAATACAGGAGTCCGACTGACTAAAATAATACTCACCCTGGCTAGCTCAGACTCAGACTCATGGCTAGATCTGTGTCTGAGTGAGCCGACTAACAAGTGAGTTTGTCGACCTTTTGGTGTAGGAGATTTCTCATTTAGTTGCATCGTAAAGCGGCTACTGTTATAGCGATCGCACTGTCGCGCCATGTGTCGAGCTTCTAAGGAATTGTACAGTCAAGCACAAAAGTTTGGGGACCTCGCGAATGCGTCACGAACTGCCTGTCCACGCCGCCTAACGGTGTGCCATTCACCGTCGACAGCAGTTCTTCGCCGGAAGCGGCTTTTCTTGTTATTCAGTGGGTTTTCAACTTTCTACTGCCACGTAGCACATTGTTGGGTCGCAGATTTCACGCGAAGTGCTTATCTGCTGTATGAACGTCGAATTTCTATTTTCATAGCAGGATCAACAATACACGCTATCACGGCGGGCCTTAAACGGCGTTTTGTTGGCAAGGTATCACTGTGTGATAAAAACTGTAACTGATAACAGTAGTGCTCGTAAACAGCTCTCGAAGCAGAAGCACGTGGACGCAAATGACATAAAGCTCGTCGAGTTAAAAAGTGATAGGTGAAAGCTATTTGTACGTAGTCAGAAAACGGACAGGTCATAGGGTAATGGAGGGAGGCGCCTTGGGCACTGCGGTGTGCTGTCGATCACCGCTGACGTAGCGGAAGTGTCGCGAAGAGGCTTTTGACCAAGCGCTCTCGTGTTCCGTAAACTTTTGTGGTCGACTGTACACAAAGCTGGTAAATCGATGTGAAAGATGTATTTCTTTGAAATTGAAGGAACATTTTGACTACCATTCCTTGGCGGAACGTGCCGTCTTCGCATATGACCACCATGTCCCACATATCAGTCACACTCATGGTTTTGACAATGAACCTCAAGAAAGCCAACTGTGAGAAGAATGATGTCTCGCCCATGTTTTTGTCTCAATTATTTTGTTTCCTATGCAAATAACACAAAAAGCCTTCATTTTTGTTTTACGAAATTACGTCCACATACTTTGCGTTTCTACTGGCAGCATTTATGTATGGATTTGTAACTACTTACATTTAGCAAATGGGAATGAGAGAAACATATATTAGAGTGGCTCAAAGCCCGCTCCTCCGCGCACGCATCAAGGCACCCTTAGACATATTGGAACGCAGCGCTTCACATGTTGTTGCTGCTAGGCCCACACTTTAGCATCTCCCTGCACAGGCATTACTTCCACAGGCTCCTGAAATGAACAAAACAAAGGAACACATACAATGCACTACCAGAGTTCTAGCGCTTTGGGATTCACGCTTCAACTTCAAAATTATTTTCAGCTTTCTTGTTTGTACTTGCTTCAAATTTCCTTTTTTTTCGCGAATGCTCTCCTCTTGCAAATCAGTTTAAAGCATTTTTTTTGTTCGCCATTTGTCAGTGGTTGAATTTACAAGCCTTACAAAAACGCTTGAAGAATCGCTTTTTATTCGCGCACTTCAATTTCATCGACCTGAAAAAAAAGAAAACACTTGTGTATTACAATGTTAGATTCAATCTCGCTAACGCGAAGTCCGCGTGAAGTACACTTCAATGTAGACGTTTCAGTGCCGACGTTCAACGTCACCTCACTAACAGAAAAAACCCGGACGAAAGAAATACGTTCGGCACAACTGTGCGAAAGCAGCTGCACTCAGACTGATTAAGGGCATCGTCGCCAAAAGCCCATGGCATGAGTAAGCACCATGAGAGAGAAAAAAAAAGATGAAAGCTTCTTTGTATATTTACCAGGAAGTATAGCCAGAAAAGAAACATTGAATCTCCATCACACAAGCGACCTTTAATCACATGAACTGAGACATAGAATAAATAAATATTGGAGTTTTCTCAACAGAGTCGTTCGGAAATGAATAGCCTGTCGCGTGTGTTTTTGCAAATATGCCGTTGCTTTTCCTGTTATTTCTTTTCTTCTCTCTCTTTATGGTGCTGAGGTGTTTTCTTTTGTTGAGAGTACGCACATTACGACGTATGCAGGCGTATTGATACTCCAGCTAACGACTATGATGTGTGCACCGTTCGCTTGAGAATTCCTTGCAACGCAAGTTTCGATGAACAAGAAAAATTTGGCACATCCCACGTGTCTAGGAATCGGCGTTATGCGAAGCGTAAGGAGGGAAGTTGACCTTGTTGCAATTTCTTCTACTGAGCAACGTGCCATAAAATGACGCTAAATATATGTACAAGTGTTGCACGCACAGATATATATATATATATATATATATATATATATATATATATATATATATATATATATATATATATATATATGCTGAAGAGTTGCAGATGTTTGTATAAGCAGTTGTTTGCACTTACCCAACGTTGCCAACTGGAACATGCGTATTAGCAAGCTGATATGAAACGCTATGCTTGCGAGGATGCTGGACCTGGACACTGCTATATAAATCAACTTAAGCGCATGACAACTAACTATTATTGACGTTAACCCGACGTGACAGCTGCATAAAAGGAGTACATATGTAATGTTTATAAAATTGGGCAGGCAGCACTGCAACCACTATTGGCGTTTCACGAAGGTTAGCGTCTATTTGAAAAAGAGTTCCGAGACCTGGCGTAGCTCTGTGGTACAATGCTTCATTGCCACGCAGAATGCTTGGGTTCAATTCCAGCTGAGACGCTGACATTTATACTTTGAATTCGCCTGGTTAACGCTACCGATGTCGGTTATTTCTTAACGCTCGCAAGTTAAAATTCCCCATGTGTGTTCTCGTCGTTCCTGGGTAGATACTGTCAATCACCTGTGGCACATACCCGCATACCAGCGGCGTTCAGAACTGGTAGTAAACTTAGCCGAAAAACTAAGTTTCGCTGTTTCGGGAAGTTATTTTTGGAAATAGCGAGCACTCAGTACGATTATGGACTTACAGGAGCTGCAGAAGCCAGACTTGTTGCTGTTGTGTGTGGAATTGGGGATAGATACAAAGGGTTTGGCACAAAAACCCATAATCATTCAAGTGATTAATGATTTGGGGGCTGTTGATGAGGAGTTCTATGAAGCATCATCAGTCAAAGAAACCTCATCAGTCAAAGAAAAAGACAGCAGAAAGAGGAGGAAGAGAGGCGTGAGCGCGAAAGAGAGGAGCGTCGCTTAGAATGCGAGCGTGAAACAAAAAGACGGGAATCTGAGAGAGAGGAACGTCGCTTAGAACACGAGCGTGAAACAAAAAGACAGCAGTCTGAGAGAGAGAAACGCCGCTTAGAAATCGAGCCTGAAATAGAAAGACTGGCGCACGAGATTGCGATCCGCAAACGAGAACTCGAGTACAGGAATAGGTCGGGCAGTAGTCCCCAGCAAGTGGTACCTTATCTCAACTTGAAGGCCGAGTTCTGGATGTCTAGGTACATGCAGCCATATACAGATTCAGGGGATATTGGCTTGTACTTAATGATATTTGAGCGGAAGTGCGAGGAATTGTCATTTGAGCGAGACACATGGTGTCAAAGGCTACTCACGGTTCTGCCCTGTGAGGCAGATGATGCTGTTGCGCGACTCGGTGAGCAGGACGCGAACAACTACGAGGTAGTTAAGGCGGAGATGTTCCGGATGTTCGGAACTTCCGTCTGGAGAAAAGAAGAGCAGCTCAGACAAGAGTCTGAAGGAAAGCGCGAAGCAGAAAGACAAGAGTCTGAAAGCGAGGCGCGTCGGAAAGCGCTGAACGTTAAGGCGCGTCATGAAGCGCCAGAACCAGGGATCGCGCTGGAAAGGGGCCCGCGTATTCTAGAATCAATCAAACTAAAGTATGCTGAGAACGAGGCCGTGGCCGGTCTGGCAGTAAGGACGATGCCGAAAGACGCTCCTTGCGTGGATGAGGAAGGTGCCATAAGCCCTAATGAGCCCAGTAAGGAGCTGGTAACCTTCTTTGTGCCTCAAAAGTATGTTTCAACATCGTCAATTGTAGGCACGGTTAGCGCAGTGGCTGATGATAGCCAGAACGCCACGCTTCAGCAGTGCAGTGATACGATCAAGGTGGTTCGCAAACATCGCAGAAAAGGGAAGAAAAAGCGGAAGCGTTCGGCACTGCGTAAGCCTACGACAGGTCCCACCTTGTCACGAGAAAGGCGTAGCCCCGCCGCGGTGGTCTAGTGGCTATGGTACTCGGCTGCTGACCCGCAGGGCGCGGGTTTGAATCCCGGCTGCGGCGGCTGCATTTCCGATGGAGGCGGAAATGTTGTAGGCCCGTGTGCTCCGGTTTGGGTGCACGTCAAAGAACCCCGGGTGGTCTAAATTTCCGGAGCCCTCCACTACGGCGTCTCTCATAATCATATAGTGGTTTTGGGACGTTAAACCCCACATATCAATCAATCAAATCAATCAACGAGAAAGGCGTAGGGGTAGGCCTTTAATCCGTTTCAGGAAACGTCCATGGTGGCGTCCATGGAGGCGCCAGCGGCGAGACAGGTGTGGAGGGGGAAAACGCGATGCGTCATCCCACCGAGAGGCGCAATTCAGTTCGACAACTTCGGGAAAGCGACCTTGTCCGAATGGTCACTTCCCCCCTGTTTCTGGCGCACCTGTCACATCCCTGAGGATAGCCGGCCGAAGGGCCGAATGAGGTATGACAGCAGGACACCGCGTAGTGTTTGTGCGTTGTGCAGCCTCTGGCGTGCTCGAAAACCGCTGGGACTCCGATCCTATCGTGTCCCGGCGGTTTTCACCATGAGAGGCACCATGAGAAGCACCATGAGTTCACGAACAGTTTGAGCAAGTGTTGCACGTGCGTGCTAGCTATGGTTATTCAGTGTAATATTGTAGATTCATGTTTAGGCATTTTATTTGTGTATAAGTTACCTGATGCGGACTAAATTTTTCAAAAGGAAAACCACCGAATTAAAGGCTGAAAATTGAAGTTAGTATAATCATGAGTGCAAAAATTTGCATTAGGTAAACACCGAGAAACTGTGTTATTTTTCTAGTTTTTATCAAAGGTTTAGTGGAATATCGTATGCCTTCAGTGCCATGGGGATATGACGTGAATGAGCGTTTGAGGAATATGTTAGCATAAACCGAATTGGTTGGTTGGTTGGTTGCGAAACTTTATTGAGGTCCTGCAAGGCGCGCGTCAGCGCGCAGCGGGCGACTCCCACGTCGGGACCGTTAGGCCAAGCCTATCGGCCGCTCCGCGGGCCTGCTGGACGGCCCAAAGTTGGTCGGCCAGGAGGTAGCTGCGTAGGGCCGCCTCCCACCTGACCGATGTAGTGTTGGGGTTAGTGTACATTGCCTTGCACTCCCAAAGCATGTGCGCCAGCGTGGATACATCCCCACATGCGGGGCAAGCGTCATTGGGAAACACGTCAGGATAAATAGCGTGAAGGGATCTCAGGTTAGGGTACGCGTCGGTCTGCAGTAGTCTGAGCGTAAGGGCCTGTGGCCTATTAAGATTTGGATGAGGGAGTGGATATAGTCTCCGCGCGAGGTAAAAATATTTTGTTATTTCGTTGTACGTGGCAGGCGCGTCCCTGTTTTCCGCAACCCCGTTGGTCCCGAATCGTTGCCCGGAACCCGCGCGGTCGGTTAGTGCGCGCGCGGCCTCGTGGGCAGACTCGTTGAGGTTGGGGGGAGCGCCTTGGACCTGTCCAACATGTGCAGGAAACCAAATCAGTACGTGGTGCTTGATGCCGTCGTGGCCACCACTTTGGAGCACGCGCAGGGCTTTCTTGGAGATCACACCGCGCTCGAAAGCGCGAATAGCTGACCTAGAGTCACTATAGATGACCTCCCTTTCACCTTCCAGGATGGCCAGGGCGATGGCCACTTGCTCGGCAACCGTCGGATCGTCAGTGTGAACCGATGCGCAGTTGGTGATTTGTTGTTTGGAGTCGACGACGACTGCGGAGAAGGCGCGGCTCCCACGGTACGCGGCCGCGTCGACAAAGCTGACGCCGTGCTCCTCACTGTGAATCTGCTTGAGAAGAGTGGCAGCTCTAGCCCGTCGCCTACCACGATTGTGCTCGGGATGGACATTCCTCGGTATCGGTGCCACGGTGATGAGGTCACGAATCTCACGGGGCACCTGTCTCATCTCGTCCACTTCAGCCGGAGAGTGACCGAGCTCTCGGAGTATATGTCTGCCGGTCTGGGAGCTCGAAAGGCGCGCGAGCTGGGCCCGCTCCTGCGCTTCGGTAATCTCCTCCAACGTATTGTGTACTCCGAGCTGGAGCAGGCACTCGGTGCTCGTCCTGATCGGGATACCGAGGGCTCGCTTGGTAATCTTTTTGAGCAAGACGTTGATCTTGTCACGCTCGGCACGCTGCCAATTGTGCATGGCCGCGACATATGAAAAGTGGCAGAGCACAAAGGCATTGACCAGGCGGATTAGGTTGTCTTCCTTGAGGCCTTGGCAGCGGTTGTCCACCCGCCGAACCAGCCGAACCGCGTTATCTGTCTTGGCGGCGAGCTTGAGTATAGTCTTGCCGTTGGAACCATTGGACTCGATGGTCATGCCGAGGACCCGAATGGAGTCAACTCTGGGTATTGCACTGCCATCTCCGGTGTAGAGCTTGATATCACTCTTCGAGATCGGCTGCCAGTCTTGGGGGCTTGGGCCTTCGCCTAGTGGGTTAGTAAAGGAGAAGCTCGGACTTGCTTGGGGAACACCTCAGGCCTGTGGGACGGAGGTAATCTTCCGTGGTGTCTATGGCCTCCTGCAGGGAGCGCTCGACTTGCCCGTCACTGCCACCTGTGCACCAAATGGTAATATCGTCCGCGTAAATTGTGTGGTTAATGCCTTCAATACATGAGAGCCTCTTGGACAACCCGACCATGACAAGATTGAACAGGGTGGGTGATATCACTGACCCTTGTGGCGTGCCGCGCGATCCCAGCTCGATCTCTTTGGAGACAAGGTCTCCCACACTGAGGGTGGCTCTCCTACGGGTCAAGAACGATTTGTCATATTTGTAGAATCTGACTCCAAGGCCGAGCTCAGCAATCGACCGCAACACGAAAGAGTGAGCAATATTGTCGAAGGCTTTCTCTAAGTCGAGGCCGAGAATGGCCCGCATGTCTCGAGTGTTGCAGTCGATGACTTGGTGCTTGAGCAGCTTCATAGCGTCTTGCGTCGAAAGTTTGGCCCGAAAACCAATAATGGTGTACGGGTAGAGCCCATTGTCTTCCAGGTACCGAGTCAACCTATTGAGGACCACATGCTCGGCTACCTTTCCCACGCAGGATGTGAGCGAAATGGGGCGCATGTTGTCCAAGTTGGGTGACCTCCCCGGCTTAGGAATGAGCACGGTGCGCGCGACCTTCCACGGGTCGGGGACCTCGCCGCTCTTCCATGCCTCGTTGATGACCTCGGTGAGGTAGTCGATTGACCGGTCGTCCAGGTTGCGCAGGGTCTTATTAGTTATGCCGTCGGGGCCCGCGGCAGACCTCCCATTGAGCCCGTAAAGCGCCTGCCGAACCTCTTCGTGGCATATCTCGGCGTCCAGTTCAGTGTTGGCCGGTCCTGAGTACTCGGGGTACGTTGTTGTAGGGTTCGAGTCGACAGGGAGGTACTTTTGCACCAGCTGCTTCAAAACCTCCTCTTCTGAAGAGGACTGCTTGGCTTCGTGCATGGCTCGCGCTAGTACGTTCCGCTGGTTAGTTTTGGTGTTAGTCTCGCTGAGCAGGTGCTTGAGCAGGTTCCATGCCTTGCCATTACGTATCTGGCAATCTACCGAGTTGCACACCTCGTCCCACTGCTGCTTGGAGAGGACGCGACAGTGCTCCTCGATGGTCTTGTTTAGGTCGGAGATTTTCTTGCGCAACCTGCGATTGAGGCGCTGGCCTTTCCAGCGGGCGAGAAGTGACTGCTTGGCCTCGAGCAGGTGGGCAAGGCGGCTATCCATTTTTCAACCGGAAGGTCAGTACTAATATTCTTGGTGGTACTTATGACGTCCTCTCTGAGCTGGCTAATCCACTCCTGTAGGCTTGGCCAGGTTGCAGGTAGGGGTCGGTCGTTGCGGACTTTGCGAAACTGGTCCCAGTTTGTCCAAGAAAACTCCCGTGCCCTCTTTCGGACCATTAAGAACTGCATCACCAGGACGTAATGGTCGCTACCTAAGTCAATGTTTGAGTTGGCCCACTGTACATCGGGGAGATTCTTGACGAAGGTCAAGTCGGGAGTGGAGTCTCTGCAGGATGAGGTGCCCAACCGAGTTGGAAAGGCCTTGTCGGTGATTAGAGTCAGGCCCATGTCCGTCGCGTTCTGCCACAGTTCCGCGCCCTTGCTGGTATTGTACGGGTAGCCCCAAGTGTGGTGCAGAGCATTAAAATCGCCCGCCACAACCAGGGGGTTTGGACCTGCCAAGTTGACGGCCTTCTTTATGAGGGCCCTGAAGCGCTGCCGTCGGTCCTTAGGGCTACTGTACACGTTGGGAAAAAAGATGCTGCTTCGGTCCGAGCTGCGCGGCAGAATCTCGGTCATGACATATTCGGCGCTGCTGGTGGTCATTTTCAGCTCGTGAGAGATGTGTGTGAGCTTGTTACTGGCCAAGGTGCAGACGCCCCGGCCATCGGAATAACGCGAGATGGGCTTGTAACCAGTCAGTGTGACGTTTGGAGTTAATGTTTCCTGAAGCAGAATGACGAGGGGTTTTTCGCTAGAGCATCGAATGTACTGCTGCAAGGACGCCTTTTTACTAGGGAAGCCCATGCAGTTCCATTGCCAAATAAGAAACGTCTGACTTGGACTTGGCCATCTTGGTGCTTTTGTGGGCTGGTGCTGCCCTCAGATTGGCTAAGAATAGCGTGGACGATGGGGCCCGTAGCGCCGGGCTGGGGTTGTACGACGGCGGTTGAGGTCAGAGCTGGTTTCACTACGCTTTCGAGAAACGACTCTACCTTGGATACTCGGTCGTTTTGCGTGGCCAGGGTGATCTGCAGTTGGGCGAAATTCTCCCCGAGCTTATTGATGCTTTCACTGAGCGCGGATAGCGTGTCTCAAAGCTCAGACCTGACTCGAATCGCTACACCTTCCTGTTCGTAGGTGACGGCCCTCTTCTTGGGAGCACTTTGACCCTCACTGCTGCTGTCGCCGGCTTTAGTGCTGTGCACCTCCATGGGTAAGGGCATTGTATCGGCGACGCATGCGGCGGCGGGTTGCGGTGGTGGGTTTCTCGCGTTCTTAATCTCAGCAATTTCGGACATAAGCCTGTTTATGGTTTCCTTCATCGCTGCGTTCTCGCGTTTCAGCTGGGAAATCTCGCGCGCGCTCTCCGCATGCTCTGGGAGTGACCCCGACAGTACCTCAGCTGGCCCTCCTCGGACCATGTCGGCCCAGGTTATAGAGCCCGACTTCTTGCTTCTCGCTGACACCCCGCTAGGCTGCTGTTGACGCCCGGTAGACCTGGATCGAGACCTGGAGCGGCTCTCAGACTTGTAGCGCCGGGCTCCTCCTCGGGACCGGGAGCGGCTCCTGGACCGGGAACGACCCCTGGAATGGGACCGAGAACGTCGCCTGGAACGGCCCCCGGAACCACGTGACTGCTGGAAGTCCTGCCCATCCGTGGGGGGTGATGGTGGTGCCGTGGCTTGGCCTTGATCGGTGGCGCGAGACTTTTCCCAGCGCCTTCGTCGCACGACATAGAGGATCTGGAATCTTTGCCTACAGTCCTTGTCAGCCGTGAGCTGTTGCCCACCACACAGCCTGCACTTGGGGGTACACTTGTGTTGTGCGTCAGGATTTGAAGTCCCACAGCCCCGACATACGACGTCGCCTGGACAGGGACACACGTCAGCACGGTGACCGAGCCGACCACAAGCGTAGCAAATGTCTATTTTCTTGCGATAAAGCGAACATTGCACAAGGGTGGGGCCGTAGCGTACAAAGTTTGGGACTCTATGACCGTCGAAGGCGACGATTACCGTACCGGTGCTGCCTATGCGCTTGGCTGCCAGGGCGAGTGGATTTCTTTCATTTACGATCTTGTTGTCAATATCATTCGGGCCGTCTACGAGTGGAATACCTCGGATCACGCCCTTGCACGTGGAATGAGGGGCGGCCTCGTAGGCACTGACCTCGCATGTTCAGCCCATGACGACGATCTGCCGAACTTTGACGTAGTGGTTGGCATTTTCCCTTCTAGGTGTGCTGACAACCATAATATTCTGCTGCACTGTTGGGGCATAGCGTGTCGCCCCGCAAATCTTCGGCGCAGATGCTTGTGGCTGCCAGGATTGCATCAGCCACCACGGTGCAGCCGGTCTTGACAATATTGAGGCCTCCGCGGGGCTGAATCACGATCTTCGTATCCTCCCAGGGGAGCTGGGGCATCCGGCCAGCGTGGATGATTCTAGCCTTGATGTTATTGCCACTGTTGCGGCCTCGCGGGGCCTCGGCCGTTGTCGACTTCGTCTCGTTGAGAGTAGCACCATTAGGATTACCGCCTGCCGAGCGCGCGCCAGCTCTTCTGGCGCCTGCAGACTGCCAACCTCGGTCTTCTGTCACCTCTTCGGGGGTTATGTCCTCCCCCACCACCTGATATTCCATTTTTTTCTGAAAATAAGCCCTGAGAAGAGCGAAAAGGGCACCCGGGAACGGCGACGCGGCTGGCGTCGCGCCGGCGTGGGCTTACCTCGTTAGGCTTAGCCCAGGCGGTGGCCGGCTCCGGAGAAAAAACGTTCCAAAACGTGAAAATAGTCCACTCACGCAGCAGATTTTGGCATCAAAATAGTCCTGGCACTTTCACTGATGCGACACAAACAAATCTGAACGCGCACTCGAAAAATTCACTTGAATATCATTGTAGGAAGCAGGAGCCACTCGAAGGTCGTATGAACAACACAGACGCCGCGCCGCGTCCGCGTAAACCGAATGATTTCGTAAAATGATTAAGTTTGGCGCGACACTGTGGAGTTGTGGTTGCGCGCATTGAGAATTGAGTCATTGGGGCACGGTTTTAGCATAAAACCTGTGCAATTGCTGTTGAGGTGTTTTTGCCTAGGATTATTTTTCTGTTATACATGGTGTGTTACAACGTAATGTTTGATTAAGACTTTAGACAAACTGCGAGGGAATAAGCGTTTTTGTTAGTAGTGCCGTGTATTTTGCAACGCTGTATAAATGAGATTAATTTAAAACGCTCAGGAGAGCTCAGTGGATTTTTTTCCTCAGAGGTGTAAGCATAGGCAAGTAACTTTGACTGAATGAAGCTGCAGAAGGCAGTGGTTCTTCCCTCTGTTTTATTGGTTTTATTTGAAAAATGACTGATCGAGTGATCATGAGCAGATCATAAAGTTTTCCCTAAACGTTGAGGTAGACCGTTAGGTCACACCTTAGGCTAAAGTTTTGGGAAGCTGGTGAGCCTAATGTCTTAAGTAGTACACGGTTGTTGGCGGCCGTAGACAAAGCCGCACGTTAGGACAATTGTAGCGCTCGCTGAATTCAAGTTTATTCAGCGTTCGCGTACTTGACCGATTCTCTCCGTGGGACAGGACCGATGAAAGGAGTCAGTGATTAAAAGTAGGAGGCAGCCTTCTTAAGTGAAGAGGCAGTACTGATCGTCATCCGGTTTTGAGAGCTTCTGTTTACTACCGAGAATTAACGGTTCGGTGTTATGTGAGAGATCGAGGCCTAGGTGCCGTTCTATGTCAGGATGACAGTGGTAACAAGCAAAGCTGAGCTTTGCTTGAGCCAGAAATTGGGCTCTCGTGAGATAACGTACAGCGCTACAGGAAAGGAGTGCGCTTGCCTTGTGTAGGCCATTCATAAGTTGCAGTATTATCTCGGAGGTGCTAAATTTAAATTAGAGACAGACCATTGTCCCCTTACGTGGCTGCACACCGTGACATCGAAGAACAGTCGCCTTGTGAGGTGGAGCTTGACTCTTAAAAATATCATTTTGACATTAGGTATAAGGGCAAATTGAAAGGAAACGCTGGCGCACTCAGCCGCTATTTATAAGCCATTCTGGGGTGCTCTTGGTGTATCAAAATTGATATTGTAGTTTTTTTTCGTGCATCTTATTATGTGAAATGTGTAAGGTAGCACGTCTGGTTTCTCGGCGCAAGTGAGTCCTGAGAGTTCTGAATGTGAGCTTTTGTTAAAGCAAGTAATAGAAATTAGTTTGCCATCCCTCTTTTGGCTAGCTTTGTTCGAAAGGGGGGGGGGGCGAGTGCTTGCTTGTGCATGTGGTCGAGTTTCAGAGACGCTGCCAAAGTTTTCGGCAATTGCGCAGACCATCCCACAAGCAAGGCGAGTTCTTGGCATTCAACTATGGGACCCTTTCGTCGTCCCTTCGAGCAGCAGGGGTGACTGCTACTCTCCGTGACTCATCTGGCGAGGGCGAAGCTGTTATGACCGTCGTAAGTAGGCACCATGCTGTCACTGAAAAACGTAGCCGTGCAGCGCTCCCACGCCCGGAACCCCAGTTTCTCGGATGAAGTGGCGGGGAGCGACAAAGGGATTAGAAGATGTGCCGAGAGCCAATGTCCCTGCAAGAAATTCCTCCGGGCTAGCTTGTTTAGCGAGATGGCGTAGCAGACCGACCGCACAGGTCGTGTCTCCGCGATTCAAGTGTCTACTCCTAAGCTGCCCTTCTAAGGAAACAAGGGAGAAGCAACCTAACCACCAAATTGTTCCGGGAGAGATCCCCATTTCCCCTCTTCTCAGAGAATTGAGTTGGGAGAGGCAATAACTATTCAGCGGACCGTGCTTTACTGACTGATGCCCTGTGGGTGGTGTTTTGTGTGCGTGATTAGTGTTCCACTCAAGGAGGAGGAGCCCGACAGGGCTTAAAACGACGCCGCAGAAAGCTGGACGTCACTCTGAACCATGTAACGGTTCAACCACCACCATCGTGGTTTGAACTCCTAACCTCATGCTGTAAATAATTGTAAATAGTGCCATAAACCTGTTTGTTTTTCGTATCCCCATTTTGTCAGCGTTCGTTTCCTCCACGCGAAGTTACACCACGCTACCACAAAAGACCGGGGAGACCCCGGTCCGCAACAACTGGTGATCAGCGCTGGGATTCGGAGCGACTACTGGTGAACAGCGCCGAGAGCCGCAACACTGTACTCAGAGCTCGAGATCCCTCAGCATGTTGACTATCACTTGCGAGACTGCGCGAAGGGTACGCTTGAAATAGAGTAACAGAATATTCTACTTTTAGGCAGTAGACTAGAGCATTTGTTTTCCAAGGCCGCTGGCAACCACGCACTGCAGAGAAGCTGGTGCACAAGGCGCACCACCGAAAGTGGTCACCGCCCACCTGTAATCGATCAAGTGACCATCGTGTGCTCTGTGGCTCGTTATCTACGAACTGGTGCTTTTATTTGCTTTCGATTGGTGTCCTTTGGCTGCGACAGCAAAGTGTTTGTGGGGATTTGTCACCATGTCTGAATAGCCGACTGAAATAATTAATGTTATAAGCTTAGTAGGGCGCTTCCTAAATTTCGGAGGACCTATATTTTATGTTTGTGAGTTGTTGCTTACCTTCCATAGCTGGCGCCACTTGACCATGCGGCAGCGGTGGTGCGTGCTATTCGACGCTGCACTACGTTTTTGCGCTTTGCTTTACAGGAGAGACCAAAAAATGCTTTTGAACTCGCGTGGCACACTGCCGAAAGTAAGTGTTTGCATGTTTGGCACGTCGGCTGGCGATCGGCGACAGGATTAGGTGTGTCCCTCCAAAAATAAAGCGGTAACTATGCTTGTGAGGAAAAACGGTGGACCTGTGCGCTACTATGCTCCCGCATATAGAGTCACTCTAGGTGAGGGAGAAAGTGACGTCCACGCGCCGCTGTGACTTGACCTACTTGGCATCGTTCCAACAACTGCGGTGAGGGGAAAAGTGGTGTGTTGCGTTGGCAAAGAGACACGGATGGACAGCGTTACACAGGCTAGTCAAAGAGCTGCTTCGCATCTAAAAGTTACACCATCGCCCGCTACAGTGAATCAGGTGTGGATGCGAAGCAGCTGGTGCTAATGCTTATACTGGCGTATACGCTGACGCTGGCGCTCATTGCGGCGTCGCGCATGAAAGAAACCTAGGGAGGCGCAAAGTCCACAGCGATGAACTTGTGTTTCCTACTGGAACACGGCAATCGCCACTAATGGGCAATGAGAGACAGGGTACTTTAATTGGAGACAAATACCCGCAGTCTGTTTTTAGTTAACGCGCGCAATGTGACTTTCATTGTTCAACAACGCACAAGAGAAATGTCCCACCGGCACTACCTTAGAGGTCAAGATCCAGTGCTTATATATACAGGGTGGCCAGTGATCGGTTGTGCAGCGCGAGCAGTGGGCTTTTTCAATCAGGGAACTCGCTAGCGCACGCTGCATGCTTTAGCGTTGCGATGTGAGAGAGGGGAGTGGGACGCGCATGCGCAAGGGGGCTGTAAACGCCACGGGGAGAAGTGCATTGAGGACAGAGAGGGAGAGCGAGCATAGGTTAGTATGCTCCCTGCGTTCTTGTTGCGAAGCGAGAGAAGGGTAGTGAACCGGCTTACACACTAAGGGTGGTCACGCCACACAACGAATTGAGCTCGACACTAAGCCGCTTCACATCTAAAAGAGTAAGCAAGCCTAAACCCTTAACTGAGTACCATTAAAAGCCAGCATGTTGTCGGCCGATGTAACTTATTAAGAAGTTTTACAATAACGTTTGCAGATGCTGCGGGAGTTGTGGGCGTAGCGGGCAGCATATCAGTTTTAGAATAGCGTTTGCCCCTCTTAGGGTACAATCTACAAACTTTAGCTGCAGCGCAAACTCAAATGCACGGAAACAACACACAGCCTCGACACCAGCACTTCTTGGGCCTCACGGGCCGCGATCGCTGCACGCTATTTCGAATTTTCTACGGGCGGGCCGCGAATGCGAATGGCGACTTGCGTACGACGCATGCGCAGTGGCAGCGACCGCGAGGGCTCGTGGTGCGCTAGTCTAAAACCCCCTGTTATAAATACGGGTACCCTATACTGCCACACTTTAAATGTTGGCATCTCTGAATGTTTTGTACAGGAATAACTCTAAGTCTACGTGCCATACCGCATGCACGCATGGCAGCTCATCAGCACAGCTGGAGCTGGGCACCTTAATCTGCCAGGGCAACTCCATTGCACTTCAAAACGACAGAAAACGACGACCTCAGGTGGAAGGCTGCCAAGGTTGTTTTGTCGCGCGGCCGCGAAGAGTGCCTGTCTCGACACGGCAACGCGCTTGCACCTGCACTCTAAGCAAAAGTTAGCTGAGATGGGAGTTTCTCCGGCACATGAGCCCACAAAACTCCCCTGCACCAATTATTTCCTCTCTGGTAGAGAGTGAACTCGGCACATGTCATCGTAAAACGCCCCCTGCTTAATCACAGAGTTTATGAACGACATGACCTTGTTAAACTCCCCAGGAAGTTTCAGGTCACGTGGTTACAAACTCCCTATAGGAGCTCTAAAAACTCTCTTTTGGCGTGACGTGTGTGTGTGTGTGCGTGCGTGCGTGCGTGCGTGTGTGTGTGTGTGTGTGTGTGTGTGTGTGTGTGTGTGTGTGTGTGTGTGTGTGTGTGTGTGTGTGTGTGTACGGGCTTATGTTTCCACGTCGGTGTGAAACACGTGTGCTTTGTGTGGCTAACCGTGTAAGCATCTGTCAACAGGCAAAGAAATTATAAGTGCAGCGAAGAATACCAACGACCGGTTGGTATTTACTGGGAACATTTCAATATGTTTCGCACCGTTAAACTGCGCTGCACATCAGTCCTATTCCTCAACGAAACGTCGTGAATGCCGCGCTTCAAAGGGCCGAGTAACAAAAAAATTCGAAGAATAAATTAATGGTAGCAAAAGTAAGCTGTTACGATCGTCAGCGGCTGCTCCTGGAATTTCATCGTCAGAAACTTCGAAGTGGTCTGAAGTAGGCTTCGCTCGACTACGGCAGGCTGGCCGCCAACCGACCTGAGAGTTGCGCTGGCGACGCGCTCGCCCCGTCTCCACCGATAGTGGCTTCTCGGAGTGTCACCGGTATTTAACCGGCTGTAACATCTAAGTGGTAAGAAGGCCTCGCTATGCCGTCGGTATCAAGCCGGCATCGTTTCGAACTCGCAGTGCGCGCCGGGCACCGCGCCAAGTGCTACGAGCTAGCACCGACCACCGGCGAGGCAAAGAATGTGTTTCACGAAAAATGAAGGCTGCTGGGATGTATAACAGTCTTCTGCGCCTTGCGACCGCAGCTGTCAATGACTAACTACAAGGCGAGCGCCGAACGAGGCGGAGTACCTAAAACGCAGGTGTGCATTTCACTAGCCTTTAAAGGGTAAATATAGGTTTTGAAATTTAGTGGCCTTTTAGGGGCAAAACTCCTTATAGCGGCACCCGTTCGTCCCCCGTAGTATGTAACAAGTATAACATTTTGACCTCCAAGGTGGTGCCGGTGAGAGACTTCTTCTGTGCGTTGTTGAACAATAAAAAATAGTGCTCAATGTTTATGCCAATGGCTGCTAATGGGGAATAAGAGACAGGAGCATTCAACTTTTAGTTAACGCGCAGGCTGCGATCACCATTAGCAGCCATTGGCATGTACATTGAGCACTATCTGACAAAAAAGGGTTGCTACGTTATACTCGCTGGGTGTAACCTCCTTAGCTTTAGAAAGGTTTAGCGAGCTTTGAGCCGCAGTGCCATGAATACAATGAACTTGTATATACCATGAATGAACTCGAGGTGGTTAAAAATGGGAAGTAGATACGAAGCGCAAGCCGTAAGAAAGTAAAAGCCGAATTCTCCGCCTCTCACTTCCCATTAGCAGCCATTGGCATGTACATTGAGAACTATCTGACTGAAAAAGTTTGCTACGTCATACTCGCTGGGCGTAACCTCCTTGGTTTTCGAAAGGTTCAGCGAGCGTTCGGCCGCAGTGCCATGAATACAGTGAACTAGTATATACCATGAACTCGAGATGGTATATACCATGAACTCGAAGCGCAAGCCATAAGAAAGTGTGCGTGTGCCACCTCTCCTTTAGTCCTTGGAATATCCGCTGGATGGCGGTGCTTCTATATGGGGAATATATGATGAAAAGATGCGAGATGGTGGTACTTGGAGTGTTGAATAGATGGACGAACGGACACATAGACAGCTGCATGGATCGACGCATGAACGGACGCAGGGGCGGTTGCATGGACGAACGCAGGGACGGACGCACGAACAGACGCGCGCACGGACGGGCTGATGGACGCATGGACGGTCACACTGACGTACGCATGGACGGACGGAAGCAAGAGCGAATGGACGGATGAATTCTTCGCCCCACTCTCCATCATTCACTCCGTGGATATGCTGCCATTTTTATTGTATCTTGCTTTTACTCATCTCACACAACTGATCTTACGTTGGGTGATAGTGTTTTTGCTGGAAACAACAGCTGCCACAAGTGAAGGTAATATCTCAAAAGCGTTCAGTGCTTTTCGTGAATGTGGCTTCAAGAATAAACGAACACACCGTTGGGTCCTTGCGCTAATAAACAAACTGGATGAGCTGGTATAGATTAACGCGGAAAACTGGGCCCAGAATGAAAGCATAGAGCCATTCTTCATTTGAATTTCATTCGTTCATAGATGTTCACGTTACAGCATATATTAGATGATTTGGTGTGATGTTCTTACCAACTACAGGAAGCGTGTTTGCTTTTCAATACACTGTATAGTTTTCAATCAGCGCCTGTTCCTTGCCTTCTTCTCTGTGTCTAGTTCGTGCACGCTATGTATAGCCATGAAAGGTTCACAATATCACAAATTATTCTTGGAATGCCGGCCTGCTCTTCTTCATTATTATCAGCACTATCCTGAAAAGAAAGTCACTTTTTGTGAGTTGCTTAGGGTGCGGCTGTGCCACAATTCGAAAACAAAGAAAAGGCATAAGTCACAAGGACTGTTAAAGCTAAGAACTCCCGATTGGATGCTTTACGTAAGGTGGAGCAATGCGTCTGGCCCAGACTGGCTTCAGAAGGCTCTCGTTAGAGCTTTGGCTGGCATTCCGAGCATGTACCCAAGGCCACACAGCGAAGCAGAACGGAAGTCCGCGCATTCTTTCTTGACGCAGTTTTTCTGGTCTCCATCAGCGCGTCAGAAGACTGTTTACTCAAGCTGTTCAAACAAATACGTCGAGCTCTTTTCTCGACGCGTTAGCATCGCCCCGACAGCAGTGAGGGGCTCAAATGAGTTATTCTTCAATTGGTCGTTGAGAAAACGGGACGCGCAAAACATTTTTTGTTTGTGCTTTTAAAATGAGGGGCACTGCAACAGACACTCGTGCCTTGCGCTGCCAACAGGGCAAGTGAAAGAACAGTAAGTAAGTAAAGAACAGCAAGTAAGTAAGTAAAAAAAAAAGAATGCGCAGGCTCTACCTATTCGCGATGCCTCGATACGCATAGGCACATGATCCCGTCAGGCTTTGCACCTGCCGTATTCCCTGCAGTGCCTCCATAGACATTGACTAAACCGCTGGTGTGCCTTCACATACGCGGAATTTCGTATAAGTCGCATGTTTCTTATATTGCCCTCAAGCAACTCACCTTGGCACATTTAGATGACCGATACAGCGACTCTGTGCACATTTACACCGATGGATCCGTAACTTCATCCGCCTCAGCTGCAGCCTTCGTGATCCCTCAACTCGGTATTTCCCGACAGTACAAATTAGGTCATAGGTCATCTTCGACAGCTGCAGAACTTGTTCCTATACAAGAAGCCATAAAATTTGTGAACGACCAAGCACCGCGTAAATGGACGATTCTGTCTGATTCTAAATCAGCGCTTCAAGCTATCCATTCTTTCTCAAGAAGAGGCCAATTTTACAAGTTAACGTTAGGAATCGTCCAAGCATTTGACCTAACACACAGGGGCGGTCACTTGATTACACTCCAATGAATTCCTGGACACTGCGGCCTGGTTGGCAACTAAACAGCCGATAGCGAAGCAAGAGCGGCAATATACAACGCTCCTATGTACGTCAAAGTACCCTACTCGCGAGGTGACGTCAACACATTGTTGAGATCACTCATGCGCGAATGCGCTGCCACTTACTGGTCGCTACCAGATCACCGGAACAAACGCCTGCGGGAAACAGACCCCAGTATGACTTTTCGTCTTCCAGATAAAATCAGCCGAAGACATGCTAATATACTGCACCGAATTCGCCTGGGCGTCGCCTTCACTCGCCACTACACCCACCTAAACGGCCGTGCGGACAGCCCAAATTGTGAACGCTGCCAAGTGCGCGAAACGATAGCTCAGATATTTTGTGACTGTGCATTATACGTGGCACAAAGAAAAATGCTAACTGCAACGTTGGCAAGCATTGGACGAACACCATTAAGTAAAAGCCACATATTGTCAGCAATGAACGACCTAACAGTGTCAAAAACTGCTACAAAGGCTGTTCTAGACTTTATAAAAAGCACTGTACTAGAAACAAGACTGTAGGGTACTATACTAAGTGGCTACTGTACATACGCACCACCTCTTTTTGTCCCCATCATCACCCTTCATCCCTCTTTCCTTCCCCCTTTTCTTATTCCCTTTGTAGAGTAGCAGGCTAGAGTGAACAAGCTCAGGCCGACCTCTCTGCCTTCTAATAAATTCTCTCTCACACAAAAGAACATTGAACACACACCCTTTATTTGGCTCAGTATTCTTCTTGACGTCAAAGTTATGCGCTAGGTTTACGGGAGGATAAGAAAGCAGGAGTTGTGGCAAACGAATAAACATGACGAGTCTTTGTTATTTGAATTCTTCGTTGACTCCGCGTAGCCCTGCCGTGTTATGTAGCTTATTACACACGCAAAGTTTTAATTAATACAAAATACAAATGTTCCTAGAAGGCAATTGATTTTTGCACTTGAGCCCGATTAATCCAAGCGGCGAACGTTTGATGAACAAATTTCATAATGTGCAAAAAAATAAGAGAACAAATTCAGCCAGTAGCGCTTGGCGGCAGTAAGAAAAAAAAAAACTCCGTGCGTTAAATGAAGAGGAATGCAGTAGCACGAAATTGGGGAGTGATGTAGGAAGGGTGACGGGAGCAATAATACGCATAGTAGAGTGTTCAGAGAATAGGGAGTACGGCAGTGGCCGGAGCAGTGGCAGATACACACAAACACACACACACACACACACACACACACACACGCACGCACGCGCACTCGCGCGCACACGCGCACCCGCACATACGCACGCACTCGCACGCAAACACGCACGCGCACGGACACACACGCACGCACGCACGCACGCAAGCACACACACACACACACATGCGGGTGTGAATTAAAACAAAAGCGGAAGCTAAGTGAGAGAAATACACACCAAGATGTACGCACAAAGCTTTGACATTACTTTTATGGCACAGCGTGCCAAGTGCCACTCTATCCATCTTGTCTGGGCGATCGATATCTTTCCATCTGCCTTCTGCCAACATGTGGGTAACGTTCTCACCACAACAATACAGGGCGTGTTTTATTGGGTGAGCATTCGGACAAATGCCTTGTAAATACTCATTCGTCGTATTCGTACCATTGAGACGACCCTAATGGAAAAGCATCTGGCCCCGGAGGGAGCCTGCACGCATCTGTTGCGTACCAAAGTGGAATTCGACTTCACGTCGCGTATGTTTTGCAGTGAAGCATTCTTAATCTGCTCTCTGCCTTCTTCGTCGTCGTTGACTTACCAACAGTAGTAGTAGTACTTGTAGTGGTAGCAGTAGTGGAACTGTGTACCGTGGTGTCGTATACTTTAGTACAATTTAGTGTATACAATGTAGTTTAGTATAGTGTGGTAGTGGTAGCAGTAGTTGTCGTAGTAGTAGTCGTCCTCACGCAGTTCAGTTGACCAGAGGGGGAGTGCATGATGAAAACAAATAAAACAAGTTGATGATAATGAAATGGGTGTTGATGATGAAGATGCTCGAATACTGGGTAAGGACGCTCGCAGTCGCGAAAGTGATGCCCGATCACAGCTTCTCTGTGATGCACTTTTCACAGCTTAGATGTGCCTACAATTTTTGCGTTCGGGTGCTATTCATATACGCGCAGCCGTATAAGATAGACTTCGCAGCCATGATACATGTATAGCTGTCAAGTACTAAGCTGGAACTTATGACTGGTGCCTCTTCGTGGCCGTTTTCTTAGGCGGCTAAACATAGCAACGCGTCCCTGTCAAATTGGCCATGCGTCCGGGGCACTTTCGAGTAAGGGGGACGTGAAAACACCAACAGACCAAAAGAGAAGCATTCTCGGATCTCGAAGTTTGTGGCTCTGTGAGGAAGACTGATTTCCCCGGATTACGACAGAAGGGTTCCGGCTTCAAGGACTCGGCGTTCTAGTGAAGTTTTCTTGACAAGGCGAAAATAAAAAGAAAAAGGATCTACGGGCAGAAATAGGTTTTCTGCCACACAGGGTTGTTGCTATGGGTGCTGCGCGAGCTGAAGTTTTTATACCGTTTGGTGCTGGGACGTTTTTGTCATGACATTCGGCGAATAGACTTCGTTTTAGCTTCTTTGGTGACCTCATCACAGCGGGGCTCATTTAGGGGCATTATTAGTGGAAGGGTAACGCCTGCTAACTCTTCAAATTTGTTGCAAGCGAAAGCTGATCGTACTGTCTTGTACACCTAAGAATATTATGCACCTCCGAATTAATGTTTTCTGGTTATGTCCAACGTGATCGTTAGTACAAGCCCACTATTTAATAGTTATGTGCCATGGAGCAAGAAAATATGATAGTAATAGAGAGGGATAGAAAATCAGCGAAGCTGCGAATAAGGCAAGCCCGAGTTGCAAAGCCGTCCTATATAGTATATATATTTAAATTTTGTGAAGTGGTTCCTGATGGTCGTGTGCTTGCGGCACTTATAGTTTTCGTTAATGTTCCTGTTATTCCAAAAGCTTCTTAGCGGCCCACTTGTTGGGCGCTAATCTGTTGCATCCCTTTTTTCCTTTTGGCATATTTCTTTTCACTCATCGTTATAGCCAGTGTTGCCCTGTGTGACAAATCTCTGGCGCTCCACTAGGAGACTTACCTCCGATGTATTTCACCCGGGCAGCACCTTCTGTTCCAACCTATTTGGCAGCGGGACGGAGTCATGTGTGGTCTAAAATTAAATGCCTGCCGTTCGGGCATTGCTTCCTAAAAAGTGTGGCAACTGAGCCGTGTCGAGAAAGAAAAATAAAAGAGAACATTTAGTTTTCTTCACGCTTTTGCAAGCGTCTAACATTGCGGAACTCGAAGTTACAATCTTCGCGTTTCAGGCTTCAGTCCCGCTTGAGTGAAACACTAGGCTGAAGAGCGCTGATGTGTGTGTCCGCCCGCCTGCCAAGCCTTGCGCTGCATTCCAAGAAAAGAATGTGGGGAGGCAACTCATGACACAACGTTGTCCTGTGGGAACTGCAATGAGGGCAACACTGCCAAATGTTCCGAGTTTTCTTTATTTTGCGTGAACCAATATAGCAGTATTGTGTAGTATAATATACTGTAGTATCGTATGTGTAGTAGGGGTCATGGTCATCACGAAGGGGGTGCGATCACAGGGAGATAAATGAAAAATACACAGGACGATATGTATGTGATGACAATCGCGCTTTCCTTTCAAATAAATAAAACGTGATGATGCTACTCTTTGTACCGAGGCTCCAAATCGTCCGTACAGCTTTGCCCTTCGACGACCTTTATTTTATTAACGCTTTCGCAATAGTAGTGCAAAATCACAAAAAAAATCGTTGGATCAATCAGAATCCAGCGTTCGTTAATCCAATTCGCATCGCTCTACTGGTGGAGAAACTGAGTCGAGTTAAAATGCCTTGCGAATGTACGCACCTAAACAGAAACGGGAGAGCTTGTTCTGCTTGTTCATTTGGTTCGAGGAAGCCGTGCGAGAGCGTCTGGCGAGATGAAGGACGGAAGAAGCTTCCCGCTGCCTACATAAGCCTTTGCGCGTTACGTCGTATTTTGACGGATTGTCCCAGTAAACTTCGAGCCCTGCCCTCGGTTGCCGGAAAGCTGGTTCTGCGACACTTGTTGTAAGTGCCGCCAAGAAAAGCGCTTTACTAAAGGTCGCTGTATTTTTAAAATATTCTTGCTAAGCGCTCTTTGGCTTTCGTGTCAGGCACAAAAAAGGTAGAGTGAAGTACTCGCTCTGAGCTGACCTTAAGTAACAGCTAGTTGGCGTTAGCTTTAGACAATAACCGGCGTCTAACGTGCCGAAAGCGCGGTGTTGTTTTGAGGCAGACCGCAGAGAAGAGGCTGCGGAAATCGCAGAAATCTTGTGTTCTTTGACATGAACCGGTATCGGACAGTACACGGGCTACTAGCACTTCTTCTTCATTGAAATGTGACCGCAGTGTCCGGGGTCGGATCTGTGACCCTTGTGTCAGTAGCCGAGTGCCTTAACCACTGTACTACCGTAGCAAACCATTTGCACTTTGAATGAGTTCATTCAACTAAGTTTCATTAATTATCACGACAGCTAATGATGACTTATGTTGAGTGAACCTATGCTCTGACATGACATGCATCCTATATTACTCGCCACTATTTCGCCTTCATCAATATGCATCCGCCATGGCCATGTTTTAACACGCGACTTTCTGGTCGGCAGCCGAGCTGTTAAACAAGCTTTTGTAATGGGTTTTGGATCATTTGACGACCCACTCGTTACGCTGGTCCCATTGTGTGGCGCCTCGTTGTTCTTTTGCTGTTCTAATATGCTTTATTATTCGTATTAACACGATTCCTTTCCCTCATATCAAAGCACCGGCGTGGCTCAGTGGTAGAATACTGGGCTTGCACGCAGCGGACCCCACTGCGTCTTTCGTACTAGGTTTTTTTTAAACTTATTTCTGCGAAAATGGTTACGTACACCGGCGGCACCGCACGTCACTCGAGTTTTGATGCCACAAAAGCTTTTGTTGTAAACACTCAGCAGTGGCTTAGCTTGGCTACGCCAGGATATACGTAGTATGATCTACGGAATGGACTGACTGAGAGAGCGAGCTCACTCACGCTAGTCTAGCGCCTGCCCACTAGTGACACATCACTCCATGAGCTTCTTCGGAGCTTCAGCTGCTCGTTGTGAGGTGCCACTACTAGTCGGCCATGAGCAGCATGGTTCTCGATATGCCACGCGAAACTGCTCAGTCTTGGCCTGTATAACTTCCTCTTCAAAAAAAAAACATTCGCGTAGAAGCGCTGTACGAAAAGGAATCAGTTTCTGAATTTTGATACGGGGCAAAGCTAACTGCAGCGATCTTTCGAGCTTGCTTCTCTAATTTAACATTTTTTTTCGTGTATAAGCACACGTGGAGCGAATGAGAAAATGTACATGCATGCGTACACGTATCAGGGCGTTACTGCGTTAAATTCGTACTAGCGCGTCTGTCATGCATGGGTGATGTAACGTGTAGTTCGCTGCAAAGACAAGAAGAGAAGCACCGAAATGGTGTTCCCTAGCGGTTGCTCCAGAAGAAAAAAATTGGCTTTCTATAATTTTGCCTTCTATAAAAACTCTGGTGCGCAGTCGCATGCTCGTGCTATCAATTTTCGAACGATCTTCCATTTAAAATTACAGGAAGCGTGCTCTTGTTTGATTAGTACTAAAAAAAAGCGCCGACAGTGCTCTGCGCGTCAGCCAAGATTTACAAGGACGCGCTCCTGCCGCTTGCAATGCCTGTAACTCTCATTTAGCTCGGATGGCACGTTCTCGTGGAAGCAGTGCCATTCGTCATCATTATTTCATTTTCTCGCCAGAGGGAGAACGTGACGCACTACGGTGGAGCAGCGCCGCCGTTTCTTTCTCTCTCGAGCAATTTTCTTGTCACTGCCTCTCAGTTCCAGGAACAAGGCGTTTTTAATCCGATCTTAATCACATGGAGCAAGAAGAGAGAGCTACAGACGTCATGCGCACTGGTTTCTGAAAGCTCGCTCACTGCAACTTGTTAATATTATTATTTTTTGTGCAGCGGTTTCTCAAGCGAGGCTTATTTGTAAAAGCAAGAAGACGTAGTTCTTAGCAAAACGCTAGAAACGATTTGTATCTACACTTGTACAGAGGTATGGTCTTGTAGAAAAAAAAAGCACAAGAAAACGAACGGGCCTCCTTTATGTTGAACTTAAGCGCGGCTTAATGATAGCATAACAGAGAAATACTGTAGTATGTCACGTATCAGTGCCTAATGTTCGTAAAGACTTTTGGAAAGTTTTTATTGGTTGTATGGCTCACAATTGCGCCAGCCTGCATCAATGACGTAAGAACTAACGAACCGTGCCGAGTGTGTGGCCTCTTCTGAGAGGCCGCAGTCGCCTACGACTTCGAGTACGTAAGGAGAGAGGAAAAGAGTGAAAGAGGAAAAAAAAAAGGAAAGTATTGGTCTGCCAACCCACCATGAAAAAATTAAGGTTCGTAAAGTGCAGGACAGTTAACCAAACACACGTGACTAATGTTAATGCGGAGCTTCCGTAATTCAATTGGCCCTGTTTGTTTTCATGTTATTGTTTGAATGATACGGAGGCCTGAATTTTTTATAGTATTCTGCATTATAAGCGGTGGCTCATTTCTCTTGTACTGCAGTCGTCCACAAAATGATACCGACCACGTGAGGGCTCACCGAAATCACCATCATCGCCGTCTATTGGCTAGCCGTCCGCTGTTGGCAGCAACGTTCTTGCGATTGCATAATCAGATATATGCTCCTAATAGTAGCACCAGTGCATGGACGACAACTATGGTCACGGAGTCTTCCTCGCGTGGGCCGTATTTATTTTATTTTTTAATTTTATTTACAGATACTGCAGGCCCCTCTCGGACCCATGCAGGAGTGAAAACTAAGAAATACATTGACAGAAATTCGACATAGAACTTGACAATACATCAGTGTGGCTTGACGTAATTTTAAAACGTACAACACACATAAGGGGAGGCGTAAATATGCTTACACAATCGCGTGTAAGCATAGGATACGGTATGCATACGGTAAAAGAACGCAATGATACTGTCTTCCAGTTTTGAGACGACACTTTAACCAAAGCTTATATTACAAATACGCCGAGAAAACACATCTAATGACACAGAGTTGACCGTCTCTTCAGGTAACAAATTTGAATGAGAAATTGCTCGAGGACACCAAGAAAACTTATGCAAATAATGTGGCTAATCGGTGGCCTAATAGCCTTACCGTGATGAATTCTCGCTGATCGTTTGAAAGGCTCTTGGATGTAGTGTTTCCGCGACATATTGATATTGAAGTGACCGTAGTAAAGTTGATAGAGGAATTTTAATCTAGATATGACCCTACGCTGCTCGAGTGTTTGAAGGTTTGCCCTATTACGTAAAGTTGTTACACTCGAGT
This sequence comes from Rhipicephalus annulatus, assembly GCA_013436015.1. Classification (NCBI taxonomy): domain Eukaryota; kingdom Metazoa; phylum Arthropoda; class Arachnida; order Ixodida; family Ixodidae; genus Rhipicephalus; species Rhipicephalus annulatus. The sequence continues at coordinate 744,926 of WOVY01011788.1, forward strand.
GACGCGAATAAACAGAATAAATGAAGCGCAAAGTTAAATTTTGTACTCTTTTAATTTTACTTATTAAGTATCGTTTGTAAGGCTCCCAAATGACATCTGCATACTCTAACTTAGATCGTGCTAGTTCCTTATAAGCGTTTAATTTCACAGCAGGTGGAGTACTGCGCAACTTTCTTTTCAAAAATGCCAATTTCTTTAGTGCACCCTGACAAATGTTATCAATGTGTGTTTCGCGACTGAGGTTGCTTGTAAGTGTGACGCCTAAATATTTAACCTTATCGGATCTGTTGATCGTAGCATTACCTAAAGAATAAGTAAAACCGAGAGGCCTCTTTTTGTTGCTGAATGTAATAGAAGTTCTCTTAGTAGCATTTATTCTCAAACCCCACTTTGTACATCATGTCTCAATTGAGTGCAAGGCATTGTTTAATTTAATTTAGTCATCTCGGGTTTGAATAGCTGTGTATACCACGCAGTCATTCTCAAATAATTTATTATGGATAGGGGGTTCAACAGCAAGATAAATATAATTTATATATACTAAAAATGTAAAGGGCCCAGTAGAGAGCCCTGCAGGACTCCAGAGTACACATCCAACTCTTCAGAGATGCAGTCATTAATGGCGACACACTGTGTTTTATTTCTTAAGTAACATACTAATAATGCGACTACTTTTCGTTCAACGAAAATTGAGAGAAGTTTTTTAATCATATCGGGATGGCGGATGACATCGAACGCATTGACAAATCTAGAAATATAGCGTCGGTTTGACGATTAGTATTTAGTGTGCTGATGAAGTCATCAGTTATTTCAGATAGTTGGGTAACACTTGACAAACCAGATCTAAAACCATGCTGTTTGGAATAAAGCAAATTGGTATATTCAAGGTACGTATTGATGGCCTTATAAATGATATGCTCGAAAAGTTTACAACAAGTACTCGTTAAGGAAACTGGTCTGTAGTTGCTTATTTCTAGAGAAGAGCCAGATTTGTGCACGCGAATAATTTTTGCCGAGCGCCAATTATCAGGAATAGTCGAAGTGCGTAGGGACATAACGTAAATTTGATGCAGAAATTTAGCTACTTATGCAGCATATTTATTTAAAAATGTATTGGACAGTTAATCGGGGCCAGATGATTTCTTCACGTCTAGTTTATGAAAAAGGCTGAGGACACCATCCTCTGTTGTTTCTACTTCAGGCATAGGACAATAAAAAACGTATGATGGCAGCGCTGCGTGCGAAGCTGTGCACGTGAACACAGATCGAAAAAAAAAAGCATTAGATTCGTTAGAAATGGTTGCCGCGTCAACAATACTTTCGCCTGAAACATTTATCTCCGAAATGCCTTGTTTATCTTTCGAGAAATAGCGCCAAAATTTTTAGGGTTCGTTGTTAATTATTCATTAATTATTGTGTGGCCGACTACTACTAACCATCATAAGTTCAGTGGCAAATATTCCGGCCTTTGTCTATATCTGTCTTAGAAAACGTGCGTCGTTCTTTGATTCTTCTTTTCACTGTGTCACGTATTGCCGAATGAGACACTCCCGACATTGGATGTGGTGTAGACCACCTGTCTCCAGCGCCTCTCATGGGGCCTCTTCAAGGTGTACTTCGTTACTCCGTTGCAAACGCCATACAGGGAATGTGCGCTAATAGGCTGCGCAATTCGTGGCGATTAATGAATCCATTTGAAACAGCGTCGCCCTTCATCTTTTAACTCTTCGCAAGGTTCCGTACACGCCCACATGGTTCTTCTATATTGCTCGAGAGATCTGCTCCCGCGAGCGTGGGTGTAACAGGGCTTCTTCTGGCTTCTCTTTACTCCGCGTAGGCGCCCGACATGTCCACCTGAATTTCAATGGCAGTTTTATCCAGAATAGAGGCTTGCTGGGCGAGCTAATACTATATCATTCTAGAAAGCGAGAGAAATAATTAAAAGGAAGAGACAGGGAGGTTAACCTAGACGAACTGGTTTGCTACCCTGTACGGGGGTGGGGAAAAGGGTTGGAAAGAGGATAGCTATAGAGATATAAAATAAATTATACAATAAATTGCACTGGGAGACATTCCCCAAGTCTTTCCTGCGAAGGAAGAACTTCAGTATATTACAGATGTCCATTAACCGTTTCTTCATGTACGAAACGTGATCGCTCCGTTATAGATTCCTGTCAATTATGACGCCCAAAAACTTGTGCGATCGAACGTATGGTACAGTTTGACTATTGATGCTTATAGTGTACTTATCCATAGGCTTTCGTGTAAAAGCTACGAGGACGCATTTCTCGGAAGAAATTTCCAAGCCTCAATTTTGGAGGTAGCGTAATGTTTCAGTGGAAGCTTTTTGAATTATTCCTCGTAACTGCAGGCGTGTTACAGCCGATGCTCAAACGCAGATGTCATCTGCGTACATTGATAGCCTGACCGTGCTTGGCAGATGCTCAGTGACAGCAATTAACGTAAGATTGAACAGCACAGGGCTGAGTACGCCACCCTGGGGGACGCCACGGTGGTTGTAATGTCGAGAGGTTGGACCGTCTTCAGTGCTCACAAAGAAGGATCGCATTTACAAATAACTACGTATCCAGTGATACATCCGACCACCTACTCCTATATCTTCGAGAGCGGTGGGAACAGCTTCATGCGTAACGTTGTCATACGCCCCTTTGACGTCTAGGAACAAAGATGCGCAGAGACGCTTACGGTCTTTCTCGTGTTGGACATAAGTGACCAGGTCGACTACGTTGTCAATCGATGCTCGACCACGCCGAAATCCTGCCATGGCATCTGGGTAGATGTTGTTACACTCCTAGAACCACTCCAGGCGTCACAGGATCATGCTCTCCATAACTTTGCCTACACAACTGGCCAATGCGATCGGACGATAAGATGAGAGGTCCAACGGTGACTTGCCTGGCTTCAGAAGTGGAACTAGGCGACTTGTCTTCCAGCTTGTCGGGAGCGTTCCATCTTGCCAGGATTTGTTGTACGACTCCAAAAGGAGGATTCTCGCGCGTTCACCCAGATGACACAAGGACCTATAAGAAATTCTATCGAGCCCTGGTGCCGACGTGCGTCCACACAAAGCTAGTGTTGCTCTGAGCTCCACGATGGAAAAAGGCATATTTATGCGGGAATCCATTGTTTGTGGACATTTAGTCGAGGGCAATAGGCTATTGGGCACTGCGAGTGGCCCAGATACTCTGGCACAGAACTCTTCTGCCCCGTCAATGCTGCGTCTCTGTTCAAAAAGTGCGAGAGCCCTGAATAGTGACCACTGAGTGGGTTTTGTGCGGAGACCTCGTACCGTCTTCCACAATAGGGATAAAGGTTCTCGTGGGTCAAGTGACTCGGAAAAAGCAGTCCAACGTTGTGATTCGAGTTTATTTACCCGGCACTGAATCTTATTTTGTATACGTCGAGCAATCCGTAAGTCTTCTATTGCCTCAGTGCGTCGGTATCTTCGTTCAGCACGCCGTCGGATTGCTCGAAGTCGTTCTAGCTCGATGTCAAATTCCGTTACTTTGGGAGAGCAGGTGAGGGTACACGTAGTATCGTGTATTGTGCTTTTAATTATCTACTCTATGTCGAGGGATATGTTTGCTTCACATTGCTCTTCCATGCGTGACTGGAATTTCAACCAGTACACTCTCTGAACACTGTCGCGTATCTTAGCATGGGACAATCCTTCGATTTTGACGTAAGTGAGAATGTGGTCACTTCCATGCGTTTCCATGTCTGGAAACCACTCAGCATGCCTGACGAGGCCTCGTGAGACAAAGGCCAAGTCAAGGCAGCTGCTATACCTTGAACCACGTAGGAACGTTGGACTGTCATCATTTAGCGAGAAAAGTTGGTTGTCAAAGGCGAAGGACACCAACTTTCTCCCTTTAACATTGGTCTTCGAACTTCCCCAGATTGTATGATGGGCGTTGAAGTCACCAATTATAATGCATGGGTGAGAAGTTGCTGACAGGATATCTTGTAGTCTTGTATGGTCGAAACGACTTGACGGAGCGAGGTAGGCACCCACAACCGTAATGGTAAGTCTCCTTTTCACTGTTATATATTGATTGTCGTCGTGGGGTGACACCGGATGATGAATGTAGGTGAGGTCGCGGCGAATAAACATCAGAACTTTGCTATTGTCCACAGTTGTAGACGTCATGAATGACTCATAACCAGAAAGTCTGATTTCTTTCTGCAAATTTGGCTCGCAGATGACAATGATGGGGAACTTATTGGTGTACACGAACCGACGGAAATCGGCGATGCGTGACCTCAGTCCCCGGGCATTCAATTGAATAATCGCTGCTTTTCGGACCTCTTCTCTGAAAGACAGTGGCTGGTGAGCCATTATTTACTCAAGCGCTGCGAGTACTGAACTCAAAGCGTCCAGTAATTGCAATGCACTTCTTGCTGACGGTGTGTGCAAGTTGCTTAACAACAAGCGAATGGCGTTAATTAATGTTCGCAAAAGAGCTATCACTTGCTGATCTGTGTTCCGCAAGTCCTCCATTACAGCAGCTTGCTCTGAAGAAGACGGCTTCTGCTGCGGCTCTTCTGAGCGTTGTGTACGCGTAAGTGGAGGCCACTCTTCTGTAGAGACTGGTCTGCCCCTTTGCTCTTTTACAACGTCTGTGTTTGCCGTGCTGTTAACTGCATCTGGCGATCTTTCCTGATGCGTCGACTTATCGCCTGAAGTTGGCGCTCTCCGACGTGAAGACCTTCGACGGCGACGTCATCTTCGCCGGATTTTCTCGGCAGCTTTTTTGTGGGTTGAGCTGCCTCGTACCATTTGCCTCAGAATAGAAAATTCTTTCTTTATGTGCAGACATTCTTTCGAAGAAGCCTCGTGAGCATCCTGACAGTTAGGACACTTCAGTGTGGTAGCGCTACAGTTGTCTTCCGCGTGTGGTTCGGCGCACCGGGGGCACGCTGCGGAGCTCCTGCAAACAACCTTTACATGGCCGATCTTCTGACAATTGAAGCATTGCACGGGTTTAGGAATGAACGGTCGAACTTGTTGACGAAAGTGGCCAACCTTCACGTATGCGGGAAGACAGACACCTTTGAACGTTACTTTCACACAGCGTGTGTTTTCAAGCCGTCCAACGCTGACAATGACGTTGTCTTGACTCGCTGGTTTTATAAGTATTGGAAGGTCTGCGTTTGGGATTTCCGTGTTAATGTCGTAAATGACTCCTGATGTGGTCGCACTATCTGCTGGTATGATGGACCTAACTGCAATGTTTCCCAGTTGTGTTACTTGTTGCAGCGTGCTCAGCGCACTCGGGTGCCACACATCGACAGCCAGGATGTTTCTTCTTGTATTAAGCCGTAGGTCTTTAATCTCGTTCGGCACAGTGTTCTCAAAATAGAGCGAAAGCACTTGCCTGTTGAGAACACGCAGACTTTTGGTAGCGTTCTTTGGCACAAACAGGATGGAATGGGGCCATCGCTGGGGCGCCGTTTTCACGGTGGCTGTACTTGACACCGGCAATGGATTGATGATCCGTCGCTTGGCCTTGCGGTGCAGGACAGGTTGAAAGCCGTGGTCTGAGGACTCGTCGCAAATGCGGAGTACAGCTCAGTGTCATCGCTCTCACTGGATGTGTTTCCTCGCTTCCTCGAGGTAGTGGCCGCAGTCGAACCGGAGTCAGACGTTGCCTCGTGAGGTTGTACATCCATTACCGCAACCTACGGGGCAATACACCCCACAACTGCAGCGAAAAGTCCAGAAAAGCACTGAGACGAGCGAGATGTGTTCTACAAAGAATCACTTCGTCTTCCTTCCTTTTTCATGTCATTCTAGAAAGCAGCGAAAAAACAAACGGTCTCAAAGAAATGACCCCACACACCCAGCACAGCAATGCGCCCTGGTGGTGTGGTATTTTCCTTGATTCCACATTTTTGCGTTGTGCTTTTTACGGTTATCCAGCTTTTTCTGCAGTGTTGCAGTATTGGCAAACAAGGTTGCCGTGTGGGAGCCGAAACGTCCTGCTTTCATGTGCATTAATTGTGGTCAGCGTCTGGTTTTGATTCTCTTCACTGTGGTGGATTTTACAGCATTTAGAAGCATCGAAGAATAATTGGCACTTCGCTTCAAAGGAAAAACTTTTGATTAACCGCGAAATTGGATGGTTGGTGTCCCACATCATTAGGGGCGAGTGATGATGATCACGTGATGACTTGATCATATTACGGCACAGAACGTAAAAACTGGCGACGTCGTTTTGACGCCGGAAGACGTCACTGTAACTTCACGTGACGGAAGTCACAAGATGACGTCATTACTTGACATCCATCGTAGCTTGGTCAAAAGTGCTCCAATGCTTTCCCTGAGGCTATGTAAAATCAGATGAGATGCCTCGGATCTCAGAGGCCACGTTAGGTTCAGAAGGCTTTCGAAAGGTGGTGGGGCAGCACCGTTACATCGATATAAAGGATATCTATAGAGGTAACAAGGTAGTTATAAAGGGGGAAAGCAGGTATTCGAGCCCACAGAGGTAAAACAGGGGATTAGGCAGGGGTGTCCTCTTTCACCCTTATTCTTCATGATGTACCTACAAGGATTACAGGCCAAATTAGAGGGAAGGGGACTTGGCTTCAACCTCTCTTTCGTCATACAAGGAAAACTCATTGAACAGGCACTACCAGCATTGGTGTACGCAGATAATATAGTGATAATGGCCGACAACAAGGAAGATTTGCAGGGATTGGTGGACATCTGGGGTAATGAGGGAGATAGGTGAGATTTCACATTCAGCAAGAAAAAATCAACAGTAATGATTTTTAATGACAATGAAGTTAGTGAGCTTAGAATACAGGAGGTCGCGCTAGAGATAACAGATAAATACAAATATCTGGGCGTATGGATAAGCAATGGGTCCGAGTACCTGAGGGAACACGAAATATACGTGACGACTAAAGGTAACAGGAATGCAGCAGTGATGAAAAATAGGGCACTGTGGAATTACAATAGGTATGATGTTGTGAGAGGAATATGGAAAGGGGTCATGGTTCCTGGGCTGACGTTCGGCAATGCGGTCTTGTGCATGAGATCAGAAGTTCAAGCAAGATTATAAATTAAGCAACGTGGAATAGGTAGGCTTGCTTTAGGAGCTCACGGAAATACACCAAATCAGGGAGTACAAGGTGATATGGGATGAACATCATTTGAGGGCAGGGAAGCTAGCAGCAAGATAAAATTTGAGAAGCGATTGAGAGAAATGGGGGAGGAGCGTTCGGCTAGGAAGGTTTTCAGCTACTTGTACATGAAGAAGGTCGATACAAAATGAAGGAAGCGAACCGAAAAATTGACGGGTAAATACTTATAAAACAGCAGGGGCGAAACCAAAATTAATTATCGGTTAAGAAGAAGGTGAAGGAAGCTGAGACCGATATGTGGAGAATCGGCATGATTAAGAAGTCCGCACTACATATCTATTGAACTTTTAAGCAGGAAATCGCCAAGGAAAGGATCTATGATAATACTCTGGGTAGTTCTCTACTGCTTGAGGCGAGGACGGGAGTATTGCGAACCAAGACGTATCGGGCCAAATACGAAGAGGTAGACACGGTATACAGTGCGTATGAAGAAGAGGAAGAAACTGCCGGACACTTGATAATGTTCTGTAAAGGGCTCCACCCTATAATTCAGGATGATGGTGCGGAGTTTTTCAAAGCACCGGTGTTTAGGGACAGGAAGGGCAAAATAGAGTTTAAGTGGGTATAATTAACTAGAAGGAGGTTATCTGATTGGTGGCTAAAGTCAAGGCGCGAGTGAAAATTAAACCTTTCAGTGCAAAGTACCAGTCCTCAACCTCACTATTTAAAACAAAAAAGATATAGTTTTTGGTTCACTAAGTATTACGGCTTGGTGGTGTTTGCCACCGCCTGATCTGAAGGGTGCAGCCATACCAATCCATCCATCCATCCATCCATCCATCCATCCATCCATCCATCCATCCATCCATCCATCCATCCATCCATCCATCCATCCATCCATCCATCCATCCATCCATCCGTCCGTCCGTCCGTCCGTCCGTCCGTCCGTCCGTCAACGGAGAACAGGAATATGGCGTTGCTCTTTGACTAGTTTCTAAATATTGCATAAAAGATCATATGAATTATTTTACTTCGTCATTTTAATAAGTTTTTCGATGTGTACAATCACTTTAACTTGCTTTATTTCGTATCATCATGTCTATCAAAACACGGTTGCTCGAGCTGCGATAAGAAATATGCTTTTCTTTTTATGCCAATGACATTGTTGGGTTGCTGAACTTTGTATAATCAGTACAACCATGGAAATTAATAAAAGTAATCAAATCGGCGCTGTCATCAGCTTCCGCACGCAGAGAAAAAGAATCACACGGAGAAGCTCTTCACTTACCTTCACAAAGTGTCCCATTAGTGGTGACGAGCTGGCATGCTTTCGATCCTCGCAGGGTTCTCCTGATGATTGGAATGTTATTTAGAGTCGCAGCATAGGCACTGATAAAAGTGTAGAAATGGCCGTAATAATTGTTGGATTTTTATGTCTCAAAACCACGATACGATTGAAAGGCGCAGTTGGGGTGGTCTTCGGAAATTTCGACCATTCGAGTTTCTTCAACGTGCCGCTAAATAAAAGTGCACGGGCTTCCATCTTTTCGCCTCTATCTGAGTGCGGCTGTCCTGGCCGAGATTCAATCCCTTGACCTTTTGGTCAGCAGTGATCTCCGTTTCCACTAGACTGTCGTGGCGGGAAACATTGTTGATATTGAAAGCATTAAACTGTTACGTTGAAATAATTAACCATACGTTAACTTACCTAGTGATATAGTAGCAGTCTCAGGAAACTGAAAAATGTAAACAAATTATTTTTAAGAGGCATGCCAGAGTTCATTACAACCTTTGTTGTTTTACGTTGGGAGGCAATATGCTAAAAAAACAGCGACATAAAGATCCACGCATATTCATGAAAGGGATGTTGAAGACGAAGCGAAGCTATAGATCCTATGGTTCATAATGTCAACGTTGAAGTCGCCGGTTAGTATAGAAGGCGGACAGGTTGACAGGCGGATGGACAGACGGAAGAACGGATGGTTTAGTTTGAAACCACAAGTGCACCCTGTAGAAGTTTTTTTGCGCACAGATAGTTTGCACCTGCGCTTCGATTGTGCACGGCGACCGGATAGATTGACGACAGATAGACATCGAGAGGTCTTGAGGAGCTTCGCTCCTCAACAATAATACTAAGATGCCCAATGACCTGGCACGCTGACAGTTGTCACCGAGTGGTCCGCCAGGCAGGATCAGTGGTTGTATACGGTGCACGGCTGCTGAATTGAAGTTTTTGGGTTCGATCCAAGCCGTGGCGGGCACATTTCAGTGGAGGAGCGATGGTGAAGGCGCCTATATATTGAGATGTCATAGCAAGTTAAAGAACGCCAGAATGTTTAAACTTTCGGAGCCCTCTGATGATCATATCGTGGTACCGGGACGTAAAACTTAAGATATCATGGGCACTGAGCCGTGGCACACCACTTTTTCAATCGGAAGAAGCAACAACTTGAAAAATAATTAAGTGAGAAACGTGTCTGATGTGGTCATCAGTGTCATCACTGAATCAGTGCAGACGTGTGCAGTGGTGCTTCAAACACAGCAGATGTTAAGGCGAAAGCCTAGGAAGCCTCAGAAAAGTCAAACATTTCACCATCAGTGATCGATATGTGGGGTTCAATGTCCCGAAACCACCACATGATTATGAGAGATGCCGCAGTGGAGGGCTTCGGCAATTTAGACCACCTGGGGTTCTAGCACATGGGCCTACAACATTTGCGCCTCCATCGGAAATGCCGCCGCCGCAGCCGGGAGTTCACCATCAGTGGCATCGGCAACAACTCTAGTGATGCAAGAAATTATCACCTGATTAGGTCGTCGTGACATCACGAACCACCAAGTTATCCGACGTCACTCTGACGTCACTCTGACGTGGCGTATTTTGTTGACGTCATCAAACTACATCGTCGTTGGGTGAAGAGTATATAGGCCGAACACAGAGGCCATGTGAGACCTTATGAAGTGCAGAAAGACAGCAATGCCTCCGATCACGGAGGCAGTGTAAGACTACGTTATGCGTAGAAAGCTTCGAGTATGGCACGCGGGTGAGGAATAATACATGACTGAGAAAGAAAAAGGTGGTGTTCGCGTTAGAGTTGTCTCAGCTAGGCTAATGCATTTGTAACGGAACCTGTGAGTTTTTCTTTCCAACGTGTTGACTTGTTGCTGGTGCTTGATGTTAATTTTTGTGTGGTTATTTGAGATTAGGGCCAATATATATGATATTTATTAATTGCTTATTTGCCTTCTGGAATAACTAGGGGAGAGATAAAAGCAGGAATAGTGGTAGTGTGAAGAAAACCTCAATATAAGAAGACGAATCGCAGCAGTTATGGTATAATTTTACATCCTCAGTAGTAATGCCAGCAGTCATTATTTAAGGTAGCGCAAACTACAGGACAAGACGTCGAGACTTGGACCTGAAACTGACACGCTTAATTAAAAACATTTACATAAAATAGAGCCATACCAACTAGTCTAGCTGTCAACCTTGCTACAATGCCAACAGCATGCCATCGGGAACAATACTTGTGGAGAATAGCTCTGACATGGCGCTGATCCCTCCTTATCTCGAACTTGGAAACAGGCGCGAAGTTTGAGAAGCAGGAATCGAATTTCTTTTTTTCCAAGACTATTCGAGGCACTATGCAGGGATGATGCCGTTTCTGCTATCAGCTAATAAATGACTGTCAAGGACCAAGCCGAGGTTCGTGACGTAATTACCTTCGTTTCCGTGACAAACGACCTCGGCAGCCCGCTTCCGTCAGGGCGAATATCGGTGCCTTAAATCGATTCGGAAATTGCGAAAGAACGGAAGTGAGAGAAAACCTCGCTGACTTCGTCGCGTTCCACATTGGGCTTTCCGCCACCCTGAATGACAATGCGCCTGTGGTGTGTTTTGCGATAGACCATTGAACGTAGCAGCGTCGAAAAAGAACGCTCGCACGCACACACACACACACACACACACCTACACACGCACACAATCCCTCGAACATACACACACAGACGCAAACGCACACGCACGCACACAACACATACGCACTCCCCCACGCATACACAAGCACACACAGACACGCACGCACACGCGCACTCGCACACACACACAGATAGATAAATAGATGCAACTTCGGGAGCCTTTGCCTCTAAGAAAAAAAGTGTAAACGAAGCTTACCTATGCTTGCCCGACTGAATAATAATAATAATAATAATAATAATACCCCAGCTGGTCGAAATTTCCGGAGCCCTGCACTACGGCGTCTCTCATAATCATGTGGTGCTTTTGGGACATTAAACCCCACATTACAATCAATCAATCAATCAATCAATTGATAATAATAAAAACTGCTATATCAGTATATTATTATTATTATTATTATTATTATTATTATTATTATTATTATTATTATTATTATTATTATTATTATTATTATTATTATTATTATTATTATTATTATTATTATTATTATTATTAAAGTAGTCTTTGTTTGAATAGTAATGCTCCGTCCTAACCGCCTCCTTCGCTTCAGCGTAGCAATGGCGTGGCATTTAGGGATGAAACTAAGGGATGTCATACGCCACCAGTTAAAAACAAACAAAAACGCACAAACAAAAACGCTCAGTGGGCACGTCGGCTGGCATCCAGCAAGCACCATGTTAAATCCGCTCCTGTTTTTCATGCAGCTTGCTCTGATCGCATCGAATACCGAAGCCAGCACAGCGATCACGGTATCTACGCCTCTTTCACGAGCAATCCATGGAGACTGCGCGGAGGAATTCCTAAGCCTGGGCGCCGACTGGGGACACCCGTGCGCAACTTCGTCGATAACAACGAGCTAAGATATAAACGCCCCATTTCCTTCGGATTTCTTCAGTGGGCACGTCGGCTGGCATCCAGCGAGCACCATGTTAAATCCGCTCCTGTTTTTCATGCAGGTTAGTAACAATGCTTCCACAATTAAATCTAATGACATTTGCCTTGTCCAGCTGACTTGCCCACGTAGAATTATTGAAATGTACTTTACTGCCTGTGACTTCGTCTTGTCGCTACTCATGCTATGTGGTGACGTCGAGCCTAATCCAGGTCCTACCACTCAGCAGGTTCTAGCTTAACTACTTGAGGGCCAGAAAAATATTCAACAAAGGCTGGGGGATATTGAGGTCAAACTGCAGAAAGTTGATGAAGCTACATCTGCGATAAATGAAATCAAGAATTTGACGCATGTCATTGATTTACGAGTTACAGTTTTGGAAAGAAAGCTTGTTGACCTAGAAGATTACAGCAGGCGTAACAACCTAATTATTTTTGGTATAGCTGAAAAACCAAAAGAAACGTGTGAAGAACTGTCGCAGCTTGTGTTGAAGGAAGTGTTCTCTGATAAATTAGGTATAAAAGTTACTTCGGCAGAAAAAATTCACAGATTGGGTCGGAATCAACCTAACAAGCATCGACCGGTTATTATCAAACTGTTCGATCACCGTGAGAAATTAAACATACTAAAACATTGCTTCAGACTAAAGGGCAGTAGCTACTCTGTATCAGAAGACTACTCCCCTATACTACAAGGCAAGCACGCAAGAAACTATGGCAAAGCACTGCGGAACTTCGGAGGGCGGGTCAGAAGGTAAAGTTAATCTCGAACAAAATAAAGATTTGTGAAGAACTATTCACCTGGGATGATGCGCATGACGAGAGAATCCCGGTGCACGATAGCAGAGATAAGACAAAAAGAAGGCAAAGAAAGCAATGAACTGACACCAGACACAACGAATCAGAAAACCTAACGCTTCTGTGTTTGAACGCCCGCAGCCTTGTAAATAAGTTGATTGACTTCAGTTGCCTAGTACAGTGTCATAGTCCATCAATTATATGCGTCACTGAAACCTGGCTTAATGAATCCATCTCTGAAAACGAATTTATGCCCTCTGGTTACTCGGTCTTTCGAAAAGACAGGTCGACTGGTAGAGGTGGTGGCGTTGCGCTCTTTATCAAAAACGACATTGAATATACAACACTGCCTGATCTCCTCGAAACAGAGTCTGTCTGGTGCAAGATCAGGGTATGCGGCGTGTTTATAGTGATTGGAACTGTTTACCGGCCACCAAGTGAAGATGACCATTGCATATCGGCAATCACGGACTATATCGTTAATCAGAGACTACTTGACAGCAAACTGATCCTATGCGGGGACTTCAATGTAGCCCACATTAACTGGGAGTCCTTCACCACGACCGGCCGTGACAAAGTTCTCTGTAATTCAATGATTGACTTCGCTGTATCCCATGATTTTACTCAAGTTGTTCAAAGTCCCACCAGGGGTGGTTCAATCCTGGACCTTGTTTTTGTTACAGCTGACCTTTTGAATGATGATTCAGAGTGCGAGGTTGTAGAAGGTATCTCGGATCACAATGCAGTCTTTGTCCAATTTTCTATTCACTACGAACTTAAGAAACCAGAATACAAACTTCTTACTGATTTCTCACGTGCCAACGATGAAGGCGTACTTTCCCTGCTAGCATATTCTTATGCAAATTTTCTTCTTTCTAGCAACAGTTGTGGTGTAAATGAGTTGGTGGAACACTTTGGCACGATTGTGTCCAACTGCATATCTAAATTTGTTCCAAACAAATGCGTGAAGCGCAATCCTAAACACCCATGGTATAACCGAGAAATAATACAGCTTATTCGCCGCGTAAAGCGACTACGTCGCCGATGCCGCTCTAATCCAAACCACCAATTCACTTTGTGTACGTTAAAGGTAACACTCAGAAATAAAATGCACGAAGCTAGAGATTTCTATTACAATAACACGCTGTCAACGTTCATTAGGAAAAATCCGATCAAATTTTGGAAGACAATTAATCCACCCTCCAGGAGAACCTCCTCTTTCATTATTGAAAACGAAATATGTTCAGATGCTCAGACGATCTCGGAGGCCTTTAATAGTTATTTTAAGTCTGTTTTTACCACTGATAACGGTAAAGTTCCTTCTTTTGTGCACCCTCTGTATCGGTAGCTATTTCGGATATTGAGTTAAGTTGCTCTGGAGTTCGTAATCTCTTACTCAACATAGATATTACTAAAAGTGCTGGCCCGGACGGTATCCCTAACGCTTTTCTGAAAAGGTATTCTGAATGGCGCGCACGATACCTCATAATTATATTCCAGAAATCGCTTGACTCCGGACGGGTCCCACGAATTTGGAAGATCGCTAATGTTGTTCCTATTTTCAAATCGGGTAAGAAGGAAATAATTTCTAACTACAGACCAATCTCATTATTATCCACGTGCTGCAAGCTACTCGAGCACATCATTCACAAGCACATTATTCAATACCTAACTGACAACAGTATCCTTTCAGAGCATCAGCATGGTTTCTGCAGTGGTTTTTCGACTGTCACACAATTGATCGAATTTACACATGACATCGCCTCATCACTTAATAACCACGAACAAGTCGATGCCATTTTTATTGATTACTGCAAAGCTTTTGATAAGGTATGTCATAAAAAACTTCTGCTCAAACTTGGTAACCTTCTTACAGGCCCAAATGCTGACAAATTACTTGATTGGATTACAGATTATTTGTATTTGAGGAGTCAGTTTGTTCGCTACAACCATGAACAGTCGTCACAAGCTCATATTCCCTCAGGTGTTCCACAAGGCTCTGTCTTGGGCCCTTTTATTCATAATTTACATTATTGATGTCACTCAGGTTGTTATTAACACTCCAGTTAAGCTTCGCCTATACGCCGATGACCGTGTATTGTATTCCAGTGTACGTAGCGTCACTGACCAAGTTTTGTTGAATGATGTGTTTTCTTCCTTTTGCGAATGGAGTAGAACTTGGCAAATGGAGCTTAATTTTCCGAAAACTGTGACAATAACTTTTACAAATAAAAAGGAGCCATTGCAATTTAGATATGGCGACTCCAATGACATACTGAAAAAAGTTCAGAAATTTAAGTATCTTGGTGTTGTATTCTCTCCAAACTTGAAGTGGCACAGACACATCGACCTTATTTCTGCATAATCGCTAAAGAAATTAGGTTACTTAAGAAGAACGCTAAAGGGCGCCACAAGGGAATGCAAGCTTATAGCCTTCAAATCACTGGTCAGGCCTCTTCTTGAATATGCGTCTGTTGTGTGGTCACCACATCTTGCAATTGACACAAACAAACTTGAGGCCATCCAGCGAAAAGCGATAAGATTCATTTTTAACCGTAATGACCGTGATTTCTCCCCTTCTAAGCACTACCGTGCTTTATCGCTAAACTGTTTAGAACACAGACGTATGTGTGATCGGCTTACCATGCTACATAACATCGTGCACAATTCCGTCCGCATAGCCACATCCATTTCTTTCACCAATCATCCCACCCAGGTGACTCGCCGATACAATCCGTTGAATATTGTGCCATTCAGATGTGTTATTGATTGTTATAAATACTCTTTTTTTCCGTGCACAGTTGACACTTGGAATAATCTGGACGCTACTTTGAAACGACTACCGCATGCGCTGTTTGTTGAACAAGTGTCCAATTATGTAAATTGATGTTCTTAATTCTGCCGTGGTTCCTTTTGCTTGATCATTTATTGTTTGTTGAACAGGTGTCTAATTATGCAAATTTTATATTTTTTAATTGTGTCGTTTTTGTTCGTTTATTGCAACCACTCCTGCAATGTCTCAAACATGAGACAGCAGTATCTGTAATTAAATAAATAAATAAATAAATAAATAAATAAATAAATAATAAATAAACTGCGTTTTCTTACGTCATAAAAATGGCTGATCCCCCTCCCCCTCACTCCCCAGAGAAAAAAAACATTCTGCCTTCACCAATGAAGCCAATACTTAGACATTTATCGACAGGGCTTGTAGCTACGCTTACTGCCTCAAGGCAGCGCGTTTAGAACGAGTTTGTGCTGTCTTGAGAGCGCTTAACACAACTCGTTTCAAACGCGTTTGTGGAAAGTGGGAGGATTTTAAATTATGGAACCTAGTGGGAACGTCGAGAAGGCGATGTCTACACAAGTGTCCGCGGCAGGTTGCATTGCAGTGCTCGCCGGTTGGCACTTTCTTCGTAATTTATTTATCTATTCGGAATTGTCAGAAAGTAAAACTTATTCACATGACTTTCAGTGAAGCTCCAGTGGTTGTTATACTAGCACATTTACGAACAAAAAGAATACATACAAAGTTTGAAACGGTGCACACTGCCCGTCTGCGGGTAGAACATTGATAAGCAAACCACCTAAACGCGTTTAACCCTAATGTTGTGTCATTTGCAGAACACTCCGCTCCCGAAAACGCTTCATTGATGTTATTTCGACAGCCTCAAAGAAGAAAAAAAAGAGGGGTTATTGGTATTTTCTTGTAAGAACAAATGCCTTTATGCAGCGGATACAGTGCTCTAAAAACACAACGTTTGAAAATATGTAATTACGCTCTGATAAAAATGATGCGACATGTTCTTCCAGAATATCCTTTTATAGTTTTGAGAGAGGCCAAAATTTATGCCAACCCAAATATTTATGAAGAAGGTTTATTGTGGCTTCTTTATTATAAACTTTTAATTGACCAGCAGTTTTATATTTTTGGACAATTTAAGCAGCAAAACTTATTACTTTAGAAGTCAAGACACAAATGCAGATACATTTGCTTATTACCCACAGAAACGCCTACAAGTGGTGTATTTATGAACAGGTTAACACGTTCACCGTGCCGGCAGTGGCGCTCAAAAATCGAACGAATTTCAAAAACGCAGCGTGTTTAGAGATCCTTTAGAAATGCACAAATTGCTCACAATTCCAGAAAATCACATGAGCTATTTCTCCTTTATTTCCACTGGAGCTACAAAAAACATATTTTCAATGCTTAGTTTGCGTCACTGTTAGCATGGTCGCGAAGTAAAAAAAAATGCCCTCGTTGTAAAATGCCTGTCGTCATCGGGTGACGGTTGTTAATTTTGCGTTTGTTCAAAAGTTTGTTTGAAGAGAAATGATCATTTTCTGCTATTCGGTCATTAGGTGATGCTATAAAAACCATTATCCGGAAAATCGGAGGCATCAATACAACGTTGTCTGATCTTTCATGGAGACGAACCATACATGTCTCAAACAGAACAAACAAAAGTATAGCGTAGGGTCTTTAATTGTCAGCTGCTTCTGCAATGAGACACTGTACGCCTTAGGTATTTCTGTGCCCTGCGATCCAGAGCCGCGAGGACGTAACGAGTAAGCCAGTAATTCATTAAACGGATACCACTCTGATGCGCGTAATTGTCCAGTTCCAGGTCAACTAAAAGCAGGCAGCGGTCATGGCTGGGCCCTGACACATTTGTAGTAATGATGGGTGTCAGCGCTTTCTGGCCGCCTAACATATACACCGGTATTGTTTGAGCGCTTGCCTTTCCTTTCATGGCTACACAACGTCTATTGGAAAGCAGTGGCGATATCAAGCAACACTCTGAAATGGGTCCACACATGTCCCATGCGTTGCCTATTCCAGGAGAGCTTCCGTAGCTGGAATAGTTCGATATCTGAAGAAGTCGGGGTGGATCACCGGGAGTCAAGCCCGGACCAGCGTCCAACAACAGTGGCGCCACGCTCATCATTAAGCACAACTTAGATTCGTTGACAGCGTAATGGAGCTGCAAGTTGATGAAATCACGTACACTTCTGCTCCAAGCAACGCACATATTATAACTGGGGGACGCCTGGTACCATTCGTCCCGGGTGTCTACAAAGAGGAAATCAATCATTCCGATGACGGCCTCGATAATCACGCTCGCCGCGTTCATGCTTGCTGAAACGATGACGGCGAGCTGCCCGGAAAAGTTGTTCAGCTTGAATGTTCGGCGGAGGCTCAGGAACACTTCCCTCAGCACCTTAGCGCCGTCGACAGCTCCGCCTCGGCAGACGGGTTCACCTTCCAGCCAATGGATAACGACGCCGTGGAGGAGGTGGGAGGCCATCAACTCTATCGTGTGGTGCACGAAGCGAGACAACGATGCTGAATCTCTTCCCAGAAGAGCAAGCTGGGCGTAGTCCTCGGTGTAACCACCCACGCCCAGTAATATTCGGATGCCAGGAACTCCAGATTTGTTGGCGATGTCACTAAGCTTTTCCAGGCCATACATGTGGTCGAAGGTTTCGGCACGGCTGACGGGAACGCCGTCCCGTATGCCGTATGACCAGTAGACTATGCTCTGGCAGTAGTTTAAAGGTATGTTTTGGGGCAAGAAATCGTAGTCTCTGCCCCTGTAAAACCTGGTGTTGTTATAAAGACAGAATGTGTTGTAACTCTTCGATGGACGCTGAGAAGGAGAGGTAAGCGGATCCACTGAGGTGATGTTGTCCGTGACCATGTGCACTTCTCGACACTCTTGCGGTACTCCAATCCAGGGATTTGCAGTTTGCTGGGATGATGATATGGGAAATGTGTATACATACGAAGGTGCTGTGGTCGTGTTACTGCTAAAATTCATCGTAGTGCCAGAAGGACCAAATGTGAGGCTGCTCACGCGTCTAACAGGAGTTACGAGATAGGAAAGGATGATCATTGCTAAGGGAATAGTTAGTGTCGTAGTGGCTATGCAGAGGGCCCAA
Source organism: Rhipicephalus annulatus (assembly GCA_013436015.1). NCBI lineage: Eukaryota > Metazoa > Arthropoda > Arachnida > Ixodida > Ixodidae > Rhipicephalus > Rhipicephalus annulatus. The sequence continues at coordinate 763,650 of WOVY01011788.1, forward strand.
ATCTGCAGACATGTGACGCGGCTAATAGAAGTGGGGGCTGCAGCAGACGCAGAAGGTTCTTCATTGTCGGACGAGTATAATGCTGGCTGTCGGATCGCTGTTAAAGGTGGCGATGATCGCAAATGTGTAGCATCTCCCTGCATAGATCCTTGCTTCCAAACACGATTGATATCTCTTGGTGGTGATGATTTCAAAGGCAATACTGATGCATCGTATGATTTTACGTCCTGTTGTATCATTGGAGGCTCGAAAAGAATCAGTTCCACCGGAGGAATGTCCGTGAATTCATCTATCGGCGGAGAAGGTGATGGTGCCCAGGCCTTCGATAGAACGACGGCACGCGTTTTTTGCGGACTAGATGACATAAGTCGGCCTGTGCCCCTTGGCAGCTGCTGATGGAGTTCCTCCGAGGCTTGTGCGTGGGACGTGTACCGGGAACCGGTAGTTGTTGCGAGAGTCACGGGTGACACAATTCTGTTGGGGGTCACATCATCATCCAAGTCTGGGTGTCGGACGTGCTGACTATGCCTCCTAGCGGCCCCTGGCAAAGTTTCATTGTGCCGACCATCAAACGTTTTCGACGGCGATCCGGGTCTGTGCTTAGATGACGTGCTCGGTCCGTGCAATGCGGAGCTAGTTGCATGGATGGCCTTGTCTTTAAAGGGATGCCTAGATGGGAGACTGACATGACGACTGGTGGTCCCGGCATGGTTATAGATGGAGCTGGGTGCGTCGGAACGTTTCCGTGACTTCGCATGTAAGATAGGGAAACTGTCGTTGTTGTTAACGTAGTTTGGGTCCTGGGATGGGTTTTTGGAATTAATCCCTATGCCATGCGAAATTCGACGGTGGCGTCTTACCGCCGAAAGGCTCCGGGGAGATGGTGCGCTCCCATCTTCTACGTTAGATGCCTTTGCAGTGTGCTTAGATCTTCTGGATGCACCGAAGAGAAGCGAACCTTCTTGATGATGATGATGATGATGATGATCCTTCACACTCTGGCGCACACCCACAAAGGGGGATCGGCCAAGAACCGGGCGGCAGGATCTTAACTAAAAGGCTAATGGTTTTTCAAAGAAACGTAATTTTGGGCTGAAAAAAAAATATAGAAAGAAAAGACGAAAATCGAAAAAGGAGTATATCTGAGCAGGGAACGATGCAGGCCATCAGATGCGATTTGAGACAGAGCTGTCCATGGTTTCTTCTTCTCTTTCTTTCCCTAGTGGTGACGCGTACCCACTACGGGGGACTGTCCGGAAGCAATTATTGAAAGCCTGTAATTTGAGGCACGTGGGACCTTCACCACAGTATAAAAAAGTGCTACACGATCAAAAAGATGTACTAAAGATTCGCGATTTATCTGAAAAATTTCATTGATGTGAAAAAGAGCGAGAAAACGAGGACACATGAACAGATGGGAGCAAATGCTTGTTCCCGTTGTAAGGGCTCAAAAGATAGTGGCATCCCACAACTACGAACCAGTTGTTAGGGTACGAGGTGGAGGATGGAATCGAACCACTTCCACCAATTGTTAACGGTAGAAGGTCGATGGCAGGTATGGCCGTTTCTTTACGGTAGCTGGCTCCTCGCCGTCGTCTACATAGTCGATGCTGGCTAGTGAAAAGACGCGTTAGAGGCGCTGTAAGAGACAGAACGACGGTTTATTTACATGATGAGAGCGATAGAACTGTAAAGAGATTCCGCAGAGAATCAGCTCAGATTTCACTAACGTACAAAAAGTCTTCGGCTTATAGCCTGTTGTCTCCTTATCCGAAGAAGGTCCGAAGAAGGCGGTGACAACTGTTGCCGCGAATCAGCTGACGTGAAGTCACAATGGTCCATCCACCAGAAAGGGTGCAGAAATTGTGTTATTCGCGAAAAGAAGAACGCGGGTGAAAATGTCCAATAGTTAGCACGATCGCACCATGCACCCAATGGCTCACCCGGCCCACGCTTTGAAGGCATCGCAGGGCGAGGAAGTACAGTTCGATGGAGAGAGAAATTCGAGCTCCTCTGGGGAGAAATTGGACGCTGATATGAACGTCAGCAACGGTCCATGACTGCGTTCTGCTACTATTTTTCCAGAAGTTTCTCGAAGTCGGCAGGGCAGGTGCTCGCTTCCTGGGAACTGCGACGCCTCCCCACGCTTTCAAAATGTGGTATCTTTGTCACGATCTCACGTAGGCGCCAATGGCTGTCTGGAGAGGTTGACTTCACGAGAAATGAAACAGTGACGTTGTCTCACGCTGTTCGATTCCGTTCAACAAATAGGTTGTTCGCGATGGTTCAGTCCAGTTCCTCGTAACCCGACCACAGAAAACTTCCAGGCCCACCTGCAGGACAGCGTCGTGTTTTTAGCTGCCGTCCGTGTGCAAGTATTGGGAAGAAAGCCTTCTCGCAAACCGGCTCACGCACAATGGCGTCTGCTAAGACAAACTGCCGGGCCAAACGTAACACCGTCTATTTCTTTCTGTGTTCTCAAATTTTCGCGCCGTTTCTTGCCGACGAATCCTTACCAACAAGCTCATACCCATACCCTTTTAAATTTCACCTCTTAGATATGTACGGCCACTGGGTAGATTAGGGGCAGCTGAGGGAAAATACGAAACGCATGGAAAGCATCTCTTTCATCTTTCTCGTAGATGGCGTATACTCACTGCCAATAACTGAAAATAAGCCGTTTTTTCTCACTATCCTTCTGACAAGGTATAAAACAGGATCACTCATAGTAGTGTAGAATGATTTTAATAGATCCATATTACATGAAAACGATAGCACATAAAACGATACGTAACGATACATAAAACGATAAATTTTGGGTTAATGGAATGATTACAATAACGTATATACAGAGCTGATGTATTCATTGTAAAAGCGTTGGTGTGATTGTAAAAGAGCTGGGTGAACACAGACGAAAAAAATTCAATACACCTCAAACGTAGACTATGAAGTGAAGAGGCGCACAACCGCGGAAAAGAAGGAAGCCATCTAGGATAAACCAGGATGATGATGATGATGATCCTTGACACTCTGGCGCACACCCACAAAGGGGGATCGGCCAAGAACCGGGCGGCAGGATCTGAACTAAAAGGCTAATGGTTTTTCAAAGAAAACGTAATTTTGGGCTGAAAAAAATATATAAAGAAAAGCCGAAATCGGAAAAGGAGTATATCTGAGCAGGGAGCGATGCAGGCCATCAGATGCGATTTGAGACAGAGGTAATGGTGGGTCTAAAATGATATATATATATATATATATATATATATATATATATATATATATATATATATATATATATATATATAGGCAGATTAACATGGCAATCGCTTTGTTTCAATTATGTATTCAAATACCGCAGAGCAGACGTCCCTGTGGCTATAACCAAATTTAATGCTGCCAAACGACAAAATTACTGCCACATTTAATTCTAATCCCAATTTTTCAAGCGGAGCTACCAGGTATCTTTTCCGCTGATGAGAATACCGGCGACAGAACAAAAAGAAGTGATCTATCGTTTCCATTTCTTCGCAAGTCTGACATAAAGGTGACACCTTTAGACCAACTTTATGCAAATAATAATTCAGCTGAGGAATTCTGCAACGCAATCTTGTAAAAGTAACTTCCAAGTGCCGTGTTGCACAACACTGTCTATTCCAGCGGCATCTTAGATGTGCGAAATCTCGATATTTATCCAATGAGTAGCAGTCGTATTCACGCAAACAGAGGTTTCTAAACCTTATTGCTGTCGCGTAAGCCGTATCAGGCAAAATCGGGATAATGGGACCGCTAAGAGATACTGTGGCTAGTGCATCCGCCATCTCATTGAGATATATGCCACGATGACCTGGTACCCATAAGAGCTGCAGTTTTTTCAAGTTTGTCGGTATGAGTTGTCGAAACATGTGCATAAGTGTTAAGTTGGCTCCTGAAGACAGAGCAGCACATACTGAAAAAGAATCTGTAATTACGACTCCTTCCAATTCGCCCAAAGGAAGTTTCCGTAGTGCCAGTACAATAGCAAATAATTCTGCCATGAATATTGGTGTGTAATCTGGGAGTCTAACCGAAAAGGACCAGTCAAGGGAACGTGAGAAGATACCTGCCCCAGCCTTTTCATTTGATACGGATGCATCGGTCGCAATTATGTCGTTCATGTTCACATGCGCCAAGTAATCCTGCAGCCGATCATTTAAATATTGAAATGACATTTGCTTTGCGTTAGAGGGATAAATATTCTCAAATTCTATCTTAAGATCTAAGTTAACGTCTCTTGTTGTGAAAATATGTTTGATTTTGACGTTCAGTGGTTCTAGCAGCGCTTGAACGAGCAAGATCTGTGGGCAGTGGAATCGTGACCACCAAGTTTCAAAAAATAAACTTGGTTCTTTAATAAAAGCATAAAATGATGCTCTCTGGGGCACAGTGTACAGTTTTAAAAATGTTTGGATAATAAGCATTTTGAATCTAATCAACAATGACGATAGACGCGCTTCCATGTATAGCACATTGTTAGCAACAAACTTGGGCAGTCCAAGGCATAGTCGTAAAGCCTCGCTTTCTAATAAAATTAGAGGTCTCATTTCATATGTCGCACTGCCCGAAAATAAGACACAGCCGAATTCCATGATAGGACGAATGTACATTTTATAGACCATTACCAATGTATTTCTTCGCAACCCCCTTTTTATGTTGCTGAGCTTGCGTAACCACCCCATGGCTCGTGTTGCTTTGGACGCAATGTGATCGATGTGGCTTTTCCAATTTAACGAGCTGTTATATATGATGCCTAAGTATTTAAGTGAATCCACCTGGGGAATCTGCTCTGTGCCATACATCAAGGAGATGTTGACAGGATCCCTGAACGAGAACGCTAGAAGCGCGCTTTTGTTTACATTTAGATACATTCCAATTTTTTGAAGCCATTCCTCTATCATGTTTAGGTAATTCTGTAATGTCTGATAAAGTAATTGCAGATCACTGTTTGTCGCAAAGAAAGCAATGTCATCTGCATAAACATATAAATGAATATCGCTATGTGTTGGAATCGAACTGAGGAAGATGTTAAACAACACCGGTGAGAGCACTGCGCCCTGTGGTACGCCATGGTATTGTCGATATCTGTTAGAAAAACAACCCCTTTGAAAGCAATAAAACTCTCTCTCCCTTAAAAACTCTGCTACCCATGATGTCACGTATTTTGGTAAGTGTGACCTTTCCATCTGCTCTATTAGTATTTTATGCTTCACTTTGTCATACGCCTTGGCCAAATCCAGAGTAACTAATGCACAATACTCTCTTCTACGCCTAGCCAACTGTATACGACTCTCCAAATCCGCGTGCGCACACCATATGGAGCATCCCGATTTAAAGCCAATTTGACTGGGGTTTAATATTGATTTCTCCTCAATGTATTTTATTACACGTGCATTCAAAACTCTTTCAGTTAGTTTAACCAAATTAGATGTAAGAGAAATTGGCCTTACATTGTCAAGTGTATACCCAAGCCCCTGCTTTTAAGTATCGGAATTATTTTGGAAAGCTTCCAATCCGCCGGTATCCAAGAATTTTTCAAAGAGTCATTAGCCATATTACAGAGTTCATGTGGGGAAATGTCATATAGTACATTTATCATTGCTGAAGTTACTCCATCTGGTCCTGGTGCTGTAGGAGGTAAGTGCCTCACTACACCCGCTAGTTCCGCTAATGTCACCTCGTTGAACTCCTCCCCTGCAATTGGCTTTACTATGTGTCTTGGCATTGTTGATCTGAATCTTTCTTCTAATCCTTTAGCAACATTTTCTAAGATTTCAGTGAGTTCGCTAGGCGATAGAATTGAAGAATCAATATTGTCTGTTGGTGGTATCATTTTTCTGGAACGCAAAAATCTAAAAAGCGCCTTTCTGTTGTATCGTTTTGAAATTTAGCTAAATTTGTTAGTGTCATAGTCATCTTTTGCTTTGCGTACTGTGCGTTTAAAATCTGCTGCCACGTATTTATAGTCACACCAGTTTTTTGGGCATTGGTTGTGGATAAGTTGCTTCCACGCCGCTTTTCGTTTTCTATACCCCCTCGTACAATCAGCGTTCCGCCATGGGCTAAACGACCCGCCTGTGCCTGAAGTTATTGAAAAAGTTGACTTTTTTATTGCTCTTCTCAGTACCGCACACAGACTCATAGCCCGAATGTCCTCCTGCATGTCCTTGCGAAGAACCAAAGTAGGCTTTAAGTATTTTTGTAAACGCTGATAATTTATAAACGAGCCAATTTTACCAGTTAAAAATATCCCGGGAAAGTTAATATCAAAGCTAATAGGAAGGTGGTCACTGTTTGTTGCGCAATCTAATGTTTTCCACGACGAAATGTTTAGTGAGGAGCTGCAAAAGGTCATATCTATCGCCGACTTTGATTGTCTCCTAATAAGCGTAACAGTGGGGAAATTTACACAAGATAAGTTATTATCAACAGTCCATTCCCACAAGCGCCTTCCATTTACATCAGTCTTGAAACCCCAAGACACGTGGTGTGAATTAAAGTCACCAGTTAATATTACATCCTTCCTGCAGGAAGCTAACATTGCATCTAAGCATCTTGTGTCCTGTACTCCTACCGGAAAGTATGCGTTAACAAAAGAAAAAGGAGAACAGCCTGGCAGAGTGATGTCTAATACCATAATTTCATAGTTAGAATTCATGCACAGGTAGTTAATCTTCGCTCTATGACTAAATTTAGTTGATATAAAAATGGCAAGTCTACCACCTCTGCTAGGTCTGTCTAAACGAAATAAGCGATAAATTTTTAGGTAAAATTTTTGTCCATTTGTAAGCCAAGTTTCTTGTCAAGTAATAATATCTGGGGAAAATTGCGAAGAAATACACGATAAATCTGTGGTAGCCGACCCTATTGATCGACAATTCCACTGTAATACTTTTAAGGAGCCTATTTTGACTCTTTGAACCCGCCGCAGAGACTGCTTGATCCAAAAGATCTTTCTTCAAAAAGTCTTTTTTGGAGAGGTTCTCCAAAGCGTCTTTCTTTGACAAGAACTTCTTAGATTTTGATTTCTGTGAAGACTTTTTCGATAGGGGAGATTTGGCGCGCTTCAAGAAATTATGAGATTCCGCATCCATATCTGTGAATTCATCAGTGTCATCTGATACGGTTTCTGGATCTGCCCGCAGTATCTTATTGGAGGGTCCTGCTTTAGGAGATGCGCATCGTGTATTAGCTATCGGACTTTCTGTCCCGGCACAATTTGAAACCTCCAAATCCTGTGAAGTCTGATTTTTCATAGACACTGAAGCAATGATTTGGGTCAACTGAGATGTTAACAATTCAGCCACGACTCCAATAATACTGCTGGCAAGACGCTCCATCGCCTTTTCCATTGCCTTCTCTACAGCCTCTGCTATATATTTTGCTAACGATGCATCCGTAGCAGTGGTATGTCGTGCTGTTACGCTTGCGTAACCTTTCGAGCGTTCTTGTAATTCAGTCACAGCTTCCCTCCGGGAGCAACGCCTGCGTTCCATAATTTCCAGCAGCTTAACTTCTCGTTCTTTCGCCTCACAATCTAAAGAGTCTGCAGGATGCGCTTCATGACATAAACAGCACTTCTCTTCCGTCGAGTTGCACTTACGGCTGTCGTAATTTTCTCCGCATAGTCGACATCTGGCAGTTGATCTGCACCCTTTCACGCTGTGGCCATATCTCCAACAATTCAAGCACTGCAGTGGCTTAGGGGATAGAGGCTCTACCTTATGGATAAGAGGCCAAGCTTTAATTTCAGATGGTCTTATCGTTCCCGCAAAGGTTACTATGACCGATTCGGTAGGTGATTTTTTATTGTCAACCAGACGCGTGCACCTGTATACTGACACTGCACCTGCTACTGAAAATAACTCAAGAATTTCTGCAGGCGTCGGGCTCGTATCTACACCGCGGACTGTGTCTTTCGAACATGCCAGATGCGCTGGAATAAACGGGCTCACCGGCTGCGCTGCAAATTCGGAACAGTTGAGAAGCTCTCGGACGCACTCCTGATCGGCAGAGCAGCACAAAATACCACCACGACCGAAATGCCGGACCTCAGTGATCTTTTGAAAGTGTGTTGTGGCTTTCCGAAGCTCCATTTGAATCATCTTCGGGTTCTTCATAGGTATCATACCTTCATTGGTCGGTACCAAAGCCACGGGAACGTTGATAACCCCACTGCAAAGAAAATAATCAATTGGCCAATCCTTGACCGGTAGAGATGCTAGCCAAGGAGAAGGCCCTTGGCCAGGCGAAGAAACCGACATCTAAATAGCCTGAGTCGCTTGAACTCAGGAAATCATATGGCACAAACCACGAACAACTGCCAAAAAAGCACTAAAACAACAAAGAAGCAAACGTTAAACTCAAGTGCAATCCCGCCGCCCGTCGTTCAAGCCGTTCCAACCCGTGAGCAGCAGCGCAGAACAGGATCAACGCGAACAGGATCAACGCGAACGCCATCAGCTAACAAGTGGCGTCGTAGAACGCTGCCGATCGGTAGTTGAAGCTCCCAAGAGGACGTGATGCAACTAATAAAGCGAAGCATGTGCCCTGGAAGTGGCAATTCAATTCTCAAAACCAGCTCGTAACTCCTCCTCCTCTCTACAAGTCATGCAGTGTATGCTCAAATTACTGCCTCATATACCAAAGGTCAGGACCGTCGGCTGTTTAGAACAGCGCTGTCTAAGCAGTTTCCGTGACCACAGCAGAATTTCGCCACGGCTCTGCTTTTAGGCTCGCGTTCACACTGAAAATATTCGTGCATTCAAACAAAAACAACAAGAAAAACGCCTTCAAGAGCAGAAGTAATCACTTATTCAGTCCCCGTGCGTATTGCATTCAACCATGCCGCGAAGAAAGGAACGTTTGTGCTCGTAAAACTCGATGCATGTCAAACTATCCTAGAATGTCTGCTCGATGCACCATCTCTAGATGTCCACTATGCCCTAGTTCTTTCTTTGGATTTAGTATCAATCACATATACAATATCCCCTTCCATTGATTCATGAAGTAGGGCCTTGACAAACAGGCCTACGGGACAGCTTTAAGCTCTCCCATAGTAGAGTACATAGTACTCTCAATCGTTACCCATTTTTTCTAAACACAGTATCTAGTTTATTCTAGGCACTACACTTTTGCTCATCGCCGAAGCGCCTGCATGCTACCCGTCACTTACTTGCTCCGCTGTGAAATTCGCAATAGGTGGGCAGCATAAAACCATACCCCACTCGTGGCACAATTTTCTTGTTTAGACGTGAAGGCTTCCCCAGGTGGTCAAAATTTCCAGAGCCTTTCTCTACGGCGTCTCTCATGATCATATGGTGGTTTCGGAACGTTAAACCCCACATATCGATCAATCAGACGTGAGGGCTTAGAAAGCTTTGACCACCAAGTGTTCTTTAACGTGCACCGAAATCCAGGCAGGTGGGCCTCAAACATTCCACCTCCATCGGGATGTGGCCGCTAGGCCCGGGATCGAACCCGCAACCTTTGCGTCAGCAGTCGCGGACCGTGACCACTAGGCCGCTGCGGCGGGTAATATCCAAACAGAGACAATCGAATCAGAAATTTTATTGAAAAAAAGTGCCGTATTGGAAATGGCTTCCGAATTTCTTAAACACAGATAGATTACTGTAAAGGCATACATTTGACTCGGCTGCGTCATGTAATGACGACACTCAAGGGAGAGCACGGACGCCCAGCTTGAGGAGTCTTCTGCGAGAAAGCACACAAAGATCCACTAGAAGGCACTGGAGAGGGTGAGCCATTACGCAGTTCTGGGCTTCACTGAAACACTTTTTCCTAAAAACAAAGAAGTTCTTCAAATATAGAAAGAAGTGGTCAAGATTTTCGTCTTCTCTTCACAACCATTACAGTGGGCCATTCGTGAGTGATTCGATTATATTTCAACGAAGGGGTTTATATATACAAATTTATCTTGAAAGAGCGTCAGCTTGGATATTTTATTATTATTTATGTGTCCACGTAGTACGTCAATGTCATAATCTTTCTGTGTTCGGTCTTTTGTTTCTTGCTGCTCGCTGCACCCAATGAGGAAGTCTTGAAACAGGCAACTTACTTTACTATTGTATTAACGAGATAGTAATTGGTATTACAATAGTAGAGCGTCTGCGCAATATAAAAACGAAGTTCAAGAACGTAACGGAAGATGATAATTTCGTTAGTGAGAAAAATAGTAATCAATTTTTCATTCAATAAGCCCACTTGACGCAAGTTCAAGGGAGGGAGCGTATGTGTATATACGCGTGCAAAATTGAAGATTGTGTGTGTGTGTGTGTGTGTGTGTGTGAGTGTGTGTGTGTGAGTGTGTGTGTGCATGCGTGTGTGCGCGCGCGCGTGTGAAGGAGGGGGGTAAGTGTGTAACTTTCGAAACTCTGGCTGTACAGATGTTTCCGGGTTTTTAGGTTATTTGGCATGATCTTTATGTCAAAGCGACATCTATAGCAATGTATTTTGAAGGTTACGAACTCTACACCGTAAAGACTGGATGTCGAAGTGGTGGGTTGAGGTTAACACACCCCGCAAGTTCGGCTGCTCGCACAAGAGCACGCGTTCTTTTTGCATCGGCGCCCTTTGTACGCCGGAGGTGAAAGTCCGGCCGGCACGATGGCGCGCGAAAGAGGCAAACAAAGGCTACACTCTTCAACTTGTAAGGAACGGACGAACGGAAAAGCCGCAGGAAGCAAAAATATTGTTATAAGATGCGGAGTGCCGTCTTTCGCAGCCGCGGCGTCCTTTGGTACCACGCATGCTCGCTTCGCGCGAGACGCGCAGCATGTATAGTCGCCCCTGTAGTGGACAGCCGGATCGTGCCAGGCACGGGCGTGTAATTTATGTCCGCGGGAGTCAAAGGTGCCGCGAGCACGGCTTCGCACCCGACTAGTCTTTTACGACAGCCCATAGCGCGTCGAGCAGGCCACCGGAAAGAAAAACAAGTTCTGCAAGCCGTGCACAAAGGGAGCAGTTCCTCTTTCTGGTCAGGGAAGATATTGATTTTTCTTTGTTCTTGCAGGCATAAAGACGCAAACGCGCAGGCCCTGGGTAGGGCGAGTGTTTGGTACTGCACGCGTACTGCTTTCGATGACGTATGCACAAATAAACAGGATACTATAAGTATGTTGAGGAACGGATTTACGGACGTAGGAACGTGGTTGTGTTTAATACAAGATGGTCCACTTGGTAACCAAAACGCATGGACATATACTCACGGTGCCTAAATTTCACAAGTTGAGAAAAGCGGCTTTGAGTGTAAGGCATAGTACGATCGTCTTCTTCCTGTTTGTTTTAAAGCCCAAAAGCCGCACGGGGGAGGGACGCAGCTGTTACTGTACCACTGTTTATGTTATTTGTGGATGTGCTAAGATTCGTCAGGTGTTTATTTGCGGGACCTTTAACTTGCCTTTGGCTACAGCCCCGACATGTATTTACCTCTGTAAACGGTATGAAGTAAACATTAGATTTGATTTGAAAACAAAATAGGCAGTACACTTTGGAGAGACATACAGAGAGGGACACAACAGGTGTGATAGCGCAAGAAGAAGAAGGAAAAGGAGAAGTCGGGTAACGTCTAACAATAATGACCATTCGGCAACCACTCAAATTCTTCGTTCACGATGAGTGTGACATAGTGACAGGAGAAACTAAGTGATCTTTCGGTGTGCTTGCGTGTTCGTTGTTCGCAATGTCTTCGTACTGATTCACAAGTACTGACGAGTATACAGGTTCAGTCGGGGCTTCATCTTCACGAGACAATTTATGTACACTGCATTTTGTAGGCTTCTTCGGACATTCTTAATAAACCCCCGACTTATGCCGCCATCTGGCTACAGCTTACCATCTCACTTACCTACATCCTCTGCGACACTCGAAACCAGCTCCATAACTCTTATTAAATTACAGCACTAATTCTGGCCTACTAATTGCATTGTCTATCCTACTCCGATTCTTTATCTTGGTTAACATTGGTGAGAGTGTTTCGACATCCCAGTTTGTTTTTCAATCGACGCCACTGCCTTACGCTGTGCCCCGTCTCTACCACTTTACACTGTCAAGGGTTTGATGAAAGCTTGTCTGGTCAGGTATATGGCGCACGTACGAGAATTACGGTTATTGACCGCGTAAACAGCTTCGGACGTTTCGGAACAGGTCCCTTAACCCGCCACGGTGGTCTATTGGTTAGAATGAAGCTCGACTGCTGACCGGAAGGTCGCGGTATTGAATCCCAGCAGTGGCCGCATATTCGGTGGAGGTTACAAAGCGTAAGGCCCGTGAATTTAGATTTAGGCGCTCGTTAGGAAACACCAGGCGCTTGTGATTTTCGGAGCCCTCCAATATGGTGAGCCGTTAATCAGACCATGTTTTATAACTTTGAACCCCAGACATCCATTATTATTGTGCAGTTACCATTGTTTGCAGTGTAGTGAACGTCATGCTGTTGTCCAGTTATGTATACTACGGCGATTGAAAGGAACGCGAACAGTGCGACATCTACATTATGTGCTGCCTCGCATTTTTTTTCAAGTATGTAGCTTAGATAAAACATTTCCGATGGAGGCGGAAATGTTGTAGGCCCGTGTGCTCAGATTTGGGCGCACGTTAAAGAACCCCAGGTGGTCAAAATTTCCGGAGCCCTCCACTACGGCGTCTCTCATAATCACATAGTGGTTTTGGAACGTTAAACCCCACATATCAATCAATCTAGCTTAGATAAAACCCTGTGGTGTCGTTCATGATTCACTGAAGAACCACTCTAGGATTTTTTTATTGCCACAAAGGCCAGAGCACGTCGGAAATGCTCCGCCACGCAGTTCGCATTTGTTTCCGTCTCCACTCTACACAGCATATAACAAAATGAATAACCATAACTGGGGGCCATATTTTCCCTCTGCCCAGTTGATGGACCCTGGTGTCGTCATATTTGAAGAGCAAGTTTATTGCCATGTTTCTTTTTCAGCAATGATTGTGTCATTGCCCAAATACTTCAGTCCAATGGCGTCCGAGTTTCTGACTCATCTCATGTGAGTGTGGGCCATATGAAATAACTGTATCTGTTTGATTTTCGCAGTTTTCTAATAATATGCAGGGCACAATTTCAGACTATATATACTAGTGATTGCGAGATTTTAAATTGTTATCAAGGTTGTATGTTATGTCGAAAACAGCGAGTTTTTAGACAAGCGAAGTACACACAGGGAATCATAGATGATGAGGAATAAATCTAGACAAAAATAAAGGTGGAGATGGAGTGAATATGACAGACCTTACCAGATTCTTGTTACCAGGAATTATTTTACCACGCTTTTGCCTTCGAAAAAAAAAAGGAAAGAACAACGCAATTTTAAGTGTATACAATTATTCATATCACACACTTCACTCTTCTGGCCATTTTGTAAAAAAATCCTTGCCGGTGATGCGTTTTGATTGTTATTTACGTACTTACCTACCGTAACGTTCGAGCGCCCGCAGGCTGGGTGGCGAACAAAGCGAAGCGACTTCCAAGTATATTTTCACCTTTTCTTTTAGTACTCACGTATACTTGCCTTCACGTACACTAGGGAAGTATAAACACGTTTAATATTCTTCTCTCGTGGTTGAGAAAAATATGTTTTCTTTTTATTATCAGGTTCCACAGATACGGAAGAACGGCAAACTCACTAAAAGGTTATATATATACGTGGCTGGATGGGAAAACAGATACGCCCCGAGCGCTTATTCGTGCCGCATTTTCGAGGCCGTGTACGTTTGTCGCTGTGATACCCCTACTATAGACCCGCTGATCGATAGAAGAGGCTAGGCGCCAATTTTTCGCCGGCGCTTCTTTGTAACTTTGGTGATCTGTTGTTCTGAAACCGGGAATATACGACGCAGTAGCCGTTCGTAATCATGCGATTCCCATTGCTCTATTCGGAACTGCTTTGCGGTGTCTAATCGAACAACTTAAAGCGTATTAATTGTCATATTTTTACGTACAGCAGTTGAAACAGGCGCTAATCACGAGGCCTTTTTATGACCATTTTGATTGAGTTCCATGTCTTTTAGACAAGTAATTAACAAAATGATATGAACACATGCAAAATTGAATTTCGGCTGGTATCTTTGTCATATGAAAAATGACGATCGCATTAACGTACAGCCGCCCCTTCCCCTCTAAAAAAAACAACTTCTGTGTTGGCGCCTGAAAAAAAAATACGAGACAGCGCATAATGTAGATGTCGCACTGTCCGCGTTTCTTTCAATCGCCGTAGTATACATAACTGGACAATGACATTACGACCTGCACAGTAATAACGGATGTTTGGGGTTCGAAGTTAAAAACTATGGTCTGATTAACGGGTCGTTATATTGGAGGGCTTGTGGGAATTGAGGCTAGCCCGCTGCCTTTGCGCGGGCTTTGCCACCTTTTCTGCCGTTCTCATGTCCCGACATGTCTGCCCTCCTTTGCCGTCTGCCGCGCTGGGGGAGAGGAGTGACGTTTAACCCCCTCACTCGGTAGCGCATAGAGAAAGAAAAAGATAAGAGAGGACACTCCGCAAAACCTGACCTCAGGAAGTGCGTCACGACTACGTAACGAACTAGTGCTCTCACCAAACGTCAGAGGACGCAAGCGCAAAAAAAAAAACAGTTATAATCAATGCAACAGAATTGTTTTTACAAAATAATAATTATACGCCCAAATCTGGTATGTTCTTTATACATAAAAAATTGCCCGCAGCTTCCCTCGGGGGAACACTGAGGAGGATGCGGAGCATATAATTGGTTAACGGGGTGTTAAAGTGCGACTTACTTGGGTCGATGGCTAAATTGGTTAACGTGGTTGTGAAATGGGGTGTTAAATTGCGACTTACTTGGGTCGATGGCTAAATTGGTTAACGTGGTTGTAGGAGGGGGTGTTAAATGAGTGAACACGTACACACGTATGCAAAAGGGCGGCGCTGGTCGAAGGGACGTCGATTATTGTGTTTGTGGATTCGTTGGAATTCATTTCACCGCGACCTTGGACGTCGACGCGCCGTACAAACCAATCGACGAGCGGCAACTGAGCGAGCGAGCGCCGACCTTGAGTATATATACAGCGCGACGGCGCATGCACTGTCAGCTGTCGAATGTTCGAGAAGGGGGAGAAGCGCAACGGCGCATGCGCGCGCGTCAGCTGCCGATGTTCTCGAAGCGCGACGGCGCATGCGCGCGCGTCAGCTGCCGATGTTCTCGAAGCGTGACGGCGCATGCGCGCTACATTATACAGCTAGCGAATGTTCGTGAAGAGGAGAAGCGCACGCGGTGTGTAGAGGAGGAAGGGTGCACAGATGGTGGAGGAGTGAAGCGCGCGCGGTGTGTAGAGGAGGAAGGGATGCACAGATGGTGGAAGAAGGAGGAGGAAGCTTGCGGACGGCGCCGCACTACAAGCCTCGAGTATTAGATGCTCCGCATCTAAAACAATTTATTCAACACACCTTACGTGATTATTTTTCTTCAGCCGTACTGTCATAAACACCATCCACCCAGCGACAAGCCCATGCATGACTGACAGAGGGAAGCTTTCGTCGCTTTCATCAACGTCGGCTGGCTGCGTCGGCGTTTTCGTGCGTGAGATAACAGGTGAGGCACGTTTTCAAGCGAAGCTTGTTGAATGACTTGTTGTTGGGCTCGTTGGGTCATTTTTTTCAGAAAACGGTTACACCTGCGCGAATAAGACACCATGCAACAAACATAGAAAGATGCACACACACACGTAGCGCTTCATGTGTGCGAGTTTGTTTCTTACGTGGCGTCTCATTCACGCAGTTGTAACCTTTTTCTGAAGCTTGTAAGGACGGGGAGGTTCGCTAAAAAGAAAGTTTGCGGCTCTATGCGGCGGCTAGACGGGAACATTGTGCTACGTATGCAGTATAGCAAAGGCGGCACGGCGTCAAGCCGAGGCGACGCGTGCTGCGTCTGCCACGGACGCGAGCGTCTGTGCGCTAAGCATAGCTGGGCAGCTAGGTCATAGGCTCGGTGGCTCGGTGCAAAATATTGAGAAGCGTTCGCTGGGCCTCGCATGCTTCACGACGCGTTTCCCGAAGGTTCGGAACACGAATAATTCTTGGTGTGCCGGAGGCAAATCTGGACTAGTCAAGTGGCCATCATCTTCGTTTCTTCGCTAGCCTTGTGCCACTAGTGCAAGCTGCCCACAAATGTCTTTGACGTTTCCAATATAATTTTACTGCACAAATTTCAACTACGATTTTTCTTCCCAATGTACTGCTGATACTGCGTACGCACGAAGGTGTTCTGAAGTTCCCAGGCCACGATACCATTGCATTACAAGGGATGGCGGCCTGAAAACTTCTGAAGATCTTTGTACGTGGTTTTGACGTCTATCTTTGTAAGTCAGAGTTTTATGGGTGAGAGATGTATCACTGGTTTTGTATTGTGCATCGATTAGCTAATCATTCAAAGGGGTTTGCTGCTACACTTATGACGTGCACATAACTTTTTCGTAATTTGACAGCGAAGCATCCACTTACTAACATTTTCAGACCGCGCTGATGCCATGCCGTCCGGTGGTCCAAGCTACGGCAGCTACTGCTGTGTATCGTGGCGCTTCAACAATGGCAGAACCCACAAGAAGCCTGGGACGAGTTTCTTCCGCATACCACGGGACGGCAGGTGTGTTAAAGCTTTTGTATGGTTTGCATGTCTTTAGGCTTACTGTTTGTTCTTGCTCAGTGAGGGTAACAATAAAAAATCACTATTCAAGCACTTCCCCTTTCAGCTGATAGTTCATTGCCAATGCAGGATGAAAGCATGGATGCAGTATGCTGGACGCGATGATCTCCTGAGTAAGCCGGCCAGCCTATTGTACGCAACGTACAGGGTTTGTAGCGACCATTTTACTGCTCAAAGTTTCATGGACCCTGGGCACACAAGGCTTACAAGAATGGCTGTTCCCAGATCGCAACCAGCTGCACCATGTAAGTGATTGGCTGAAACTCAAATATGTGCAATAGCAGCCACTTGTATTGAATCAGTGGTGACAGTTAACCGCGAAGATCTTTGTAGCCGATGGAGAAACTTCACTATAGAAGTAACACTTGAAAGTCTTAAATTTTGTGAATTGTGGGCTGTTACCTTCCTAACAGCAGCTTTGCATTTCTGTCGTTTTTTGATGCTCTGGACCTGCGCAACTTGTTTTGAAAGACTTTAAAGGGCTATTTCACGTTATCTTCAAGCCTGAGTGCACATGTACATATACCTTTCATCAGTGAAAGCTGGCACTGTTGATAATTCCAAAAATCACAAATTACTTGTTTCCTAGTTGGTGCCTTCTCTTTTCTTCCACGTTCGACCAATTTATGCGTTTGAAAGAGCTGTTTAAGTTTCCCCATGCTACAAGCTTTGTAACTTGTACCAACTGCACATATATGCAGGTTCTCTGAGCGTCGCTTCAAATAGTGACTGTGACATGACTGCAGAAGCTGCACTGCAAGGTGCGGATGAGCTTCAGTTTGTGTTATTTTAAGTCTCTTACTGATACATTGTCGTAATTTTATTTCTTCAGGACCTGCGGTAGAGGCTTCAAAAAGCGGCTCCCACACATTGAGGTGCCCCGATGAGCAGGGTGCGTTCAGTGTCGCGATTTCTTTTTTTTTACCCAAATTGACTGTTGACCAAACCTCTGCAGGTGGCAGCTTCCTTGTAGCTGGTGAAAGAATTTTTGCTGACTTCGCCTTGCCGGAGAAAACCTTAACCAGTCGTTCAGCTGTCACAAAAGGAACTTGTGTCACCGGTAAGTTGTATGTTCACTTCAACACCAGAGTGGATTGATATAGAGACTTCCGCAGGCCGCTCGCAAGATTGTTCCGACAGCACTGTCTGAGGCACTGAACAAGCTTCACAAGACCCTCCAGAAGACGTCTCCGCCAACAGCTCCACGCCTGAGTGCCCTAGAGAAAACGGTGACTATGCTTTTATTGCAGCTGTTTTTAATGTGCTATTTTATGTTTAGGACATTCTGAGGAAACTATCCTCAAAAGGACACTACGTGTGCACTTACAAAATGTAAGGGTGGGCTCTCAGTGATTTTCATTTTTTTCGTGCATTATCAACATTGTGAATGGTTTGTTTTAGGTAGTGGAATCGAAAACTTTGCACCACAGAAAGTTGTGCACCTTGGGTCTGAAAGAGCGAGCAAAGTGCTCGTATGGGATAAGTTGTTCTTCGCTTTTACATCCATTTTTTTGTTTATTGCAGTGCGTTCCTGTGTGCCAGCGACAATGTCTCCATCAATGGAGTACAAGCAAACCATTAAACATCTGCAAGCCAAAGTAGCAGCACAGCGAAAAACTATCAAAAGACTGCGGGGACAGCCTCACCAAGCACCGTCGACTTCAAAGGCCCTTGGAGTTATCCGACCGCACGTCACCGAGGAGGTTTTGAAACTTCTTTCTGCACATTTTCGCTTGAGGCCCAAACGCAAGGGCAAGCGGTTTCCCGTGTGGTTCAAGAAAGTCGCTCTTCACTTAAATTTCCGAGGTCCGCGAGCATACCGATTTCTGGCTCCATATTTTTCTTTGCCGTCCCGGCGTTCATTAAGGAGGTGGCTAGCTAATGTAAAGATGACTCCAGGCATAATTCCAGGAATCCTTTCTTCCATTGCAACAAATACTCAAGCTTGGAATGAACGGGAACGAGTGTGCGCTTTAGTTTTCGACGAAATAGCACTCAAAAAGAATTTGTACTATGATGCTGCAAGAGACGTTGTCCAGGGTTTTACAGATGATGGCACTCATCGCACTTCAACCATTGCTGATCGAGCACTGATTTTTCTTCTTGTTGGTGTTTCGAGAAAGCGGGTTCAACCGGTTGCTTTTACTATAGGGCACACATGAACACCATCATTTGTTATGCATAACTTGCTGGTGTCACTCATTTTGGAGCTTAGGAGCATTAATATTGCAGTGAAAGCAGTCATTTGTGACCAGGGCAGTTCAAATGTAAGTCTCGCTAACCAACTAAGAGTGACTGTAGCAAAGCCTTTTTTTAAAGTTAATGGTGAGCGGGTATATTATATTTTTTATGTCCCGCATTTAATTAAAACAACGCGCAATAATATCCAAGCACACAAGTTATACATTGGGGATGACATCGTTAACTGGTCGAACATTGTAAACCTTTACCAATCCTCACATAAGTTGCGGTTGCGATTGGCTCCAAAGTTGACTGAACGGCACGTTCATCAGAAACCTTTTTCTAATATGAAGGTCAGCAGAGCAACTCAGGTCCTCAGTGCATCAGTTTCGATTGTGATCACGGCAATGGTGTATGCGAAGGTGCTGCCTGCCTCGGCCATCACTACAGCTCAATTTTGTGATCGTATGGACAGGATTTTCAATTCCTTGAACAGCTCAAGTAAAAAAAGAACTTCGGAAAAGCTGCGGCTTGCAATCATGAAAAATGATTCAGAGCTGATTGACTTCCTCCGAGGCCAGCTTCCCTGGATTGCATCATGGTAGTTTGTTGGCAGACGTCAACCACAAACCATCGTAGGTTCGCAAATTACAATTCAGGCTATTTGTCAACTATGGGACGACCTCTCCAAAAATTACAATTTTGAATACCTGTTAACATGCAGGCTTCAACAGGATCCTCTGGAGAACATATTTGGCCACATTAGGCAAAAACAGGGTTGCAACACCAACCCCAACGTAGCATAATTTATTTCTGGCCTGAAGCACATCTGCATAAGAAAACTGTTCAAGCTGTCAGAATACGGAAATGTCGAGGATGATGAATGTTACCTCCTCCAGGAGCAGCTCTCGCCATTCTCCCTCACCAGTGCGTCTCTTGTGGATAATGAGGAGTGTGCACAGCCACAGCCTGACGAATTTCCCGCTCTAGACGATCTCTCTGAACTTGCGACCAACATTCACTCCCAAATTATTGATGACTCCGCTGCATATTATGTAGCTGGGTTTCTTATCAAACACTTCCTTCGGAATGCATGTGACGGTTGCAGTTGCCCACAGTTACTGAAAGACGACAGTGAGACGCTTAAGGGTACCCACCAGTATTTCACAATGCTCAAAGCATACCACGTCCCCAGCAAACTTTTTGGGAGTCTCACTGTGCCATCAGAAGCAGCTTTTGCATACGTACAACAACTTGAATCTCACTTTCTTGCCATAATTGAGGCCACTGCACATCACCTGAAAGTGTGCGATGTTTTGTATCACCATATGTCAAGTGTTGGCGATTTTCATTTCAGCTCTGCTGGGTGTCGCGCGAAGTTTCTGAAAATGTTTTGCCGGGTTCGTTTATGTTGGCATGTGCGTTTTGTGAACCGAAACTTTGATAGGGTTAGGTTCCAGTCTTCACTCTCAGGCATACGGCTTGACAAGTTCAAAGGTTAGCAATTAGCGGCGGGTTTACACTAAAGTATTCGAGTTGAGCCGAATCCTGCAATAGCTTTGTTATGTTATTACTTCGTTACAGCAGACTTCATTATGGTCTTATATGCTTATATTCAGTTCAACTGGACTAACCACTGCTTCGTTGCATACATTGTTTTGGTTACCCGCTATGAGGAGTAGGGACACTGTGTATTCGCTCGAAGTGATTTGCATAACCTTAAAAAGAATGTTGGGTACCCTGTCTGTATTTTTGTAGCAAATGCGGGCGAACTGTACACTTTACTGTGGGTCGCTTGGTCACTGTGTATGCTTTATCTCTCCAGCTCAAGTATTATATCGATAACAAAACCGCTTGTTGAAATGTCTTCGAGCGGGTAAGGAACACAGTATGAAGTGGGTACGGTTCACGTTATCACGCTTTTCGTATTTTAGCTTCTCATCAACCTCCTCATCTCGCCCATCAAAATTTTCAAAAGAATACCCAAACTCGTAGCCTTTGATGGGGCTGCGGACGCTGCCATTTTATTTTTATATAGCTTGTGAGTGATAACGTACGATGTAGAGCCTTTGTGAAAAATAATGAGCCAAAGTGGTTTCCTTCTGCTATTTATTAGCCCTGTAATACCGCTCTCGTAGCACCAATTAAGGTCCACAATTCTGGATAAGTGATGACTACAATCCATTTTAGCTCGCAAGCGTCACAGCAACACCCAGACGCAAATCACTTGGGATCTTAAGTTTCTGATGAAGGCGACGTATAAGAAGAGCCACAAGACCTGCCAGTGTTGCAGCATAAAGTTTGTCTTTCACGTAGTGAGCAAGCTGCAAAGCCCTATCTTTCTGAGGACAAGTAGGCATCAAGTCTGCTTTTTTTTAATTTTGGGCTAGCTGTTCTTAAGCCCAGCCAGCACACTGCACCTTTGCCTTTCTGCTATATTGAGTAGTGTGGTTTCTGTGCGCTCTTTTTTTCTATGCATTATTTCGGTTAACCCCAGGCGTCATTCGCGACTTCATTGCTGTTTTGTTTTGTTTTGTTTTGTTTCCCTGGGATGCTGGCTCATACCCACTCAGGGGGATTGGCCAAGAAAGTGTAGTGCAGTTTTTCGGTGATCATTTTAACTATGTGTAATTAATTGTTATTATAATCAGACTAATGTAAAAAAACATAGAAAGAGCAAACGAAAAAAAATCAAGTTGAGCAATTTTGATATTTGAGGCGTTATGATTACCACTCAGCTGCGTTTACTTCACTCTGCCCTGGGGAGTAATAAATAATTTTTTTTATTGAAGATCACAAAGGTATACGCTTGGTTGCCTGAATATAATCGCGAACGGCATAGAAAGCATTCCTGTGGCAATGTCCCAAAACTGAGGCACCAAAGCTTAGCGCCGTTTCCGCCATCAATCTAACGCCTATTTTCAGAAATGGCATAACTAGTAACCTTTTTCTAAGTATATCGTAGCGGCGACAATACAAAAAATAATGATCTAGTGAGTCCATTTCTCCGCAGAATGCGCAGAGGGGTGATGTTTTCTGACCAGCTCTGTGTAGATACAGGTTTAGGGGGGGGGGGGGACACGACATCGAAATTTAGTAATTAAGACTTCGAGCTTCCTGGACTGACTCCAGTGGGGTTGCCATGGAAACATGAGGTGGTTATAGTCTGTCCGTGTAGTTACTTTTTCTATCGTATCAGTGGAGATTTCTGATTTTCGATATCTTATTGCCGTGATATATTCAACATCGGGCAGTATGGACAAAACTGGCCCATCAAGTGCGGCTCGTGCTAAGGAATCGGCCAATTCATTTACTCTTAATCCACAGTGTCCCGGAACCCATAGTAATCTCAGGAGTCTCAACTGCGGGGGTACTAATGTTTTGAATGTGCTTAGAATTCGAGAGTTCTCTGAAGCTCTCAGAGCTGCACAAACTGAAAGAGAATCCGTCATTATGACCGCGTTGTTTTGATTTGATGGAAGTTTTAGAAGAGCTAAAATAATCGCCAAGAGCTCCGCTTCAAAAACTGGAGTAAAATCGGGCAGTCTCACTGAAAAGGACCAGTCAAGCGAATCAGAGGCAATGCCTACACCTGCCTTTTGATTATTTACGGAAGCATCTGTGGCTATTATATTTTTAGTTTCTACATGCTCCAAGTAATCTAATAATATGTTATTTAAAAATTTGAGAGATTGTAATTTGGCGTTTTGGGGGAATTGCTGTGTATATGTCACTTCTTCCTTCTTCATCAGCACTGTGCGCTGTGTTTTTGCCATAGATTCTTACTTACCCACTGGCCCGGTGTGTCATAGTTCACCAGCTTCTCTGTTTCTGCCAACTCCAGCGATGTGTGCGTTGTCTGTGTTCTCTCTGTATTTGTTACAATTTATTTGTAAGACGAGATGTATTTGTTGTCTACCTTTGTCATATTGTGCTTTTTATATTCTCACACTCTACCTTGCCTTTGAATAAAACATTGCGGATACTCTGTCTCTTTTACTGATATATACATTGATCAGTTGTTTCAAAAGAAAAACACAAGCGCGATGAATAAAACCGTAGTGAATTATTATTACCTGCGTCTCTTTTTATTAAAACTTAATCGAAATAAAAATTACGTCACGACCAACTAGCACGAACCACTCAACAAAACAAAACAGGGAATCGCTAAATCAAAACGACCTACAAAAACTATGAATTTGGGCGATGAAAAGTGGTCTGAAATCATGAACTTTCGTCATAGCCAAACAATGGTTACGCAAAGTAATTCAAAATTAGCGCTAGTGAAACCGAAACAGGAAGCGCACGCCACTTGCTCTCACCAACCACCAGGTGTGCTAGGGTCGATTGGGCCGCTGGGATCTACGGGAGTGTCCACTCTTAACCTTTATTTATTTCTCTATGGGTAGCGGATGTTGACTGTGGCGCCGCGCGCGGGGACTCCCGAGAGGGTTTTGCGCGCTGCGTCAGGAGCGGACAGATACTTTCCGGGACAGCAAACGGTGAGCCACGCTATCGTTTCCGTCCGTCGACTCCCGTCACTCGGGGCTCGTCGGACTTCGCCGATGGCGCCTCGCGCCCGAGGGGAACGCTCACCTTTTGTTGCCCCGCTGCGTACGCATGGCCGAAGGGCGGTACGGTGTCCTAGTGCGTGGCCTAGCTACGCCGACCCGTCTCCCTTCGAAGCCAACGCGAGCGCCTTTGCCCTCGCTAGAGCAACCGGGCCTTGGTCTCAGTGTCTCCGTGGATCACCTTTACGGCGGAGACGTGCTCGTGGCACCCTGTGTAGTACTTTGTGCCCGTGGCGTGGACAAGCCTACTTGCTTTTCCGCCGCGCCTTTTTGCAACGGGCTGTACTGCGTTTGGTGTTGCCACAATAAAGTGTTGCGGACTTGGAGCAGTATCGTGTTATCGCCACGGCGACGGTTAACGCGTGCCCTGCGGCTCGCTAAGACCGGACCCACGCTGGTGGCCGTACTCCTTCGGGACACGTGTACGCCACAGGCTCCAGAAATTACGACCACCTGGTGTTCCCTATGTAGTGGTTCTTAAGAGAAAGGAAGAGAAAAGTGAGCCCCGTTATTGTGTGCTTCAGTGAGCGACACCGCCACAGAGCTCACAAGGGATGGGGGTGAGGAGGGATAAAAGGGTAGAAGTAAAGGTATAGAAAAGAGGAAGAAGAAGCAACGACAAACTGAGGGGATAGGAGAGACAGGAAAGATGGAAGAACGGTCACTGAAGTCCGAGGACGGGGTACACTTGCGAGAGATGTTGTCGGCGTCTGTAGATGGCGTAGAGCAGGTCCAGTAAATCAGAGCTGTGCTGTCGTCGAAGTTCGTCGGCGACAAGAGATGACGTAGGGCGAGCCCAGTCAGCCAGAGCTAAGATGACGCCGAAGGTCGCGAGCGTCCATGTAACCTCCGTCAAATATCCGCAGCGGCCGGGATTTAATACCGCGATCTTCCGGTCAGCAGTCGAGCTTCATTCTAACCAATAGATCACCGTGGCGGGTTAAGCAACCTGTTCCGAAACGTCCGAAGCTGTTTACTTGGTCAATAACAGTAATTCTCGTTCGTGCGCCATATACCTGACCAGACAAGCTTTCATCAAACCCTTGACAGTGTAAAGTGGTAGAGACGGGGCACAGCGTCACGGCAGTGGCGTCGATTGAAAAACAAACTGGGACGTCGAAACACTCTCACCAATGTTAACCAAGATAAAGAATCGGAGTAGGATGGACAATGCAATTAGTAGGCCAGAATTAGTGCTGTAATTTAATAAGAGTTATGGAGCTGGTTTCGAGTGTCGCAGAGGATGTAGGTAAGTGAGATGGTAAGCTGTAGCCAGATGGCGGCATAAGTCGGGGGTTTATTAAGAATGTCCGAAGAAGCCTACAAAATGCAGTGTACATAAATTGTCTCGTGAAGATGAAGCCCCGACTGAACCTGTATACTCGTCAGTACTTGTGAATCAGTACGAAGACATTGCGAACAACGAACACGCAAGCACACCGAAAGATCACTTAGTTTCTCCTGTCACTATGTCACACTCATCGTGAACGAAGAACTTGAGTGGTTGCCGAATGGTCACTATTGTTAGACGTTACCCGGCTTCTCCTTTTCCTTCTTCTTCTTGCACTATCACACCTGTTGTGTCCCTCTCTGTATGTCTCTCCAAAGTGTTCTGCCTATTTCGTTTTCAAATCAAATCTAATGTTTACTTCATACCGTTTACAGAGGTAAATACATGTCGGGGCTGTAGTCAAAGGCAAGTTAAAGGTCCCGCAAATAAACACCTGACAAATCTTAGCACATCCACAAATAACATAAACAGTGGTACAGTAACAGCTGCGTCCCTCCCCCGTGCGGCTTTTGGGCTTTAAAACAAACAGGAAGAAGACGATCGTACTGTGCCTCACACTCAAAGCCACTTTTCTCAACTTGTGAAATTTAGGCACCGTGAGTAGATGTCCACGCGTTTTGGTTACCAAGTGGACCATCTTGTATAAAACACAACCACGTTCCTACGTCCGTAAATTCGTTCCTTAACGTACTTATGGTATCCTGTTTATTTGTACATACGTCATCGAAAGCAGTACCCGTGCAGTACCAAACGCTCTACCTACCGAGGGCGTGCACGTTTGCGTTTTTATGCCCGCGAGAACAAAGAAAAATCAATATCTTCCCTGACCAGAAAGAGGAACCGCTCCCTTTGTGCACGGCTTGCAGAACTTGTTTTTCTTTCCGGTGGCCTGCTCGACGCCCTGTAGGCTGTCGTAAAAGATTAGTCGGGTGCGAAGCCGCGCTCGCGGCACCTTTGACTCCCGCGGACATAAATTACACGCCCGTGCCTGGCACGATCCGGCTGTCCACTACAGGGGCGACTATATATGCTGCGCGTCTCGCGCGAAGCGAGCATGCGTGCTACCAAAGGACGCCGCGGCTGCGAAAGACGGCACTGCGCATCTTATAACAATATTTTTGCTTCCTGCGGCTTTTCAGTCCGTCCGTTCCTTACAAGTTGAAGACTGTAGCTTTTGTTTGCCTCTTTCGCGCACCATCGTGCCGGCCGGACTTTCACCTCCGGCATACAAAGGGCGCCGATGCAAAAAGAACGCGTGCTCTTGTGCAAGCAGCCGAACTTGCGGGGTGTGTTAACCTCAACCCACAACCCCGACATGCAGTCTTTACGATGGAGAGTTGGTAACCTTCAAAATACATCGCTATAGATGTCGCTTCGTCGTGAAGTTCATGCACATAACCTAAAAACCTGGAAACATCAGTACAACCAGAATTTCGAAAGTTCAACACTTACCCCCCCTCCTTCCCACACACACACACACACACACACACAAACACACACACACACACACACACACACACATACATACACACACACACACGCACACACACACACACACACAAACAAACACACACACACACACACTTCAATTTTGCACGCGTATATACACATACGCTCCCTCCCTTGAACTTGCGTAAAGTGTGCTTATTGAATGAAAAGCTGATAACTAATTTTCTCACTCACAAAATTATCATCTTCCGTTACGTTCTTAAACTTCGTTTTTATATTGCGCAGAAGCTCTACTATGCTAATACCCATTACTATCTCGTTAATACAATAGTAAATTAAGTTGCCTGTTTCAAAACTTCCTCATTGGGTGTAGCGAGTAGCAAGAAACAAAATACAGAACACAGAAAGGTCATGAAATTATATTCTACGTGGACACATAAATCATATAATATATCCAAGCTGACGCTCTTTCAAGATACATTTGTATATATAAACCCCTTCGTTAGAATATAATCGAATCACTCACGAATGGCCCACTGTAACGGTTGTGAAGAGAAGACGAAAATCTTGACCAGTTCCTATAAGTGTGCTTATTGAATGAAAAGCTGATAACTACTTTTCTCACTAACGAAATCATCATCTTCCGTTACGTTCTTAAACTTCGTTTTTATATTGCGCAGACACTCTACTATGCTAATACCCATTACTATCTCGTAATACCCATTACTATCTCGTACGGTTGTGAAGAGAAGAGGAAAATCTTGACCAGTTCTTTCTATATTTGAAGAACATCTTTGTTTTTAGGTAAAAGTGTTGTAGTAAAGCCCAGAACATTGTAATGGTTCATCCTCTCCAGTGCCTTCTAGTGGCTCTTTGTGTGCTTTCTCGCAGAAGACCCCTCAAGCTGGGCGTCCGTGCTCTCCCTTGAGTGTCGTCATTACATAATGCAGCCGACTCAAATGTATGCCTTTACAGTAATCTATCTTTGTTTAAGAAATTCGGAAGCCATTTCCATTACGGCACTTTTTTTTGCAATAAAATTTCTTACTCGGTTGTCTCTCTCTGGATATTACCCGCCGCAGCGGCCTAGTGGTCACGGTCCGCGACTGCTGACGCAAAGGTTGCGGGTTCGATCCCGGGCCTAGCGGCCACATTCCGATGGAGGTGGAATGTTTGAGGCCCACCTGCCTGGATTTCGGAACACGTTAAAGAACACTTGGTGGTCAAAGCTTTCTAAGCCCTCACGTCTGATTGATCGATATGTGGGGTTTAACGTCCCGAAACCACCATATGATTGTGAAAGACGCCGTAGAGGAAGAATCTGGAAATTTTGACCACCTGGGGAAGCCCTCACGTCTAAACAAGGAAATTGTGCCATGAGTGGGTTATGGTTTTATGCTGCCCACCTATTGCGAATTTTACAGCGGAGTAAGTAAGTGACGGGTAGCATCCAGGCACTTCGGCGATGAGCAAAAGTGTAGTGCCTAGAATAAACTAGATACTAAAGCCAAAGAACTAGGGCGTAGTGGACACTGTTATGACCGTCGTCAGCAGGCGCCATGCTGTCGCTGAGAAGCGTAGCCGGGCCGCGTTCCCACGCCTGGAACTCCAGTTTTCTCGGAACCAGCGTCCAGAGATGACGGGGGAGCGGTGCTCTTTTAATCCTCAAACAAGTAGCCGACTCGCCGAATGCCTATGCCCGCCAGGTATTGTCCCTGCTAGCCGGCGGATGAGACGTCCTGTCGCCACGAAGCTGTAAGCCGTTCCAGAGGGGACAACAAAGAGCGTATTCCTTTGAAGAAACGGCGACCGCCGCCACAAAGTGCCCTGCTAATTGAGCGGACAGATTGGCGGACCGTTTGATGTCTGCTGTCCGAAGCTTGGGACCCCTCGACCAGCGACATACACGACGAGCAAGAGCCTCTCTGGCGCCACCTTTAAGTGCAGTGATCTTGACTCGAAATTGGATGTTCACGTGCGCAGTGCATGCTCGTACCCCTCACCTGTTGTGTGCGTGTGTGATTGGTGTTCCACTGAAGAAGGAGGAGCCCGACATTGCTTATAAGGACGCCCCAGAGTGCGGGACGTCGCTCTGAACCAAGTAAAGGTTCAACCACCACGTTCGTAGTTTGTGAAGGCTCTGAACTGAGTAGCGGTTCAACCACCACGTTCGTGGTTTGTGAACTCCTAACCTACCATGCTGTAAATATTTGTAAATAGTGCCATAAACCTGTTTGTTTTTCGTATCCCCATCTCGTAAGCGTTCGTTTCCTCAACCCGAAGCTACACCACGCTATCACAGCACCCCGGGATCCGCCACAACGGGTCCTCAGCGGTGGGATTCCCAACAACTGGTGATCAGCGGTGGGATTCCCAACAACACTTAGAGGTGGTGCATCGAGCATACATTCTAGGATAGTTTGACATGCGTCAAGTTTTGCGAGCACATACGTTCCTTTCTTCGCGGCATGGTTGAATGCAATACGCACGGGGACTGAATAAGCGATCACTTCTGCTCTTGAAGGCAGAGTTTTTCTTGTTGTTCTTTTTGTTTGAATGCAGGAATATTTTCAGCGTGAACGCGAGCTTGAAAGCAGAGCCGTGGTGAAATTCTGCTGTGGTCACGGAAACTGCTTAGACAGCGCTGTTCTAAACAACCGATGGTCCCGAATTTTGGTATATGAGGCAGTAATTTGGGTACACACTGCATGAGTTGTAGAGAGAAGGAGGAGTTACGAGCTGATTTTGAGAATTGAATTGCCACTTCCATGGCACATGCTTCGCTTTATTAGTTGCATCACGTCTTGGGAGCTTCGACTACCAATCGGCAGCGTTCTCCGATGCCACTTGTTAGCTGATGGCAGAAACAGCATCGCCCTTGCAAAGATAGTAAATTTACCTCCTTCTGCTCACATCGCAAGTGGTCGGGTCCCTATTTCAAGGCACCGCTAGCCCTTTCCATCTTCCCTGTCTGTTGGATCAGCGAAAACTGATCATCGTAGGCCAAGCTGGGCAGCAGTGCCTCCCACTGTTCCTCCGTGTGCTTCATACTGTGGTGTTCTTAATTGAGAAGTGTAAACTCCCACGTAATGTCAAACAGAGTTGGTGTGGTCCCGCACCACGGACATATATATCGGTATGTTGTAGGGTAGAATACATGTGGCCTGTGTAAGCTTCAAGTCCCTCTAGAGAAATCTCTACAGAGTCGAGAATGTAAAAGCATGCCGAAATTCAATGTGTGCGTCATTTGGTACTGTCATAGGAATGAATGAACGTGTCCCATGGTTGAGGCATGGCATATTGGTAACAGTGGTAGCGCATGTGACGTGCTTCAATATATTTGCATAAAGATGTCACATGCATTAACAGTTATGTTTTACTTATACCTTCAAGTGGGTCGAATGGATAGGTTGGCATTTTGCATTGGCATGTGCAGGTATGTTTTCCTGCCTTTTTTTATTCACATGTAAGTAAACAAGGGAATTGTCACCATTACTTCATGACGGCTTCCCTTTTCCAACTCGTTACGAAATAAAAAAATAAAAAAAAGAAAAGATAACATATATACCGTCCTACATAGGTGAGTGCAAAACTTGTCGTTTGGGCAGACCAAAAATATTGCCATGAGGCACGTTCATGAGTCAAGACAATATTGGCCAGAAAGCTTGCTGTCTTCGAAAAAAAAAACGATGCAGCACTTTCATTCATCGAGTCCTGTTTTATCCTAGATGGCTTCCTTCTTTCCCGTGGTTGTGGACCCCTTCACTTCATAGTCTACGTTTGAGGTGTATTGAATTTTTTTTGTCTGTGTTCACCCAGCTATTTTACAATCACGCCAACGATTTTACAATGAATACCTCAGCTCTGTATATACGTTATTGTAATCATTCCATTAACCCAAAATTTATCGTTTTATGTATCGTTACGTATGGTTTTATGTGCTATCATTTTCATGTAATATGGATCTATCACAATCATTCTACACTATATACTATGAGTAATCCTGTTTTATAACTTGTCAGAAGGATAGTGAGATAAAACGGCTTATTTTCAGTTATTGGCGGTGAGTACACGCCATTTACGAGAAAGATGAAAGAGATGCTTTCCATGCGTTTTGTATTTTCCCTCAGCTGCCCCTAATCTACCCAGCGGCCATACATATCTAAGAGGTGAAATTTAAAAGGGTATGGGTTTGAGCTTGTTGGTAAGGATTCATCGGCAAGAAACAGCGCGAAAACTTGAGAACACAGAAAGAAATAGACGGTGTTACGTTTGGCCCGGCAGTTTGTTTTAGCAGACGCCATTGTGCGTGAGCCGGTTTGCGAGAAGGCTTTCTTCCCAATACTTGCACCCGGACGGCAGCGAAAAATATGACGCTGTCCTGCAGGTGGGCTTGGTAGTTTGCTGTGGTCGATTTACAAGGAACTCGACTGAACCATCGCGAACAACCCTTTTGTTCAACGGAGTGAAACAGCGTGAGACAGTGTCACTGTTTCATTTCTCGTGAAGTCAACCTCTCCAGACAGCCATTGTCGCCTACGCGAGGTCGTGACAAAGATACCACATTTCGGAAGCGTGGGGAGGCCTCGCAGTTCCCAGGAAGCGAGCACTGGGCCTGCCGACTTCGAGAAACTTCTGGAAATACTCTAGCAGAACGCAGCCATGGAGCGCAGCTGACGTTCATGTCAGCGTTCATTTTCTCTCCAGAGGAGCTTGAATTTCCCTCTCCACCGGACTCTACCTCCTCGCCCTGCGATGTCTTCAAGGCGTGGGCCGGGTGAGCCATTGGGTGCATGGTGCGATCGTGCTAACTGGTGGCCATTTTCACCAACGTTCTTCTTTTCACGAAGAGCACAATTTCTGCACCCTTTCTCGTGAGTGGACTACAGTGACTTCACGTCAGCTGATTCGCGGCAACAGTTGTCACCGCCTTCTTCGGACCTTCTTCGGATAAGGAGACAACAGGCTATCAGCCGAAGACTTTTTGTACGTTAGTGAAATCTGAGCTGATTCTCTGCGGAATCTCTTTACAGTTCTATCGCTCTCATCATGTAAATAAACCGTCGTTCTGTCTCTTACAGCGCCTCTAACGCGTCTTTTCACTAGCCAGCATCGACTATGTAGACGACGGCGAGAAGCCAACTACCGTAAATATACCGCCGTACCTGCCATCGACCTTCTACCGTTAACAATTGGTGGAAGTGGTTCGATTCCATCCTCCACCTCGTACCCTAACAACTGGTTCGCAGTTGTGGGATGCCACTATCCTTCGAGCCCTTACAACGGGAACAAGCATTTGCTTCCATCTGTTTGTTTATGTGTCCTCGTTTTCTCGCTCTTTTCCACATCGATGTAATCTTTCAGATAAATCGCGAATCTTTAGTACTTCTTTTTGATCGTGTAGCACTTTCTTATACTAAGGTGAAGGTTTAGGTGTCTGAAATGACAGGCTCTCAATAATTGCTTCCGAACAGTCCCCCGTAGTGGGTACGCGTCACCACTAGGGAAAGAAAGAGAAGAAGAAACCATGGACGGCTCGGAAGAAGGTTCGCTTCTCGTCGGTGCATCCAGAAGATCTAAGCACACTGCAAAGACATCTAACGTAGAAGATGGGAGCACACCATCTCCCCGGAGCCCTTCGGCGGTAAGACGGCACCGTCGAATTTCGCATGGCCCAGGGATTAATTTCAAAAACCCACCTCGGGACCCAAACTACGTTAACAACAGCGACAGTTTCTCTATCTTACATGCGAAGTCACGGAAACGTTCTGACGCACCCAGCTCCATCTATAACAATGCCGGGACCACCAGTCATCATGTCAGTCTCCCATCTAGGCATCCTTTTAAAGACAAAGCCATCCATGCAACTAGCTCCGCATTGCACGGACCGAGCACGTCATCTAAGCACAGACCCGGATCGCCGTCGAAAACGTTTGATGGTGGGCACAATGAAACTTTGCCAGGAGCAGCTAGGAGGCATAGTCAGCACGTCCGACACCCAGACTTGGATGATGATGTGACCCCCAACAAAATTGTGTCACCCGTGACTCTCGCAACAACAACCGGATCCCGGTACACGTCCCACGCACGAGCCTCGAAGGAACTCCAGCAGCAGCTGCCACGGAGCACGGGCCGACATATGTCATCTAGTCCACAAAAAACGCGTGCCGTCGTTCTATCGAAGGCCTGGGCACCATCACCTTCTCTGCCGATAGATGAATTCACGGACATTCCTCCGGTGGAACTGATTCTTTTCGAGCCTCCAATGATACAACAGGACGTAAAACCATACGATGCATCAGTATTGCCTTTGAAATCATCACCACCAAGAGATATCAATCGTATTTGGAAGCAAGGATCTATGCAGGGAGATGCTACACATTTGCGATCATCGCCACCTTTAACAGCAATCCGACAGCCAGCATTATACTCGTCCGACAATGAAGAACCTTCTGCGTCGGCTGCAGCCCCTACTTCTATTAGTCGCGTCACTTGTCTGCAGATTTGGGCCCTCTGCATAGCCACTACGACACTAACTATTCCCTTAGCAATGATCATCCTTTCCTATCTCGTAACTCCTGTTAGACGCGTGAGCAGCCTCACATTTGGTCCTTCTGGCACTACGATGAATTATAGCAGTAACAACACCACAGCACCTTCGTACACATTTCCCATATCATCCTCCCAACAAACTGCAAATCCCTGGATTGGAGTACCGCAAGAGTGTCGACAAGTGCACATGGTCACGGACAACATCACTTCAGTGGATCCGCTGACCTCTCCTTCTCAGCGTCCATCGAGGAGATACAACACA
Source organism: Rhipicephalus annulatus (assembly GCA_013436015.1). Taxonomy (NCBI): domain Eukaryota; kingdom Metazoa; phylum Arthropoda; class Arachnida; order Ixodida; family Ixodidae; genus Rhipicephalus; species Rhipicephalus annulatus. Next base: position 796,714 of record WOVY01011788.1, read on the forward strand.
TTCTGTCTCTACAACAACTCCAGGTTTTACAGGGGCAGAGACTACGATTTCTTGCCCCAAAACATACCTTTCAACTACTGCCGGAGCATAGTTTACTGGTCATACGGCATACGGGACGGCGTTCCCGTCAGCCGTGCCGAAACCTTCGACCGCATGTATGGCCTGGAAAAGCTTAGTGACATCGCCAACAAATCTGGAGTTCCTGGCATCCGAATATTACTGGGCGTGGGTGGTTACACCGAGGACTACGCCCAGCTTGCTCTTCTGGGAAGAGATTCAGCATCGCTGTCTCGCTTCGTGCACCACACGATAGAGTTGATGGCCTCCCACCTCCTCCACGGCGTCGTTATCCATTGGCTGGAAGGTGAACCCGTCTGCCGAGGCGGAGCTGTCGACGGTGCTAAGGTGCTGAGCGAAGTGTTCCTGAGCCTCCGCCGAACATTCAAGCTGAACAACTTTTCCGGGCAACTCGCCGTCATCGTTTCAGCAAGCATGAACGCTGCGAGCGTGATTATTCAGGCCATAATCGGAATGATTGATTTCGTCTTTATAGACACCCGGGACGAATGGTACCAGGTGTCCCCCAGTTATAATATGTGCGTTGCTTGGAGCAGAAATGTACGTGATTTCATCAACTCGCAGCTCCATTACGCTGTCAACGAATCCAAGTTGTGCTTAATGATGAGCGTGGCGCCACTGTTGTTGGACGCTGGTCCGGGCTTGACTCCCGGTGATCCACCCCGACTTCTTCAGATATCGAACCATTCCAGCTACGGAAGCTCTCCTGGAATAGGCAACGCGTGGGACATGTGTGGACCCGTTTCAGAGTGTTGCTTGATATCGCCACTCCTTTCCAATAGACGTTGTGTAGCCGTGAAAGGAAAAGCAAGCGCTCAAACGATACCGGTGTATATGTTAGGCGGCCAGAAAGCGCTGACACCAATCATTACTACAAATGTGTCCGGGCCCAGCCATGACCGCTGCCTGCTTTTAGTCGACATAGAATTGGACAATTACGCGCATCAGAGTGGTATTCGTTTAACGAATTACTGGCTCACTCGTTACGTCCTCGCGGCTCTGGATCGCAGGGCACAAAAATACCTAAGGCGTACAGTGTCTCATTGCAGAAGCAGCTGACAATTAAAGACCCTACTCTATAATTTTGTTTGTTCTGTTTGAAACATGAATGGTTCGTCTCCATGAAAGATCAGACAACGTGGTATTTGATGCCTCCGATTTTCCGGATAATGGTTTTTATAGCATGACCCAATGACCGAATAGCAGGAAATCATCATTTCTCTTCGAACAAACTTTTGAACAAATGCAAAATTAACAACCGTCACCCGATGACGACAGCCATTTTACAACGAAGGCATTTTTTAGTGACTTCGTGACCATGCTAACAGTGACGCAAACTAAGCATTGAAAATATGTTTTTTGTAGCTCCAGTGGAAATAAAGGAGAAGTAGCTCACGTGATTTTCTATAATTGTGAGCAATTTGTGCATTTCTAAAGAATCTCTAAACACGCTGCGTTTTTGAAATTTGTTCGATTTCGGATTTCCACTGCTGGCACGGTGAACGTGTTAACCTGTTCATAAATACACCACTCGTAGGCGTTTCTGTGGGTAATAAGCAAATGTATCTGCATTTGTGTCTTGACTTCTAAAGTAATAAATTTTGCTGTCCAAATTGTCCAGAAATATAAAACTGCTGGTCAATTGAAAGTTTATAATAAAGAAGCCACAATCAACGTTCTCCCTAAATGTTTGGGTTGGCCTTTCTGAGAATTATAAAAGGATATTCTGGAAGAACATGTTGCATCATTTTTATCAGAGCGTAATTACATATTGTCAAACGTTGTGTTTTTAGAGCACTGTCCCCGCTGCATAAAAGCAATTGTTCTTACAAGAAAATACCAATAACCCCTCTTTTTTTTCTTCTTTGAGGCTGTCGAAATAACATCAATGAAGCGTTTTCGGGAGCGGAGTGTTCTGCAAACGACACGACATTGGGGTGAAACGCGTTTAGGTGGTTTGCTTATCAATGTTCTACCCGCAGACGGGCAGTGTGCACCGTTTCAAACTTTTTATGTATTATTTTTTGTTCGTAAATATGCTAATATAAAAACCACTGGAGCTTCACTGAAAGTCATGTGAATAAGTTTTACTTTCTGACAATTCCAAATTAATAAATAAATTACGAAGACAGTGCAATGCAACCTGCCCAGGACACTTGTGTAGACATCACCTTCTCGATGTTTCCACTAGGTTCTATAATTTCAGATCCTCCCACTTTCCCCAAACGCGTTTGAAACGAGTTGTGTTAAGCGCTCTCAAGACAGCACAAACTCGTTCTAAACGCGCTGCCTTGAGGCAGTAAGCGTAGCTACAAGCCCTGTCGATAAATGTCCAAGTATTGGCTTCATTGGTGAAGGCAGAATGTTTTTTTTTCTCTGGAGAGTGAGGAGGGCGGGGGTCAGCCATATTTACGACGTAAGAAAACGCACAGTTTACGTGCGTTTTTGTTTTTTGTTTTTACTGGTGGCGTATGACACCCCTTAGTTTCATCCTTAAATGCTACGCCATTGCTACGCTGAAGCGAAGTAGGCGATTAGGATGGAGCATCACTATTCAAAGAAAGACTACTTTAATAATAATAATAATAATAATAATAATATACTGATATAGTTATTATTATTATTATTATTATTATTATTATTATTATTATTATTATTATTATTATTATTATTATTATTATTATTATTATTATTATTATTATTATTATTATTATTATTATTATATTTTATTATTATTATTATTATTATTATTATTATTATTATTATTATTATTATTATTATTATTATTATTATTATTATTATTATTCAGTCTCGCACGCATACGTAAGCTTCGTTTACACTTTTTTCTTAGAGGCAAAGGCTCCCGAAGAGACATCTATTTATCTATCTGTGTGTGTGCGAGTGCGCGTTTGCGTGCGTTTGCGTCTGTGTGTGTATGTTCGAGGGATTGTGTGCGTGTGTATGTATGTGTGTGCGTCTGTGTGTTGTGTGCATGCGAGCGTTCTTTTTCGACGCGGCTACGTTCACTGGTCTATCGCAAAAGAAACCACAGCCCATTGTCATTCAGGGTGGCGGGAAGCCCAATGTGGAAAGTGACGAAGTCAGCGAGCTTTTCTCTCACTTTCGTTCTTTCGCAATTTTCGAATCAACTTAAGGCAACGATATTCGCCATGACGGAAGCGGGCTGCCGTGGTCGTTTGTCACGGAAACGAAGGTAATTACGTCACGAACCTCGGCTTGGTCCTTGACAGCCGTTTATTAGCTGATAGCAGAAACGGCATTGTCTTGGCATAGTGCCTCGAATAGTCTTGGAAAGAAAGAAATTCGATTCCTGCTTGTGAAACTTCGCGCCTGTTTCCAAATCCGAGATAAGGAGGGGCCAGCGCCATGTCAGAGCTATTCTCCACAAGTTCCCGATGGCATGCTGTTGGCATTGTAGCAAGGCTAACAGCTAGACTAGTTGGTATGGCTCTATTTTGTGTAAAAGTTTTTAAATAAACTTGTCAGTTGCGAGTTACAGGTCCGAGTCCCAACTTCTTGCCCTGTAGTTTGCGCTTCTTTCAATAATATGACTGTAGGCATTACTACAGGAGATGTAAAATTATACCATAACTGTTGCAATTCGTCTTATTCTTTAGGTAATGCTACGATCAACAGATCCGATAAGGTTAAATATTTAGGCGTCACACTTACAAGCAACCTCAGTTGGGAAACACACATTGATAACAATTGTCAGGGTGCACTTAAGAAATTGGCATTTTTGAAAAGAAAGTTGCGCAGTACTCCTCCTGCTGTGAAACTAAACGCTTATAAGGAACTAGTACGACCTAAGTTAGAGTATGCAGATGTCATTTGGGAGCCTTACTAACAATACTTAATAAGTAAAATTAAAAGAGTACAAAATTTAGCATTGCGCTTCATTCATTCTGTTTATTCGCGTCACTCGAGTGTAACAACTTTACGTAATAGGGCAAACCTTCAAACACCCGAGCAGCGTAGGGTCATGACTAGATTAAAATTTCTCTATCAGCTTTACTACGGTCACTTCAATATGTCACGGAAACATTACATCCAAAAGTATTTCAAACGATAAGCGAGAATTCATCACGGTAAGACTCTTAGGCCACCGATTAGCCACATTAATTTCCATAAATTTTCTTTGTGTCCTCGAGCAATTTCTTATTGGAATTTGTTACCTGAAGAGACGGTCAACTTTGTGTCAATGGAGGTGTTTTCTCGGCGTATTTGTAATATAGGCTTTGGTTAAAGTGTCGTTTGAAAATTGGAAGACATTATCATTGTGTTCTTTTACCGTATGCATACCGTATCGTATGATTACACGCAATTGTGTAAGCATATTTCCGCTTCCCCTTATGTGTGTTGTACGTTTTAAAATTACGTCAAGCAAAACTGATGTATTGTCAAGTTGTATGTCGAATTTCTGTCAATGTATTTCTTTTTTTCACTCCTGCATGGGCCCGAGAAGGGCCTGCAGTATCTGCAAATAAAAGAAATATAAAATAAATACGGACCACGTGAGAGGGACTCAGTGGCCATAGTTGTCGTTCAGTGGCGCTACTACTAGGAGCATATATCTTATTATGCAATTACCCGAACGGTGCTGCCAACAGCGAACGGCTAGCCAATAGACGGCGATGATGGTGATTTCAGTGCGCACTCACGTGGTCGGTATCATTTTGTGAACGATTGTACAAGAGAAATGAGCCACCGCATATAATGCAAAATACTAAAAAAATTCAGGCCTCCGTATCATTCAAACAATAACATTAAAACAAACAGGGCTAATCGAATTACGGAAGCTCCGCATTAACATTAGTCACGTGTGCTTGGTTAACTGTCCTGCACTTTACGAACCCTAATTTTTTCATGGTGAGTCGGCAGACCAATACTTTCCATTTGCTTTCCTCTTTCACTCTTTTCCTCTCTTTTACGTACTCGAAGTCGTAGGCGACTGCGGCCTCTCAGAGGAGACCGCATACTCGTCATGGTTTGTTAGTTATTACGCCATTCAGGCAGGCGCAAATGTGAGCCATACAACCAATACAGACTTTCCAAAAGTCTTTACGAACAATAGGCACTGATACGTGACATACTACAGTATTTCTCCGTTATGTTATCATTAAGCCGCGCTAATGTTCAACATAAAAGAGGCCCGTTCGTTTTCTTGTGCTTTTTTTTCTACAAGACCATACCTCTGTACATGTGTAGATACGAATTGTTTCTAGCGTTTCGCTAAGAACCGTGTCTTTTTGCTTTTACAAAGAAGTCTCGCTTGAGAAACCGCTGCACAAAAAATAATCATATTAACAAGTTGCAGTGAGCGAGCTTTCAGAAACCAGTGTGCATGACGTCTGTCGCTCTCTCTTCTTGCTCTATGCAATTAAGATCGGATTAACAACGCCTTGTTCCTGGAAATGAGAGGCAGTGACAAGAAAATTGCTCGAGAGAGAAAGAAATGGCGGCGCTGCTCCACCGTAGTGCGTCACGTTCTCCCTTTGGCGAGAAAATGAAGTAATGATGACGAATGGCACTGCTTCCACGAGAACGTGCCATCCGAGCTAAATGAGAGTTACAGGCATTGCAAGCGGCAGGAGCATGTCCTTGTAAATCTTGGCTGACGCGCCGAGCACTGTCGGCGCTTTTTTTAGTACTAATCAAACAAGAGCACGCTTGCTGTAATTTTAAATCGAAGATCGTTCGAAAATTGATTGCACGAGCACGCGACTGTGCACCAGAGTTTTTATAGAAGGCAACTTTATAGAAAGCCAATTCGTCTCTTCTGCAGCAACCGATAGGGAACAGCATTTTGGTGCTTCTCGTCTTCTTGTCTTTGCAGCGAACTACACGTTACATCACCCATGCATGACAGACGCGCTAGTACGAATTTAACGCATTAACGCCCTGATACGTGTACGTATGCATGTACATTTTCTCATTTGCTCTACGTGTGCTTATAAATAAAAAAAAATGTTAAATTAGACAAGCTCAAAAGATCGCTGCAGTTAGCCTTGCCCCGTATCAGAATTCAGAAAATGATTCCTTTTTGTACTGCACTTCTACGCGAACGTTTCTTTTTTTTTTGTAGAGGAAGTTACACAGGCCAAGACTGAGCAGTTTCGCGTGGCTTATCGAGAACCATGCTGCTCATGGCCGACTAGTAGTGGCATCTCACAACGAGCAGCTGAAGCTCCGAAGAAGGTCCTAGAGTGATGTGTCACTTGTGGGCAGGCGCTATAGACTAGCGTGAGTGAGCTCGCTCCCTCAGTCAGTCCGTTCCGTAGATCATACTACGTATATCCTGGCGTGGCTGGGCTAAGACACTGCTGAGTGTTTACAGCGAAAGCTTTTGTGGCATCAAAACTCGGGTGACGTGCGGCGCCACCGGTGTCCGTAACCATTATCGCAGAAATAAGTTTTTAAAAAACCTAGTACCAAAGACGCAGTAGGGTCCGCTGCGTGCCAGCCCAGTATTCTACCACTGAGCCACGCCGGTGCTTTGACGTGAGGAGAGAAAACGCCTTAATACGAGTAATAAAGCGTTTCAGAACAGCAAAAGGTCAAGAAGGTGACACACAATGTGACTAGCATAACGAGTGGTTCGTCAAATGCTCCAATTCCCATTACAAAAGCTTGTTTACCAGCTCGGCTGTCGACCAGAAAGTCACGTGTTGAAACCTGGCCATGGCGGATGCATATTGATGAAGGTGAAATAGAGGCTAGTCATATAGGATGCGTATCATATAAGAGCATAGGATCACTCAACATAAGTTATCATTAGCTGTCCTGATAATTAGTTAAACTTAGTTGAATGAGCTCATTCAAAGCGCAGACGGTTTGCCTCGTTAGTACAGTGGTTAAGGCGCTCGGCTGCTGACACAAGGGTCACAGATCCGAACCCGAACACTGCGGTCACATTTCAATGAAGACGAAGTGCTAGAAGCCCATATACTGTGCGATACCTGTTCATGTCAAACAACACAAGATTTCTGCGATTTCCGCAGCCTCTTCTCTGCGGTCTGCCTCAAAATCACACCGCGCTCTCGGCACGTTAGACGCCGGTTATTATCAAAAGCTAACGCCAACTAGCTGTTACTTAAGGCCAGCTCAAGGCGAGTACTTCACTCTACGTTTTTTGTGCCTGACACGATAGCCAAAGAGCGCTTAGCAAGAAGATTTTAAAGATACAGTGACCTTTAGTAAAGCGCTTTTCTTGGCAGCACTTATAGCAAGTTTGACAGAATCAGCTTTCCAGTAACCGAGAGCAGGGCTTGAAGTTTACTCGGGCAATCCGTCAAAATACGACGTGAGGCGCAAAGGCTTATGTAGGCAGCGGGAAGCTTCTTCCGTTCTTCATCTCACCAGACGCCCTCGCACGGCTTCCTCGAACCAAATGAACAAGCAAAAGAAGCTCTCCCGTTTCTCTTTAGGTGCGTACATTCGCAGGGCATTTTAACTCGGCTCAGTTTCTCCGCCAGTAGAGCTACGCGAATTAGATTATCAAACGCTGGATTCAGATTGATCCAACGATTTTTTGTGATTTTGTGCTACTATTGCGAAAGCGTTAATAAAAACAAAGGTCATCGAATGGCAAAGCTTTACGGACGATTTGGAGCCTCGGTACAAAGAGTAGCATCATCACGTTTTATTTATTTGAAAGGAAAGCACGGTTGTTATCATATACATATCGTCCTGTGTATTTTTCATTCACTCTCCCTGGTATTACACCCCCTTCGTGATGACCATGACCCGTACTACCACATACGATACTACAGAAAATTATACTACACAATACTGCTAAATTGGTTCACACAAAATAAAGAAAACTCGGAACATTTGACAGTGTTGCCCTCACTGCAGTTCCCACAGGGCAACGTTGTGTAATGAGTTGCCTCCCCACATTCTTTTCTTTGAATGCAGCGCAAGGCTTGGCAGGCGGGCGGACACACTCATCAGCTCTCTTCAGCCTAGTGTTTCATACAAGCGGTAGTGAAGCCTGAAACGCGAAGATTGTAACTTCGAGTTTCGCAATGTTAGACGCGTGCAAAAGTGTGAAAAAAACTAAATGTTCCCTCATTTTTCTTTCTCGACAAGGCTCAGTTGCCACACTCTTTAGGAAGCAATACCCAAATGGCAGGCATTGAATTTTAGACCACACAGGACTCCGTCCCGCTGCCAAATAGGTTGGAACAGAAGGTGCTGCTCGGGTGAACAACGTCGGGGGTAAGTCTCCTAGTGGAGCGCCAGAGATATATCACACAGGGCAACACTGGCTATAAAGATGAGTGAAAAGAAGCATGCCACACGGAAAAAAGGATGCAACAGATTAGCACCCAACACGTGGGCTGCTAAGAAGCTTTTGGAATAACAGGAACCTTAACGAAAACTACAAATGCCGCAAGCACACGACCATCAGGAACCACTTCACAAAAGTAAATTTTATATACTATATAGGACGGCTTTGCGACTCGGGCTTGCATTATTTGCAGCTTCGCTGCTTTTCTATCCCTCTCTATCACTATCGTATTTTCTTGCTCCATGGCATATAACTATGAAATAGTGGGCTTGTACTGACGATCACGTTAGACATGACCAGAAAACTCTAATATGGATATAAAGCTCTGCACCAAGGCTGATAGTTCAGTAGAGCCACGAATTGAATATTCAGTAGCATGAAGCAATTTGAATTTATATTTTTGATTTACTTTATTGCACAGATGCACCCTATATACTAAGAAAAGCAATGCGAACAAGTTCAAATTTTTGTTCACATGCAACTGCAGACGTAAATGTGGGTTGAAGCATTCGCTTAAAAGGTGTTAAACGTTGTTTATGGTTATTGGCACGCAAAGAGCGCCGGTGCTTGCCCTGTCTACCACATGCGACGATTTCACGCACTTTGAACTCATCGTGAAAATTTGAAGGGGCATAATATTCGTAAGTGTACAAGAGAGTATGAATCAGCTTCCGCTTGCCACGAATTTGAAGAGTTAGCAGGCATTACCTTTCCACTTATGATTCCACTAAATGAGCCCCGCTGTGATGAGGTCACCAAAGAAGCTAAAACGAAGTCTATTCGCCGAATAACATGACAAAAATGTCCCCGCACCAAACGGTCCTAAAAACTTCAGCTCGCGCTGCACCCATAGCAACAACCCCTGTGTGGCAGAAAACCTATTTCTGCCTGTAGATCCTTTTTCTTCTATTTTTCTCCTTGTCAAGAAAACTTCACTAGAACGCCGAGTCCTTGAAGCCGGAACCCTTCTGTCGTAATCCGGGGAAATCAGTCTTCCTCACGGAGCCACAAACTTGGAGATCCGAGAAAGCTTCTCTTTTAGTCTGTTGGTGTTCTCACGTCCCACTTACGCGAAAGTGCCCCGGACGCATGGCCAATCCGACAGGGACGCGTTGCTATGTTTAGCCGCCTAAGAAAACGGCCACGAAGAGGCACCAGTCATCAGTTCCAGCTTAGCACTTGACAACTATACATGTATCATGGCTGCGAAGTCTATCTTATACGGCTGCGCGTATATGAATAGCACCCGAACGCAAAAATTTTAGGCACATCTAAGCTGTGAAAAGTGCATCACAGAGAAGTTGTGATCGGGCATGACTTTCACGACTGCGAGTGTCCTTACCCAGTATTCGAGCATCTTCATCATCAACACCCATTTCATTATCATCATCTTGTTTTGTTTGTTTTTATCATGCACTTCCCCTCTGGTATACTGAACTGCGTGAGGACGACTACTACTACGACAACTACTACTACCACTACCACACTATACTAAACTACATTGTATACACTGAATTGTACTAAAGTATACCACACCATGCTACACAGTACTACTACTGCTACCACTACAAGTACTACTACTACTGTTGGTAAGACAACGACGACGAAGGAGACAGAGGGCAGAGTAAGAAAGCTTCACTGCAAAACATACGCGACGTGAAGTCGCATTCCACTTTGGTACGCAACAGATGCGTGCAGCTCCCTCGGGGCCAGATGCTTTTCCATTAGGGTCGTCTCAATGGTACGAATACGACGAATGAGTATTTACAAGGCATTTGTCCGAATGCTCAGCCAATAAAACACGCCCTGTATTGTTGTGGTGAGAACGTTACCCACATGTTGGCAGAAGGCAGATGGAAAGATATCGATCGCCCAGGCAAGATGGATAGAGTGGCACTTGGTACGCTGTGCCATAAAAGTAATGTCAAAGCTTTGTGCGTACATCTTGGTGTGTATTTCTCTCACTTAGCTTCCGCTTTTGTTTTAATTCACACCCGCATGTGTGTGTGTGTGTGTGTGTGCGTGCTTGCGTGCGTGTGTGTGCGTGCGTGTGCGTACGTGCGTGCGTGTTTGCGTGCGAGTGCGTGCGTATGTGTGGGTGCGCGTGTGCGCGCGAGTGCGCGTGCGTGCGTGTGTGTGTGTGTGTGTGTGTGTGTGTGTATCTGCCACTGCTCCGGCCACTGCCGTACTCCCTATTCTCTGAACACTCTACTATGCGTATTATTGCTCCCGTCACCCTTCCTACATCACTCCCCAATTTCGTGCTACTGCATTCCTCTTCATTTAACGCACGGAGTTTTTTTTTTTTCTTACTGCCGCCAAGCGCTACTGGCTGAATTTGTTCTCTTATTTTTTTGCACATTATGAAATTTGTTCATCAAACGTTCGCCGCTTGGATTAATCGGGCTCAAGTGCAAAAATCAATTGCCTTCTAGGAACATTTGTATTTTGTATTAATTAAAACTTTGCGTGTGTAATAAGCTAGATAACACGGCAGGGCTACGCGGAGTCAACGAAGAATTCAAATAACAAAGACTCGTCATGTTTATTCGTTTGCCACAACTCCTGCTTTCTTATCCTCCCGTAAACCTAGCGCATAACTTTGACGTCAAGAAGAATACTGAGCCAAATAAAGGGTGTGTGTTCAATGTTCTTTTGTGTGAGAGAGAATTTATTAGAAGGCAGAGAGGTCGGCCTGAGCTTGTTCACTCTAGCCTGCTACTCTACAAAGGGAATAAGAAAAGGGGGAAGGAAAGAGGGATGAAGGGTGATGATGGGGACAAAAAGAGGTGGTGCGTATGTACAGTAGCCACTTAGTATAGTACCCTACAGTCTTGTTTCTAGTACAGTGCTTTTTATAAAGTCTAGAACAGCCTTTGTAGCAGTTTTTGACACTGTTAGGTCGTTCATTGCTGACAATATGTGGCTTTTACTTAATGGTGTTCGTCCAATGCTTGCCAACGTTGCAGTTAGCATTTTCTTTGTGCCACGTATAATGCACAGTCACAAAATATCTGAGCTATCGTTTCGCGCACTTGGCAGCGTTCACAATTTGGGCTGTCCGCACGGCCGTTTAGGTGGGTGTAGTGGCGAGTGAAGGCGACGCCCAGGCGAATTCGGTGCAGTATATTAGCATGTCTTCGGCTGATTTTATCTGGAAGACGAAAAGTCATACTGGGGTCTGTTTCCCGCAGGCGTTTGTTCCGGTGATCTGGTAGCGACCAGTAAGTGGCAGTGCATTCGCGCATGAGTGATCTCAACAATGTGTTGACGTCACCTCGCGAGTAGGGTACTTTGACGTACATAGGAGCGTTGTATATTGCCGCTCTTGCTTCGCTATCGGCTGTTTAGTTGCCAACCAGGCCGCAGTGTCCAGGGAATTCATTGGAGTGTAATCAAGTGACCGCCCCTGTGTGTTAGGTCAAATGCTTGGACGATTCCTAACGTTAACTTGTAAAATTGGCCTCTTCTTGAGAAAGAATGGATAGCTTGAAGCGCTGATTTAGAATCAGACAGAATCGTCCATTTACGCGGTGCTTGGTCGTTCACAAATTTTATGGCTTCTTGTATAGGAACAAGTTCTGCAGCTGTCGAAGATGACCTATGACCTAATTTGTACTGTCGGGAAATACCGAGTTGAGGGATCACGAAGGCTGCAGCTGAGGCGGATGAAGTTACGGATCCATCGGTGTAAATGTGCACAGAGTCGCTGTATCGGTCATCTAAATGTGCCAAGGTGAGTTGCTTGAGGGCAATATAAGAAACATGCGACTTATACGAAATTCCGCGTATGTGAAGGCACACCAGCGGTTTAGTCAATGTCTATGGAGGCACTGCAGGGAATACGGCAGGTGCAAAGCCTGACGGGATCATGTGCCTATGCGTATCGAGGCATCGCGAATAGGTACAGCCTGCGCATTCTTTTTTTTTACTTACTTACTTGCTGTTCTTTACTTACTTACTGTTCTTTCACTTGCCCTGTTGGCAGCGCAAGGCACGAGTGTCTGTTGCAGTGCCCCTCATTTTAAAAGCACAAACAAAAAATGTTTTGCGCGTCCCGTTTTCTCAACGACCAATTGAAGAATAACTCATTTGAGCCCCTCACTGCTGTCGGGGCGATGCTAACGCGTCGAGAAAAGAGCTCGACGTATTTGTTTGAACAGCTTGAGTAAACAGTCTTCTGACGCGCTGATGGAGACCAGAAAAACTGCGTCAAGAAAGAATGCGCGGACTTCCGTTCTGCTTCGCTGTGTGGCCTTGGGTACATGCTCGGAATGCCAGCCAAAGCTCTAACGAGAGCCTTCTGAAGCCAGTCTGGGCCAGACGCATTGCTCCACCTTACGTAAAGCATCCAATCGGAGTTCTTAGCTTTAACAGTCCTTGTGACTTATGCCTTTTCTTTGTTTTCGAATTGTGGCACAGCCGCACCCTAAGCAACTCACAAAAAGTGACTTTCTTTCAGGATAGTGCTGATAATAATGAAGAAGAGCAGGCCGGCATTCCAAGAATAATTTGTGATATTGTGAACCTTTCATGGCTATACATAGCGTGCACGAACTAGACACAGAGAAGAAGGCAAGGAACAGGCGCTGATTGAAAACTATACAGTGTATTGAAAAGCAAACACGCTTCCTGTAGTTGGTAAGAACATCACACCAAATCATCTAATATATGCTGTAACGTGAACATCTATGAACGAATGAAATTCAAATGAAGAATGGCTCTATGCTTTCATTCTGGGCCCAGTTTTCCGCGTTAATCTATACCAGCTCATCCAGTTTGTTTATTAGCGCAAGGACCCAACGGTGTGTTCGTTTATTCTTGAAGCCACATTCACGAAAAGCACTGAACGCTTTTGAGATATTACCTTCACTTGTGGCAGCTGTTGTTTCCAGCAAAAACACTATCACCCAACGTAAGATCAGTTGTGTGAGATGAGTAAAAGCAAGATACAATAAAAATGGCAGCATATCCACGGAGTGAATGATGGAGAGTGGGGCGAAGAATTCATCCGTCCATTCGCTCTTGCTTCCGTCCGTCCATGCGTCCGTCAGTGTGACCGTCCATGCGTCCATCAGCCCGTCCGTGCGCGCGTCTGTTCGTGCGTCCGTCCTGCGTTCGTCCATGCAACCGCCCCTGCGTCCGTTCATGCGTCGATCCATGCAGCTGTCTATGTGTCCGTTCGTCCATCTATTCAACACTCCAAGTACCACCATCTCGCATCTTTTCATCATATATTCCCCATATAGAAGCACCGCCATCCAGCGGATATTCCAAGGACTAAAGGAGAGGTGGCACACGCACACTTTCTTATGGCTTGCGCTTCGAGTTCATGGTATATACCATCTCGAGTTCATGGTATATACTAGTTCACTGTATTCATGGCACTGCGGCCGAACGCTCGCTGAACCTTTCGAAAACCAAGGAGGTTACGCCCAGCGAGTATGACGTAGCAAACTTTTTCAGTCAGATAGTTCTCAATGTACATGCCAATGGCTGCTAATGGGAAGTGAGAGGCGGAGAATTCGGCTTTTACTTTCTTACGGCTTGCGCTTCGTATCTACTTCCCATTTTTAACCACCTCGAGTTCATTCATGGTATATACAAGTTCATTGTATTCATGGCACTGCGGCTCAAAGCTCGCTAAACCTTTCTAAAGCTAAGGAGGTTACACCCAGCGAGTATAACGTAGCAACCCTTTTTTGTCAGATAGTGCTCAATGTACATGCCAATGGCTGCTAATGGGGATCGCAGCCTGCGCGTTAACTAAAGTTTGAATGCTCTGTCTCTTATTCCCCATTAGCAGCCATTGGCATAAACATTGAGCACTATTTTTATTGTTCAACAACGCACAGAAGAAGTCTTCTCACCGGCACCACCTTGGAGGTCAAAATGTTATACTTGTTACATACTACGGGGACGAACGGGTGCCGCTATAAGGAGTTTTGCCCCTAAAAGGCCACTAATTCAAAACCTATATTTACCCTTTAAAGGCTAGTGAAATGCACACCTGCGTTTAGGTACTCCGCCTCGTTCGGCGCTCGCCTTGTAGTTAGTCATTGACAGCTGCGGTCGCAAGGCGCAGAAGACTGTTATACATCCCAGCAGCCTTCATTTTTCGTGTGAACACATTCTTTGCCTCGCCGGTGGTCGGTGCTAGCTCGTGCACTTGGCGCGGTGCCCGGCGCGCACTGCGAGTTCGAAACGATGCCGGCTTGATACCGACGGCATAGCGAGGCCTTCTTACCACTTAGATGTTACAGCCGGTTAAATACCGGTGACCTCCGAGAAGCCACTATCGGTGGAGACGGGGCGAGCGCGTCGCCAGCGCAACTCTCAGGTCGGTTGGCGGCCAGCCTGCCGTAGTCGAGCGAAGCCTACTTCAGACCACTTCGAAGTTTCTGACGATGAAATTCCAGGAGCAGCCGCTGACGATCGTAACAGCTTACTTTTGCTACCATTAATTTATTCTTCGAATTTTTTTGTTACTCGGCCCTTTGAAGCGCGGCATTCACGACGTTTCGTTGAGGAATAGGACTGAGTGCAGACGCAGTTTAACGGTGCGAAACATATTGAAATGTTCCCAGTAAA